>OX123194.2:38001137-38601137 GCA_944739405.2 Euclidia mi
ACTGCAATAGGCTTGTCCTAAAATGTAATTAGCAATTGATTCGTTCCTTTTTTAGATGTTAAACTAAAATACCTGATTTTTCTTCAAAAATCGATCAGCATCATTATTAATTACGGCTTTTTATAAACCTTTTTGAATTTCACACGAAAACGCTGTAAAGCATCATGGCGGTTGAGTGATATCACAAAATCCAAAACAAAACAAACCGTGAATGAAGTCCGGTCGATGTACCCATCTTAATTTTGTTATATTCGATTTGACAGGTAGAAAGTTTGAAGTTTTAGTTGTATTTACTACTAAAACTTCAACAACATGAATGGCGGACGTACTGTTTGACGTAATGCTCTCTGATTTGAGTTCACTGTCACAAGAATAAATATTTTTTTTTTTAGTTTTCAATCAATCAATCAGCCTATCGCAGTCCACTGCTGGACATAGGCCTCTCCCAACACGCGCCACAGTACACGGTCCTCAGCCTGCCGCATCCAGTCTGTCCCAGCCACCTTTTTCAGGTCGTCGGTCCACCTAGCCGGGGGCCGCCCTACCTTACGCTTGCCGAGACGTGGTCTCCACTCTAGGATACGCTTGCTCCATCGGCTATCAGTCCTTCTACAGATATGGCCAGCCCACTGCCACTTGAGCCTACTGATTCTGTGAGCTATGTCGGTAACTTTGGTTCTTTGTCGGATAGCTTCGTTTCGGATTTTATCCTTCAAAGAGACGCCAAGCATAGCTCGTTCCATAGCTCGCTGCGTGACTTTTAGTTTGTGGACTAGTCCCACTGTGAGTGTCCACGACTCGGCACCGTACGACATAACAGGTAGGACGCATTGGTTGAAGACTTTGGTCTTCAGGCATTGCGGTAGGGGCGAAGAGAAAACACGATGTAGCTTGCCAAACGCTGCCCAACCCAACTGGATCCTGCGGTCGATTTCTTTCTGGAAGTTGTTTCTACCAAGCTGGACTACTTGCCCAAGGTAGACATACTCTTGAACAACTTCGAGCATCGATCCGTCGACATAAACCGGTCCCGGCACTATGTGTTCGTTGAACATAATCTTGGTTTTATCCAAGTTCATGCCGAGACCGACCCGTCGAGAGGCTCCATTTAGGCTGTGCTGCATCTCGCTCAGCTCTTCCAGGCTCTCTGCCACGATGACGATATCGTCGGCAAACCTTTTAGTTTTAGAATCTTAAAAATAACATTAATCTTACCTTTTTATAATAAATAATTAACTTTATTGACATCTTAAAATCATAAAGAATCTATAGATACTACAATCAAACCGATTTATTCTTAGTGGACACAAGCCTATTGTTACGTATCACAGGCATAAAAATTGTGTTTCATAAGTCTTCTATTATAGCAAAATAGTAAGAAGAGTAGAGTCGCAATATGCGCTTACACACGTGTCTAGTTAGTACTGCATATTTCTGACGGGCAGTAATAACAGTTATTGAGAGTGTAGGCTTATTGATTCCATACATCATTTTTCACCACCTTGCTTTGATAGAAATCGAGTTCGATTAGAGAACGTGGAGAGAGGTAGGCATATAAGAGAGCAGTGACAAAATTTTAATATACTTACTAAAGCCGATCCGGGTTTAATTTTAGATGCAACGGCCATAGCGCCGAGCAACACTGCCGCTGTGACCAAAATCGTCATTAAAAAGTTGAACAACTGCATAGTGAAAATAATATGAACTTAGATTAAATTAAAACTGTTGCTAGATTAAGACTGAATATTCGATTGAATCAGATGCACGAATGATGGTATCTTTGCCAGTGCGAGAAGTTTTATTTATACCTAATATTATTACCTACATGTAGATGAAGATGAATAAAATTATGCACTCATAATTATATCCTGACGACTTATAAGTAGCGGGAATGCCTAAAATACAAACGTAGTCTCGTTGTTGGCTACTTATTGAGGAAAACCTCAAGCAAACATAGTTATGTAAGGTTACTGGTCACGTATGCTATTAGACAAACAATAAATATAGGTATGATCAAATTCTGATCTAATAATAGATCTTATTGAGGTAAAATCTAGCTAATGAGGCTTTCGTATCCCAAGGGATTTAGATCATTTCACTACTTAGGGCTCGCTGTGGTTTTAATCTAGCTAATTTTAAATTTTGATATTTGGTGAACTCGAGCGATAGCCTAGTGGAGCTACCAATGCACTGCCTTGTGGTGGGTATTGGGTTCGAACCACGGCACCACTGAGTGTGTCGGAGGGTAGGATATCGCCGAAGCATTCCTCGCTACCCCCCGACGGGTATTGGCACGCCAGATGGTCAGGCGGGCCCCGAACAAAACCCCATTGGCGGCGGATTAAGGTGTTGGGCTCCGCCGCCAAAACATCCAGCGGCCGCAGAGGATAGGGAGGACGGCAACGCAACACCGCATCTCCTCTTCCTCTGTGGCCCCACCGCGACGCATCGAATGGTGCGCCCCCATTTGGTCGCGAGAGATAGGGCGCGCGGCAACGCAACACCGAGACGCCTCTCCTCCCGCGACCGCACCTGACTGCGAGGGACAGACAGAACTATCCCCCGCACTCGCACTTTGGACGCATCCTACGCAGGCCTCACCCAAGCCCACGTGGAGCGTCCCCTCTCGGGATCCCGCTTAGCTTCACCGTGGGTATACCTCAAACCCACGGTTACTGAGCACCCCCACCACGACAAGGTGGAGATCCCACGGGGGGAGGCGTATACAGGTACCTAACCTAAGTATGTTTGCTTAACATAGGTACAATACTTATTAACCACAAGAACCGACTGCAAATACATTTTTGCCTTGTGTTTTGCTTTATCATTACACTGATTTTCCCCACATGTTGTGTTTTCGTTATGCACCCTTTATAATAGAACGGTAAATTAGGGAATTTTTATTATGAAAGGTCAGAAGGCTTTGTTTGGATAGGCACAATTGGCCAACAGGCCGTAACACTGGGTTATTCTCTTAGGGCCCTGATCCCTGAGGCACCCGTGACGTAGGGCCCTGATTTATTTATGTCTAGGTAAACTCAATTAAAAGTCAATTTAGCTTAAAAGTACCGCCAACAGCAACATGTCGTTTATTAAATATTATTAGTTACTTTAAAGTTAAATTAAATACTTAACTTTAAGGATCGGGAGATATCATAGACTTTTGCTAGGCTATAGTAAATATCACAATTAAAGAATACAAATCAGAATTTCTTAGAGCGATCACAGGTTTTATTAATTATTATCACAATCGCTTCTTTTTAACACACAGAAATCCAAATATCGAGACTAAATAGAAAATTAACGTAATTTAGGAACAGGCAAAATTGGACTTCGATAATAACTATAAAAATAATCAACATTAGTATCAACTTATAATAAAATAGCTAATGCTAAAGTCAAGTTAAAAAAAAGGCAGTACATCGTACAAGTACATCTAATTTGAAAAATATTGTTGTCATAAGTTGTAGAATATATTTGATAATATTGTAATATTAACATACATATGTTATATTCTTTCCCCCCGTAGGATCTTCACCTTGTCATGGTGGGGGGCTCAGTAACCATGGGTTGGACACCCACGGTAAAGCTAAGCGTTATCCCAGCAGTGGATGCTCTCCGTGGGCTTGGCCTTGCCTGCGCAGGACGCGTCCGAGGGTGCAGGTGCGGGGGACAGATCTGTCTGTCCCCCGCAGTCGGGTGCAATCGCAGGAGGAGAGACGTGTCGGTGATGCGTTGCCGCGCGCCCTATCTTCCGTGACCAAATGGGGGCGCACCATTCGATGCGTTGCGGTGGGGCTGTGGATGATAAAGGCGTGGTGTTCCTCCAACTAGAGGGAAGATTCTCTAACCAGGCTGTGTGATCGTGCCTGATGGACTGTCAGTCCGACGGACATATTTCAGATGTTGTATATATACGACTCGGCGGGCGAACTCTGCTTGCGCAATTCAGCACCTTGTTTCCGTAGAATCGTGTCCGATAGATGTCGCCGAATTGTTGTTGTTGAGGCTTTGTCGTCGCTCGCTAGATGGCCTCAGTTGTATGTAGCTACCGCTACAGGGCCGCAAAGGAAGAGGAGATGCGGTGTTGTCAGGTTGCCATCCTCCCTATCCTCTGCGGCCGCTGGGTGTGTTGGCGGCGGAGCCCAACAGCTTCATCCGCCGCCAAGGAGGTTGTGGCCCCAAAATGGCGTGGAAGTATGCGCTGCGGTTTTAGTAGGTATTACGGCCTTGCACTCCAGCCGTCGAGTCCCACATACCACCCGCTTTTCATCCCGCGGGGGTATGCGTAAATTCATTTCCACAGCGAGACGAAAAAAAAAGTTATATTCTTTCCGTTCTTGTAATATCCGATTCTATTTGAAACATTTTATTCTAACTGTCATAATCATCGCCCTAGCGTTATCCCGGTTGCATCCAAGACTTACACGCCTTGGAGCCTGAGGTGCACTTACTGGTCTAACCAGATATGACAGAATATCAACTTTTCCACAGAGCGACTGCCGTCTGACCTCCGCAACCCAAAGGGATAGCGATATACCGTGGCTTAGACCAGAATCAGTTTTAAATTTGAGGGTACCGACTGGTACCGACTCCCCGTAACGATTGTCAAAGATCTTCATGACAGCCGGGACAGACAGTTTAACGTGCTCTCCGAGGCACGGGGCAAGCGATAATTAACAATTTAATACGCACTTAACTTCGGAAAGTCATTGGTGCGTGCCATGGATTCGAACCCAATACCCTCTGCATGGCAGTCCGTTGGTATCTCCACTAGGCTAGCAAAAAATCATGAAAAAGCAACTAATTAATAGATTTTTATTTATTTTATACAGTATATCCCTAATTAAGTAAGGATTCTTTTTAAGCTATGACTGTTGTTAATTGTGTATTATTTTGGAAATTTTATGTTGGTTAGCCGAAAAGGCATCAAATTTAGTATTTTTTGAGAAAGGCAAAATGGCTCAAATGTCTGCCGTAAAAAAAATACATACATACATAGACTCACGCCTGTTTCCCCGAAGGGGTAGGCAGAGGTATATTATACGCCCACTTTTCGCCAGTGTTTTGATCCCACGTAATAGATGGCGAGCCTATTGCCGCTTATCGGGATATTTTGTAAAAAAAATTGATGACAGAAAACTGGCTCAAGCATCAACTTATCATAAAACAATCCGAGAGAACATTAAATTTAGCGCCATGTCAACTGACAGTTGAATAAGCTCAATGATTGTAAGCAACATGATGGTGTTACACCAGAGTGAAGTAGTTTAATGCAGATTAGAGGGACCATTAGAGGGACTGCAGGATGAAACAAAATGACCCCTTACTAGATAATTAGTAGATATAGAAGCTTAGGCCATCATTCAGCTACATCCATAAGATATTTTTGAGCTTGGTATGCAACTTTATTCAATTTAACTTTATGTTAAATAATTAAATTTATTAAACTTTATGTTAATTAATATAACCTAATGCAAAATGGTTTAAGCGACACGGTTTTTAATGTAGTTGAATGCAAAATGGGTCAAACGACACAGCTTATTGTTTTGGTTTAATGAAAAATAGGCCAAACGACAAAACCACAACTACGGCGAAAAAGCCAAATGCCTTAATCGACTCGATTCGATCGAATAGCCTCAGTCATCGAGTCCTCGAATTTGTCTAATTTTGTGTCGTATAGATCAATGAGCTTAGAAATGAGGTCTGTTTTGCTGTAGGTACTAAGCGCCATAAAAGTAGTCAAAAAAATTAAACCTGACTCAAACGACGGAGAAAATTTGCTGATTCCGAATATGTATATAACTCAATATCGCAAAAAAAAGTCGCTTGTACCAATTAGCCTTTCAACCGTCGATATCTTGTATATATATATCGATGCCTTCCGGCCAAAAGGGGGTAAGCGACAATTTTTGCGAAATCGACTTATATATATGGTTAGAATCGGCTTTTTTTTCTGCGTCTAATGGTCTTAGTTTCGTGGCTCTAGGACAAACTTTTTGTCGCTTAGGCGGTAACGGAATTGAGGTTCTAACACTAAGTTTTTCGTCATAAACGACAGTTATTTTTGGTGTATTTTGTATTATGGTGGTTGGATCAAAATAATATTTCAAAACTGTGAGATAAGCAATTTTAGCTTTGATTATTTTTTTCTTTACTTGAACGTTAAGTAGTTTGGGCTGTAAATATTTTTTTGTAAAAAATACATTAATCAAATTTTACTTGAATCTTTGTGTACCGAACTTTCGGTTAGGATATTAGGGCAGTTTCTTTGGATAAAATATATGTCATTTATTACATTTAGGTCTCATTTCCATGACTTTATTTGGCGCTTATTTATATTTTCCCTAGTCACCAAATCAATCAGCTAAGGCGCTTAGGATAAATCATCCAAACTAATGTCGCCTTACATTGTCGCTTACCCTTCTTTTCCCTCCCAAAAAAAATTTCTGGTATGGTGGTTAGATAACAAGGTAAAACAAAGATTTGGCGGTTAGCTTACAGAAGAATGATAAACAGTATCGGTTATCTCACTCTTTCCTTCCAACATAATGTCGTTAGCGTTGCACAGCGAACATTCACCGCGGCGCGGCGTAAGCACCTCCGTGCTTGCGAGTCAGTTTGGCGCGAAGTTTTTCGAAGGAAATAAAACGGTAAGACTATTGTAATAGACTTTTATATTCATCTTTGATTGTGTATTCTGTTTGTTATTTTAAGTTTTAAAGGTAAGAAGTCATTATTTTGCTACTTGTTCAGACAATACTGAATGGTTAAATAAGTACCTAGAGATTTTTTGTTGGCTGGCGTGGCTTACAATCAAGGGTTCGAATCCCAGGTTGCGCCAGCAAGGAATTATTGGATTTTTTGAATTCTCAGTAACAGTCAATAGTTAATCCTGCGACTGATATGACTCTGTTGTGTCGAATTGCCTGTGGGACTTTGAGAGTGAGAGAATAAAAACTGCACGTTTGTTTTGCACATATATTAGCGCACGCGCACGAGTTAGTAGGTCGCTCTTTTGCAAATTGTTATTTTGCCTCAAGATTTGCCACTGTGACTGATTTAACATGTGTCATCACCATTGTTTTATCGATTGAGTGAATGGATGGGTGAGTGGGAATGAATAGATACACGGCAAAAGCGATAGTAAGAACCATCTTTGTGGAGCGGCTGGAGGCCGCCACGGTGTCCTCACCTCTTCCGCCTGACGCATGTCTTCACCGGACACGGTTGTTTTGTGTAGTTTCTTTGCTGTGGAGGACTCCCCTGGCAACGGACGTCACGAGGTGATTTACAGCAACTGTAGACGCGGACATGCGGACGACGAGGACCAAACGCCGTCATACCTAAAAGTTGTCCTTAGGTACGAAATTTTAAGTTTATATTTTTTGTCATACCTAGAATGTCAGCATGAATGTATAATGCAAGACTAACTTACAATGAGTAACAATTGTTTTGTTCAATTTTCTAAAATAAAGACTGATTGAGCACAATTCCTCTTTTTTTAGGGTTTCGTACCTAAAAGGTAAAAAACGGAACCCTATTACTAAGCCTCCGCTGTCTGTCTGTCTGTCTGTCCGTCTGTCTGTCACCAGGCTGTATCTCATAAACCGTGATAGCTAGAAAGCTGAAATTTTCACAAATTATGTATTTTGGTTGCCGCTATAACAACAAATACCAAAAATAAAAAAATGAAAATATTAAGGGGGGTGCCATACAATAAACGTGTTTTTTTTCGTATTTTTGCTCAAAATTACCAACGGTAACAGGTAGACACTTAAAATTTTCACTGAATATGTAGTTGTAATAATAATAATAATGTCGTCCTGACCGATTTCGGTCACGGCGGCTTGTCTATATATGAGACTTGCCATCTGCGCGGGACATATTATAGTGCACAAATGTGTGCGCAAACACAAGTGCACTCTCTATTCCCTCACTCTCATAGTCCGATGGGACGCCACATGCGACACGACCGGAGAGAGATTGGGCGCAGGACCAACGGCTTAACGTGCTTTCCGAGGCACGGGCGTGTGACACCGCCAACTCCCTGACTCCGAACTTCTATTGGATAATTCCTAACAGAAAAACCCAATATCACTTTTTGTTCGACACGGGAATCGAACCCGAGACCTCATGATCCGCAGTCGCTTACACTACCGCAGGACCACAGAGGCAGTCATATGTAGTTGTATATTACCTTTCACAATAAATCATTAAATAAAAAAAAGTTTATAATAAAGGGGGGCTCCCATACAACAAACGTAATTTTTAAGCAATTTGGTACTCGATCTTAATAAACAGGTAAAAACTTAAAAAATATTTATACATACAACAATCGTGATTTTCTTTTATAGATGATGGTACGGAACCCTTCGTGCGCGAGTCTGACTCGCACTTGCCCAATTTTTTAATTCATACCTTAGTTGGTTAGCCAGTTTAAAAACTTATAAAAGTCTAATGCTCTTCTTTCTTTCTTATTATTTATTTAGCTACGCATAATCTTGCAGCAGGCATATTTATAGCCACTAATACATTTTTGTAGATGCCCGCCTGCATCCCTTGGCAGAGGAGTAATATTATACCCACATTTCACCATGTTATGAATTTGTAGGTCCTAAGTAGAAGAGGGCGAGCCTATTTTTAGACTCCGTGCAGCTACTGAGAATTTGGAAAACTCAGTAACACTTTTGCCGGACCCAGGAATCGAACCCGAGCCCTCTTGATCTGCCAGTTACTACCTTTTTTAATCTCCAAAATTTCAAGAGGCTAAGGCTCCAAACAAATTGAATTGTATGGGGAATTATGTCATTCTTATCTACGAGAAATAGATTTTCCTTTAGAATTAATTAGTTGTGCTGATAAGATATGTGATGATCCGAACCATCGTGTTGTAATAAGCACTCTGTATAATAAAATTATTCAATGCCTGTCGAGGGCTGCGGAATGCAGTGCAAGATGTGTAAAGAACATTAAATACAAACCCCTGACAGGCTGGAATAAACATGTTAAAAGCGCTCACTGTGCGGCTCGGCTTGCGTTTCAAATGTGGCATCTTCATAATAACCCGACTGTGGGATATATTTATGAAAGAATGTGTGAAACGCGTAGATTGTTTAAATCTAAGTTAAAATGGTGTCGAAACAATCAAACTAAAATAAGATTAGATATTTTAGCTGAACACCATAAATCAAAACATTTTAGGAATTTTTGGAAATCCACAAATAAAATGAACCCCAGGCCTAGTCTCCCAGTGAGCGTGGCAGGTGAGTGTGATCCCACAGCGATAGCTAATATGTTTGTTAGTCATTTTAAAGTTGATTTGCCACTGGTGTCTACGGCGCCAGTGATGTCGTCGGTGTTGGGCGCTAAGTCCATGACCATGACTTCGGAACAGACAGTAAGCTTCTCCGCCAAAGAAGTTAAAAATGTAATCAAGGGCATGGTGAGAGGTAAGTCTCCGGGACATGATCACCTTAGCGTTGAACACCTGCGATACGCTGGTGTACATCTGCCGAGGGTGTTGAGCATGTTCTACTCTCTTTGTATGAGTCACTCATTCTTACCAGACGATCTTATGAAAACTATAGTTGTACCAATAATTAAGAATAGGACGGGAGATACTGCAGATCCCGCCAACTATAGGCCAATTTCTTTAGCTACGGTTACAGCTAAAGTGCTGGACTGTCTGTTGGACGCGCATATGGCAAGTCGTATAAGTCTACACGATGCCCAGTTCAGTTTTCGACCCGGGCTCTCCACAGAGACTGCCATACTGTGCTTAAAACAGACAGCTCAGTACTATGCTGATAGGAAGACGCCGGTCTATGCGTGCTTTCTTGATTTATCAAAAGCGTTCAACCTGGTGTCTTATGACATACTGTGGAGTAAGCTACACCAAGAAAGTGACGTAAGCGCAGAGGTCATTTCTCTTCTTAAGTATTGGTACAAAAATCAAATGAATTATGTTAGGTGGGCTGGGGAGTTGTCGGATGTGTACAGGTTGAGCTTCGGGGTGAGGCAGGGGGGGATTACTTCACCTCGTCTGTTCAATTTATGTACATAAATCGGCTGATTGTGGAGCTCAGCAATACCAGGGTTGGTTGTCATATTGATGGCGTCTGCATCAATAATATTAGCTACGCTGATGACATGGTATTGCTGAGCCCCTCGATCCGAGCACTGAGACAAGTTCTTCAATTATGTGAGGGTTATGCGGAGGCTCAGGGACTCAGGTAAAATGCCAAAAAGAGTGAGCTGTTAGTGTTCAAGGCGGGCACCAAATGTTACTCTAAAGTGCCACAAGTAACAGTTGCGAACACTCCACTAAGACGAGTGACACAGGTTAAATACTTGGGTCACTGGGTCACCGATGACCTTAATGATAACGTAGACATAGAGAGAGAACGCAGAGCTTTGGCTGTCCGAAGCAATATGTTGATCCGCAGATTTGTAAAATGCACAAGAGATGTTAATTTTTTTCTTTTTAGGGCTTACTGCCAAACTTTTTACATCTGCAATCTGTGGATCAAATATACGCGGCGGGCATACAATGCATTGCGTGTCCAGTATAATAACGCGTTCAGAATGCTCATGGGGCTGCCACGCTTCTGTACTGCTTCAGGCATGTTTGCGGAGGCGTCGGTTGATGGTTTTCATGCCATCATCCGCAAGCGTAGCGCATCAATATTACACAGAATGCGTGTCAGCTCCCACAGCATTCTGAGCGCGCTATGTGATAGATGGGACTTCCCAATGTTAAAGCACTGGATTCAGTTACATACCTAGGTATTGTGTTGTATCCATTGCAGTGCACATTATAACATTACTAACATTAGGTTAAGAAAAATTGTACTAATTGATTGTTATTATCCGAAATAAACAGTTATTATTATTATTATTAAGGCACTATCACAACTATGACATAACGTATGATCTAGTGGTTATAGTGCGGTGATCAACAAATTGTTATTTCGAGTCCAGGCGTTTTTATTGGGTCCATTGATCATTTGTAAATAAAATCTCTCTCGACACCGTGAAAATGAAAGTAAAGCATACGTAAATAAAAGGGACTGAATTAATGTAATAAATAATTCTACTTACAATGACTTTTCCAGAATTTTCCTTAACTGATTCCAATGTGAATTCGGGCTGAGGCGCTGCTTCGGCAGTGTTGGGAAATGCCACTAATAGGAACAGCATAAATAATGGCATCAACTTCATACTGACGAATTTGAATGATCTTTGTTCCAATTATTATGACACCAACAACTGACTGATGCAAAGGAAAGCAACAGGGCTGTTTACATACTAAATCCGCGAACAAAATTCGAAACAACAATGTGAATTTGGTGACTGTAAAAATTGATAAGTGCGAATTTTATTATTTAATATGATTTACTACGTGGTTTACTGCATTCGACATAACAACTTATTTGGTTATTTATGTAATGTTACTACTGTTTAGTTTATCAAATTTATTTTAATAATTGGTATTTAATGAATAAACAATTAAATTGCGGTCAGAACACTTGGCTAGTATTAGGACCGTAAAGCTTCACAATAAACGTAAGCATAAAATATATGTTTGAGATAAAATTCTTGCGTTACTGACTTCAACTTCAGCTTCCTGCACTCAGTAAGAGTGCAGGAAGCTGAAGTTCGGCAAGTATGTTCCTAGAGGACCGTAGGGGAGCACTAAGAAACGATTTCCCGAAATTCCCAAGAGAGCGGGCAAAACGGGACAAAAAAGAAAGCGAGCGTAGCTGCGTGCAAAGCTGCAGGTATCGTCTAGTCTAATATAAAAATATTATGCTAACAATGGAAACAAATGTCGCATCGTTATTGTGCTGATTGCTATTAATTTCTGTAGATGATTCATGTAATTTTTTAGCTTACTATATTTTATCCCGGTATATTTTGGATTGAAAGTAATAATCTTATTATTCTGGATATAAAGTAAGTACTCATACCTCTAAAACGAAAGTTATAAAATCACACTTTGTACTCTTGCTACTTTAAGCAACTGTAAAAAAGAACTATGATCACGAGGAAGATTAATTTAATATCCAGGTTTGCAAGGTCTGTTGTGAATCCTAGTTAATATACGTATTAGACGTGTCTTTCCACAGCTCAGTTAAGACACTCCTGTCTGCAAAAGTAGTCAAGACAAACCAAAATTGGACAAAATGGTCAGCCAAAAGGATAATTGCAAGCTCAGTATTGAAGATACCTATAAATAAACTCTACATTCATATTCCTCATTTACCAACTTTGCTTTTATTCTTCAGGCAGGTACGTTGTTTAAGGCACATTTAATGAATAAGGAAAATTACATCAAATTATAGGTACTTACTAATTAAGGAATATTATATATATAAACTAGAGGACGCCAGCAGCCACGCCTGCATTTTTTTAAATTTACCCGTTTTGGCCGATCCCGTGGGAATTTGGGGAAATCCCTTCATAGTGCCACCTGCGGTCCCCAAGGAACATACATGCCAAATTTCAGCTTCCTGCGCCCAATAGTTTCGGCTGTAGCGTGTGTGTCAGTCAGTAAGTAACGCAAGGATTTTATATATTAAGATGAGGATTTACTAAAAAGGGACGATTCAAGTCCTATTCATTTAAAGGACGAAACAATTACTATTATGCCATTTGACATGGTACCTTCGGAACCGTAAGAGCACTTAACGGGGCTTGGTAATTATACTTGAAAATATTTTCCACAAACAAGACTCCTGTTGCATCGTTGATTATAGTAGGGAAGCCTAAGAAGGGATTTCGGGATTTACTCAAACGCGTCAGATATTGATACTATCCATGTCCTACGTATTTTTAATAAAATAGGAATGTTAATCTAATGTATGCATAGTGGAGATGGTCGTACGAGTTTAAAAATATGCAAAAAAAATAAAATTATTCGTGCGTGTCAGATTTTCTAAGGGGATGTTAAGTGAACCTAAAAAAGGCTCTCATTGAATTGTCTGGCGATTTGGGTGTGACGCATACTCGTGGCCATTATTAGAACGTGCAAAAGGAATTCGCCATTCTGATATACTCAAGTGCGTCAGATTAAGATATATAATGCTTCATCCTGACGTCCTAGACGTGCTTTCTCATAATCTGACGATTATCTGGAGGGATATTGCCGACACCCACATGTGGTCTAGCGCCGCCACTGCCGGCTTCAAACCAAGTATTAAAATTGGCAACTATGTAGAACTTATAACAGAAGATAAATGAAGTTGCCAGCTCGCCGTTCGGCACTGCGCTGCGTGTCGTGGGTTCGATTGCCATACGTGACAAAACTTTGTGTGTACCACAAATTGAGGTTTTGATTATATTCTCGTCTGTTGCATGTTTGGAGATCAGCTGCGGCTTCCTTTAAAGACATGTCCCGCGCTCGTACCAAATCATGACCAGAGACAAGTTCATGACTAAGTACTAGCGCGGGACATACCTCCTAAAAAAAATTCAGAAAATGCCAACATCATTGAGTGATAGGAAAATAATACACGTAGGTTACTGTTACATTATATTTGTTTTAACCCTTTGACGACCAAGGGACATATGTGTCCCCAGCACATAATTTGAAAAAATATTAATAATTAAGAAACCTATTAGCAATTATTAATTTTTTGTTTGTTATTAAACATATTTTTAATATTTTTTTCATTGACGATACATCCTAGGTAGTATGATATATTTTCTTTAAAAATTGTAATGTGACTGTTCGCCAAGCGCGCACTTGCACTATTTCTCAAAAGGTTTTAGGAACTTCAAAATGTTCTATATTGTTTTTTATTGTGCTATAATTATTGATTGGTTAGTAAATTTATATTATATTTATTTATAAAACTATTATTTATGTTTTTATAGTTATGAGACATCATAAACATAAAGGGACACCGGTGTCCCAGTGGTCCGGAAGGGACACTTTTAGTAATAAATTGTTAACTTATTCAACTGATGATTTTGAGAATTATCTTCATTTTTATTGATATTTTGGCAGATTATTTCAGTTTTTTGAATACAAGGATGATGTAGGTACTTTTATAAATTTTGATGGATGGTAATAGTGATGAAGAAGATGATTTACACCTTGACGAAAAAGGTCAAAGGAGTTTGATACAGGATCAACGGGTTTCTGATGTTTCTGATGATGATTTTGTAGATGTGCCTATTCAATTTCAGAAATCAATAAGTCTGGCATCTGTACCATCAATGTCTTCAACTCTTTTACCCATAACTGGAGCACAAAGTAATCAAAAACCAGTTTCAAGTGGAACTAAGGAACATACGTGCCAAATAATTTTCGTGCTTTTTGTGATTTGAAATATAATGGCTGTGAAGTACAGATTTTTCAAATAGTTGATGCTGATGTATTGACTCTCTTTGGCATATGGAATCGTTCGAACAAATCGAAAACATCTTCTAAAAACAGCATTGACATAAGAAATGGGACATGTACACCACAAGTTTTGGGGCATATCGTGCGTAAAGTTGATGGAAAATAGAGGAATATACTTATTGATCAACTTTCTGAAACCTTTAGACATAGACACTGGAAAACGACACAAACCTGATTCAGCGAAAAAAAGTGAAATGCCCTAAAATTGCATCACACATAACAAAAAAATGGGAGGAGTAGATCATATACGTGTCAATCTCATAGTGTCATGAAATATATTGCTGATTGAAAATAAAATACTATCTTCGATATTGTTTTGATCTCTTAGATATCTTAGTGAATAATGAGCATATTGTATAGTCAAAGCTTCACGATGAAATCAAAACTAGCCTACAGTTCAGACAAGTTCAAGTTGAAAAAACGGTTTCTCTGTCAGGCAGCATGACGTTCCTACTTCGAAATCAAGTTTAGTTCCCAGATCTGTCAGATGTAGACAGTTTCCAACGCACGCCATTGATAACCAATTTTCTGGAAGAGATGTGTCAGTTTATTCAATGTATAATAGAAATGCGAAAAAATAGTAATTGTGTTGCAAAGTACACCTTTTTTAGACTAATGAATGTAAATGTTTCACTGAATTCTACCTAATTACTACTATCTTATTACTTTAAATTGTATACCTATCGATAAACAAACAATTTTTCTGTAATAAATTTGCATTTTTCTGTATACAATACCTCAAATACTGATAAAATCTCTAAAATGTATAATCTTATTTACTAGAACAAAAAGTACCACCAACGACCATAGGGACATATGTGTCCCAAAGAATTCCAAAAAATCCAAAACATTTTATTATATTTTAAGTTAAAATTATGTTTATTTGATGCCTAATTAACTGTTTCGTATAGTTTTTATCATAACACATAGTCCCATATCCTTATGGTCCTGAAAGGGTTAAACGAGTGATATAAAGTATTCATTATCAGCTGCAAACGAGACGTCAGTCGTATGTCGATCGATGTTCAGCCTTTATGATGATTTGCCTTATCTTTGACAGCTTTGTACCCGTCGTGGATGTGACCTGCTGCGTTGATTACGCCGATACCTGTCTTTTGTAAACAATAATTATGTTTTAAGAATTGATGCTTTTGAATGTTATGAATGCCAGTTAGTTTAATAATTATGCATGTTTAGATATTTTAAGGTGATGTATACTATATGGACACACAGCAAACTTACCGCTATTAACAATCATTTGCTATGTTTCCACAAAGTTGCTGTATTCTCTCGTCACCTAGTTTATAAATTAGTTGATTGGATGGTATTAACTGCAATAGGCTTGTGTCCTAAAATGTACACGAATGATGGTATCTTCGCCAGTGCGCGAAGATTTATTTATACCTAATATTATAACCTACATGTAGATGAAGATGAATAAAATAATGTACTATTAATTATATCCTGATGACTTATACGTAGCGGGAATGCCTAAAATGCAATCTTAGTCTCGTTGTTGGCTGCTTATTGAGGAAAACCTTTTGGTGGTTGGATGCGGGCGGCTCAAGACCGGTCTGTGTGGAGAACCTTGGGGGAGGCCTATGTCCTGCAGTGGACGTCGTTTGGCTGATATGATGAATAGAGTCCCGTTTTTTACCTTTGAGGTACGGAACCCCAAAAAACACGATGCTGGGCTTTACACTGGCACACGTAAACAGGTTGCTATTAAGTTCTAGCTGTGATTTTAAGTAGATGGAGGCTATGAGATAGGTAATGTTGACTAAACACAAACAGTAGCGGATTCAAGATTTTATTTTGGGGGAAAGGCAGCATCTATTTTGATTTTGAGGTGTTTAACCATTGGGGAGAAAGCCTTAAGCCCCGCAACACTAGATTCATCCCTGTTTACCCAAGAGATAGGCAGATGTGTACTCTTACACCCATGTTTCGAAATAATTTCATTTTATGAATTTGAAGGTACAGTCAACAGCAAAAGTAGATGATCAAAATCAGAAATTCAATACTAATGAACGGAGTTCGCGTCAGGACTATGTGACGTGGAAGTGATTCAAAAGTATGTGATTGTAAATTATACCCATAGATGAAGTAAAATTACGAGATACGTCATCCTGAACAAGCAATCGAAGCCATGTTTATTTACATGTGTTAGTGAAAAGTGTTGCCACCCGTAATTTATAAAAGGTCTAAATTGTACAAAATTACCATAGAGAATGCAATAAAAATAACAAAAGCAGAATTTTATTAACAAAATATATTTATTTTATACATTTTAACATCAACATTTAAGTTTTATTCACTATCATTAACAAAGTTGGTACCATTTTCATGTATGTGTGGTTATCACACTAAATCAATAAAAATCTTCATTAGAAAAGCGTGTAACATGCTCAAATTATACACATTATAAATTTACTATGCAGAACATGGTCAACCAAAGCGACATTTAATGTTTTGCGGGTAGGTTTACGCCAATAGCGCAATAGGCGCGAACACTATCGTTTACAAGATTTTATTTGGATACTTAAAACCAAATGTATGTTTCACATTGAAATCAAACTACAGTTTACAGATTCTATCGCGATGGTTTTAGTTAAATTACATTTAAACCGAATGATCTAGAACTACATTTTCTAATTATTACTAGACAACGTATATGTTTCTATTTGAAATATCCATATGAAATATCAAATATTTTATTTTTAAATTGCATTAACCAAATGGCTTGTGAAAAATAATAGAATCATGGATATATCTAAATAATAAATACAGTCATTTAGTTATTCTATTAGGTTCGCATAGATAATAGAGATGTCAGAAGGAACTGTAGATGCCACTAATTGAAATTGTTTAACTTTCACAGTAATCTTATATAATGCACAATTTTTAGTAACATGTTGATAAAAAAACCGTTGATAAAAATATAACAGTTATAGGTAAAACAAGTAAAACAACTATAGTGGCTGTACTGGCTGTGTTATGCATGCATCAGCTCCGAGTAAGTTTAAATCATTTTCCAAAGGTAACAAGTGAACAATGATTGGAACACATAAAAAAAATTATAATTACTCGCATTAGACACAAGCTTTCACGTGGTACCTATGCATATAAAAATAGTTTCTGATCAAACAGCTAAATATTATTATTCTTCTTTATTAAAGATGATGAAACGTTAACGTTTTATCATCTAAAAGTTCGTTAATCGTGAAATACCCTTATGTGAAAAAAGCTCTCTTTATTGCGGTTTGAATTATTGTAGGAGTAAATTCACAATTCCGATGGTAATCTTTTGAAAAACCGAATCCCGCAAATGATTTATAGACTTCATGGAGACGGGCAGAATCCCGTAAAAGTATATCGTAAGAAAACCTAAAGTTTACCATAAGAAAAAACACTACTACTACTACCTTTGTTTGGATTAACCGATATTTCGACACCGTTGCATGCGCCATGTTCACGGATGTATTCGTGTCTTTATCTGTGAGTTCGACCAGTGTATCTGCGAGATCTCTAAGACGGTATCTCGCAATCGGGCCCCGTGGCCTTAATGTTAAGAGTCCAAACGCCAATGTAAATGAATAAATGTAACTTGATGAAGTACACGTCAACACGTAGTTCGCTTAGAATCCTTTATGCTGTATAAGCTTTCTAAATTGTTGTCGTTTTGAATTTAATGTCATTGTTACCGTATTTGTTTTTGATATATGATGCAGTCTAATATTTAAATATTTCTCAATTACTAATCTAATTAATATAACTTTATGTCCGTGACCAGTATGAGTGTGGCAATTTTCTAAATCATTAAAGGTTTTATTATTACCTATAAAGCTGTCTAATATTTGTGTCACTATAAACAAATCATTAAAGGTTAAATTAATATTTTTAATACATATTTTTTTTAATATGACTTCACAAGCTGCGCAAATATCAAAAAACATCTTGCGTGGGAACTGTAGTTTTAGTTACTCGGCGAATGCCACCGTTAGTAGAGTAAATGTCGGCATCATCAAAATGGTTTGAACAAACGACACTACATGAAGATGGTTGCCATTGTGGTTCACCACGATTCTGTCCAATAATCGCCAACCATGTGTTTCTTTGAAATGTATTCTTTGGAAACCTAAAACGATAAGTTTATAAGTTAACAAAATAATAACGATGAAAACATGATAATATAACATTCTTCCACATACATATTTTATACTTTATTTTGTAAATACATACATACATAGTACATAGAAATAACTTTTAAGTAATTAAGATAACAATATACAGATATTGAAAGATAATGAGTGACAAAGTAAAGCGAGTTAAATAAACAAATAATACTGTTCTAAATTATTTATTTAGAGAATCTGCCTACCAATTTAGTAAATTAATTACTGGCAACATTCTCCAGTCGTATATCTCTATGGTCGTGACTTTGGTTTTGTCTATGGTCTGACGGTGGCAATAACCTCAAAATATATTACAATACCATTATATACAAAAGTGCTGATATTTAAATACTTACTTGTGAAACGATATTCCTTCAGTATTATTTTTCAGTTTTGAGTTGTTTTTGCACCGTTGCACTACACACAACGACATATTTTTACGACTTGTTGTTTTTACGACTACGACTTAATGTTTGTTTACTTGTGTACTGCATTTGTGTGCCTGGCTAGTGTATTTACAGCAAAATTGACAAGAAATGATTGCCCGCAATCGGTTTGCTGCTGTTTTTGGCTTCAATCAAATGTAGGGCGTGCTCTGTCTGTTCTTTTTGTTCGTCTGAGATTATACCAATCACTTGCTACTAGTACCATATATTCGTGATCAGTAAAATTCATCAATATTGTATTCTAAATTCAAATTTATATATTGTACGTGACAGCCGAATTACAGATTGACATTAAAGAGTTTCGATACTTACTTGGATTTTTGCACTATTCCAACAGAACTCTTGCTAACAGTGTGACAAAATGCCATTTTCCATAACATTTATTCACCATAAACTGAGGTTGATGGAGCCCTGCTTCGCAGGGCTCCTATTTTCAGGTTAAGGGTCAAAAGAGAACCTAACACAACCTATTTAGTTACTTTCACATAAAGCCTAAAATTACGTTCCGTTTTGATTCCGTAAGGTTGACGGAGCCCTGCTTCGCAGGGCTCCTATGGCAAATAAAAGTTATCACTGTTGAGTAGTTAAGGCACACGTTATTAGTATAAATGATAATAGTGCAAGTAAATATTATGATCAGGGATGATTATGGCAAACAATATTAGTGCAAATGAATTTATGGAAAACGAAGGAATACCTTTTCTTTTCCACTTTACCACTTTTCAACTTAAACTAGCGCTCAGCGCGTCTACACCGCCTTATATACCCCTAAGAATGTTCTAGATCCACTAATTTCGATTGTCATTTCATAATTCAATTGTTTTTTTTCTATCTCCTGTCTCTTTTTAACCTTTCCATTCCTTCTTGAACTTTCTAGAATTTTCTAATTTTTATTCGAAATATTTAAATAATCTTTTTTTAAATATTTGCCTAATATTCATAAACATTTTCCAAATTTCATAAAAACCAAAATCCACATGACTGTTATGACTGGGATATAAATGATATAAATGCACAAAAATGCAAAGATAATAATATTTATTGAATTATCGTTTTGTATCACATCAGTTACTTTTGAACATTTGACAGAAGTTACAAAAAACAAAATACATGAGAGATGAAATTTGGCATTATTATATTAAATATACAAACACTGCCTCTGTGGTCCAGTGACTGCCTCCGTGGTCCAGTGGATAGCGTATGCGTCTGCTGATCGGAAGTCTCGGGTTCGATTCCCGGGTCGGGCGAAAGTTTTACTGGGTTTTCCAAATTATCAGTAGCAGCACGGCGCGCGGCGTCTGGTGATGTGCTCGGTAGCGGTAATAGGCTCGCCCTTATATTACTTGGGACCTAAAAATTCATGTTGAAATGTGAGTGTAATATTACACCTCTGCCTACCTCTTCGGGGATAAAGGCGTGAGTCTATAAAAAAAATATATCAAATATGCAATTTTTATCCAATTCAGCTGTTTTTCCGTAAAACATAACAAATTAAATTACTGAGGTAATTAAAAAATAAGTATGGATCAATTATTTGCCTCATGATTACGTGGCCTCAGTTTCATCATTTATATTTGATTTTAACTGTCGACTAGTTTTGAAAATTTTTTCACTTCTTTGTTCTGATGTGAATTGAGTATATAACTTTTGGAGTCAAAACTGATCACGAATATATGGCAGCTGTACTAGTAGTAAATGATTGGTATAATTTACAATCACATACTTTTGAATCACTTCCACGCCACATAGTTCTGACGCGAACTCCGTTCATTAGTATTGAATTTCTGATTTTGATCATCTACTTTTGCTGTTGACTGTACACACCGTCCGTGTGGTGACGGATTAGGAATACGGAATGTCACCACGCCATATCATCCCATGGGTGTCGTAAGAGCCAACAGAGGGAGCATATTATGCAGAGAACAGCACTGTAAGGGAAGGAAAACTTGATAGATACGCTGGTGTACATCTGCCGAGGGTGTTGAGCATGTTCTACTCTCTTTGTATGAGTCACTCATTCTTACCAGACGATCTTATGAAAACTATAGTTGTACTAATAATTAAGAATAGGACGGGAGATACTGCAGATCCCGCCAACTATAGGCCAATTTCTTTAGCTACGGTTACAGCTAAAGTGCTGGACTGTCTGTTGGACGCGCATATGGCAAGTCGTATAAGTCTACACGATGCCCAGTTCAGTTTTCGACCCGGGCTCTCCACAGAGACTGCCATACTGTGCTTAAAACAGACAGCTCAGTACTATGCTGATAGGAAGACGCCGGTCTATGCGTGCTTTCTTGATTTATCAAAAGCGTTCAACCTGGTGTCTTATGACATACTGTGGAGTAAGCTACACCAAGAAAGTGACGTAAGCGCAGAGGTCATTTCTCTTCTTAAGTATTGGTACAAAAATCAAATGAATTATGTTAGGTGGGCTGGGGAGTTGTCGGATGTGTACAGGTTGAGCTTCGGGGTGAGGCAGGGGGGGATTACTTCACCTCGTCTGTTCAATTTATGTACATAAATCGGCTGATTGTGGAGCTCAGCAATACCAGGGTTGGTTGTCATATTGATGGCGTCTGCATCAATAATATTAGCTACGCTGATGACATGGTATTGCTGAGCCCCTCGATCCGAGCACTGAGACAAGTTCTTCAATTATGTGAGGGTTATGCGGAGGCTCAGGGACTCAGGTAAAATGCCAAAAAGAGTGAGCTGTTAGTGTTCAAGGCGGGCACCAAATGTTACTCTAAAGTGCCACAAGTAACAGTTGCGAACACTCCACTAAGACGAGTGACACAGGTTAAATACTTGGGTCACTGGGTCACCGATGACCTTAATGATAACGTAGACATAGAGAGAGAACGCAGAGCTTTGGCTGTCCGAAGCAATATGTTGATCCGCAGATTTGTAAAATGCACAAGAGATGTTAATTTTTTTCTTTTTAGGGCTTACTGCCAAACTTTTTACATCTGCAATCTGTGGATCAAATATACGCGGCGGGCATACAATGCATTGCGTGTCCAGTATAATAACGCGTTCAGAATGCTCATGGGGCTGCCACGCTTCTGTACTGCTTCAGGCATGTTTGCGGAGGCGTCGGTTGATGGTTTTCATGCCATCATCCGCAAGCGTAGCGCATCAATATTACACAGAATGCGTGTCAGCTCCCACAGCATTCTGAGCGCGCTATGTGATAGATGGGACTTCCCAATGTTAAAGCACTGGATTCAGTTACATACCTAGGTATTGTGTTGTATCCATTGCAGTGCACATTATAACATTACTAACATTAGGTTAAGAAAAATTGTACTAATTGATTGTTATTATCCGAAATAAGCAGTTATTATTATTATTATTAAGGCACTATCACAACTATGACATAACGTATGATCTAGTGGTTATAGTGCGGTGATCAACAAATTGTTATTTCGAGTCCAGGCGTTTTTATTGGGTCCATTGATCATTTGTAAATAAAATCTCTCTCGACACCGTGAAAATGAAAGTAAAGCATACGTAAATAAAAGGGACTGAATTAATGTAATAAATAATTCTACTTACAATGACTTTTCCAGAATTTTCCTTAACTGATTCCAATGTGAATTCGGGCTGAGGCGCTGCTTCGGCAGTGTTGGGAAATGCCACTAATAGGAACAGCATAAATAATGGCATCAACTTCATACTGACGAATTTGAATGATCTTTGTTCCAATTATTATGACACCAACAACTGACTGATGCAAAGGAAAGCAACAGGGCTGTTTACATACTAAATCCGCGAACAAAATTCGAAACAACAATGTGAATTTGGTGACTGTAAAAATTGATAAGTGCGAATTTTATTATTTAATATGATTTACTACGTGGTTTACTGCATTCGACATAACAACTTATTTGGTTATTTATGTAATGTTACTACTGTTTAGTTTATCAAATTTATTTTAATAATTGGTATTTAATGAATAAACAATTAAATTGCGGTCAGAACACTTGGCTAGTATTAGGACCGTAAAGCTTCACAATAAACGTAAGCATAAAATATATGTTTGAGATAAAATTCTTGCGTTACTGACTTCAACTTCAGCTTCCTGCACTCAGTAAGAGTGCAGGAAGCTGAAGTTCGGCAAGTATGTTCCTAGAGGACCGTAGGGGAGCACTAAGAAACGATTTCCCGAAATTCCCAAGAGAGCGGGCAAAACGGGACAAAAAAGAAAGCGAGCGTAGCTGCGTGCAAAGCTGCAGGTATCGTCTAGTCTAATATAAAAATATTATGCTAACAATGGAAACAAATGTCGCATCGTTATTGTGCTGATTGCTATTAATTTCTGTAGATGATTCATGTAATTTTTTAGCTTACTATATTTTATCCCGGTATATTTTGGATTGAAAGTAATAATCTTATTATTCTGGATATAAAGTAAGTACTCATACCTCTAAAACGAAAGTTATAAAATCACACTTTGTACTCTTGCTACTTTAAGCAACTGTAAAAAAGAACTATGATCACGAGCAAGATTAATTTAATATCCAGGTTTGCAAGGTCTGTTGTGAATCCTAGTTAATATACGTATTAGACGTGTCTTTCCACAGCTCAGTTAAGACACTCCTGTCTGCAAAAGTAGTCAAGACAAACCAAAATTGGACAAAATGGTCAGCCAAAAGGATAATTGCAAGCTCAGTATTGAAGATACCTATAAATAAACTCTACATTCATATTCCTCATTTACCAACTTTGCTTTTATTCTTCAGGCAGGTACGTTGTTTAAGGCACATTTAATGAATAAGGAAAATTACATCAAATTATAGGTACTTACTAATTAAGGAATATTATATATATAAACTAGAGGACGCCAGCAGCCACGCCTGCATTTTTTTAAATTTACCCGTTTTGGCCGATCCCGTGGGAATTTGGGGAAATCCCTTCATAGTGCCACCTGCGGTCCCCAAGGAACATACATGCCAAATTTCAGCTTCCTGCGCCCAATAGTTTCGGCTGTAGCGTGTGTGTCAGTCAGTAAGTAACGCAAGGATTTTATATATTAAGATGAGGATTTACTAAAAAGGGACGATTCAAGTCCTATTCATTTAAAGGACGAAACAATTACTATTATGCCATTTGACATGGTACCTTCGGAACCGTAAGAGCACTTAACGGGGCTTGGTAATTATACTTGAAAATATTTTCCACAAACAAGACTCCTGTTGCATCGTTGATTATAGTAGGGAAGCCTAAGAAGGGATTTCGGGATTTACTCAAACGCGTCAGATATTGATACTATCCATGTCCTACGTATTTTTAATAAAATAGGAATGTTAATCTAATGTATGCATAGTGGAGATGGTCGTACGAGTTTAAAAATATGCAAAAAAAATAAAATTATTCGTGCGTGTCAGATTTTCTAAGGGGATGTTAAGTGAACCTAAAAAAGGCTCTCATTGAATTGTCTGGCGATTTGGGTGTGACGCATACTCGTGGCCATTATTAGAACGTGCAAAAGGAATTCGCCATTCTGATATACTCAAGTGCGTCAGATTAAGATATATAATGCTTCATCCTGACGTCCTAGACGTGCTTTCTCATAATCTGACGATTATCTGGAGGGATATTGCCGACACCCACATGTGGTCTAGCGCCGCCACTGCCGGCTTCAAACCAAGTATTAAAATTGGCAACTATGTAGAACTTATAACAGAAGATAAATGAAGTTGCCAGCTCGCCGTTCGGCACTGCGCTGCGTGTCGTGGGTTCGATTGCCATACGTGACAAAACTTTGTGTGTACCACAAATTGAGGTTTTGATTATATTCTCGTCTGTTGCATGTTTGGAGATCAGCTGCGGCTTCCTTTAAAGACATGTCCCGCGCTCGTACCAAATCATGACCAGAGACAAGTTCATGACTAAGTACTAGCGCGGGACATACCTCCTAAAAAAAATTCAGAAAATGCCAACATCATTGAGTGATAGGAAAATAATACACGTAGGTTACTGTTACATTATATTTGTTTTAAACGAGTGATATAAAGTATTCATTATCAGCTGCAAACGAGACGTCAGTCGTATGTCGATCGATGTTCAGCCTTTATGATGATTTGCCTTATCTTTGACAGCTTTGTACCCGTCGTGGATGTGACCTGCTGCGTTGATTACGCCGATACCTGTCTTTTGTAAACAATAATTATGTTTTAAGAATTGATGCTTTTGAATGTTATGAATGCCAGTTAGTTTAATAATTATGCATGTTTAGATATTTTAAGGTGATGTATACTATATGGACACACAGCAAACTTACCGCTATTAACAATCATTTGCTATGTTTCCACAAAGTTGCTGTATTCTCTCGTCACCTAGTTTATAAATTAGTTGATTGGATGGTATTAACTGCAATAGGCTTGTGTCCTAAAATGTACACGAATGATGGTATCTTCGCCAGTGCGCGAAGATTTATTTATACCTAATATTATAACCTACATGTAGATGAAGATGAATAAAATAATGTACTATTAATTATATCCTGATGACTTATACGTAGCGGGAATGCCTAAAATGCAATCTTAGTCTCGTTGTTGGCTGCTTATTGAGGAAAACCTTTTGGTGGTTGGATGCGGGCGGCTCAAGACCGGTCTGTGTGGAGAACCTTGGGGGAGGCCTATGTCCTGCAGTGGACGTCGTTTGGCTGATATGATGAATAGGGTCCCGTTTTTTACCTTTGAGGTACGGAACCCCAAAAAACACGATGCTGGGCTTTACACTGGCACACGTAAACAGGTTGCTATTAAGTTCTAGCTGTGATTTTAAGTAGATGGAGGCTATGAGATAGGTAATGTTGACTAAACACAAACAGTAGCGGATTCAAGATTTTATTTTGGGGGAAAGGCAGCATCTATTTTGATTTTGAGGTGTTTAACCATTGGGGAGAAAGCCTTAAGCCCCGCAACACTAGATTCATCCCTGTTTACCCAAGAGATAGGCAGATGTGTACTCTTACACCCATGTTTCGAAATAATTTCATTTTATGAATTTGAAGGTACAGTCAACAGCAAAAGTAGATGATCAAAATCAGAAATTCAATACTAATGAACGGAGTTCGCGTCAGGACTATGTGACGTGGAAGTGATTCAAAAGTATGTGATTGTAAATTATACCCATAGATGAAGTAAAATTACGAGATACGTCATCCTGAACAAGCAATCGAAGCCATGTTTATTTACATGTGTTAGTGAAAAGTGTTGCCACCCGTAATTTATAAAAGGTCTAAATTGTACAAAATTACCATAGAGAATGCAATAAAAATAACAAAAGCAGAATTTTATTAACAAAATATATTTATTTTATACATTTTAACATCAACATTTAAGTTTTATTCACTATCATTAACAAAGTTGGTACCATTTTCATGTATGTGTGGTTATCACACTAAATCAATAAAAATCTTCATTAGAAAAGCGTGTAACATGCTCAAATTATACACATTATAAATTTACTATGCAGAACATGGTCAACCAAAGCGACATTTAATGTTTTGCGGGTAGGTTTACGCCAATAGCGCAATAGGCGCGAACACTATCGTTTACAAGATTTTATTTGGATACTTAAAACCAAATGTATGTTTCACATTGAAATCAAACTACAGTTTACAGATTCTATCGCGATGGTTTTAGTTAAATTACATTTAAACCGAATGATCTAGAACTACATTTTCTAATTATTACTAGACAACGTATATGTTTCTATTTGAAATATCCATATGAAATATCAAATATTTTATTTTTAAATTGCATTAACCAAATGGCTTGTGAAAAATAATAGAATCATGGATATATCTAAATAATAAATACAGTCATTTAGTTATTCTATTAGGTTCGCATAGATAATAGAGATGTCAGAAGGAACTGTAGATGCCACTAATTGAAATTGTTTAACTTTCACAGTAATCTTATATAATGCACAATTTTTAGTAACATGACCGTTGATAAAAATATAACAGTTATAGGTAAAACAAGTAAAACAACTATAGTGGCTGTACTGGCTGTGTTATGCATGCATCAGCTCCGAGTAAGTTTAAATCATTTTCCAAAGGTAACAAGTGAACAATGATTGGAACACATAAAAAAAATTATAATTACTCGCATTAGACACAAGCTTTCACGTGGTACCTATGCATATAAAAATAGTTTCTGATCAAACAGCTAAATATTATTATTCTTCTTTATTAAAGATGATGAAACGTTAACGTTTTATCATCTAAAAGTTCGTTAATCGTGAAATACCCTTATGTGAAAAAAGCTCTCTTTATTGCGGTTTGAATTATTGTAGGAGTAAATTCACAATTCCGATGGTAATCTTTTGAAAAACCGAATCCCGCAAATGATTTATAGACTTCATGGAGACGGGCAGAATCCCGTAAAAGTATATCGTAAGAAAACCTAAAGTTTACCATAAGAAAAAACACTACTACTACTACCTTTGTTTGGATTAACCGATATTTCGACACCGTTGCATGCGCCATGTTCACGGATGTATTCGTGTCTATATCTGTGAGTTCGACCAGTGTATCTGCGAGATCTCTAAGACGGTATCTCGCAATCGGGCCCCGTGGCCTTAATGTTAAGAGTCCAAACGCCAATGTAAATGAATAAATGTAACTTGATGAAGTACACGTCAACACGTAGTTCGCTTAGAATCCTTTATGCTGTATAAGCTTTCTAAATTGTTGTCGTTTTAAATTTAATGTCATTGTTACCGTATTTGTTTTTGATATATGATGCAGTCTAATATTTAAATATTTCTCAATTACTAATCTAATTAATATAACTTTATGTCCGTGACCAGTATGAGTGTGGCAATTTTCTAAATCATTAAAGGTTTTATTATTACCTATAAAGCTGTCTAATATTTGTGTCACTATAAACAAATCATTAAAGGTTAAATTAATATTTTTAATACATATTTTTTTTAATATGACTTCACAAGCTGCGCAAATATCAAAAAACATCTTGCGTGGGAACTGTAGTTTTAGTTACTCGGCGAATGCCACCGTTAGTAGAGTAAATGTCGGCATCATCAAAATGGTTTGAACAAACGACACTACATGAAGATGGTTGCCATTGTGGTTCACCACGGTTCTGTCCAATAATCGCCAACCATGTGTTTCTTTGAAATGTATTCTTTGGAAACCTAAAACGATAAGTTTATAAGTTAACAAAATAATAACGATGAAAACATGATAATATAACATTCTTCCACATACATATTTTATACTTTATTTTGTAAATACATACATACATAGTACATAGAAATAACTTTTAAGTAATTAAGATAACAATATACAGATATTGAAAGATAATGAGTGACAAAGTAAAGCGAGTTAAATAAACAAATAATACTGTTCTAAATTATTTATTTAGAGAATCTGCCTACCAATTTAGTAAATTAATTACTGGCAACATTCTCCAGTCGTATATCTCTATGGTCGTGACTTTGGTTTTGTCTATGGTCTGACGGTGGCAATAACCTCAAAATATATTACAATACCATTATATACAAAAGTGCTGATATTTAAATACTTACTTGTGAAACGATATTCCTTCAGTATTATTTTTCAGTTTTGAGTTGTTTTTGCACCGTTGCACTACACACAACGACATATTTTTACGACTTGTTGTTTTTACGACTACGACTTAATGTTTGTTTACTTGTGTACTGCATTTGTGTGCCTGGCTAGTGTATTTACAGCAAAATTGACAAGAAATGATTGCCCGCAATCGGTTTGCTGCTGTTTTTGGCTTCAATCAAATGTAGGGCGTGCTCTGTCTGTTCTTTTTGTTCGTCTGAGATTATACCAATCACTTGCTACTAGTACCATATATTCGTGATCAGTAAAATTCATCAATATTGTATTCTAAATTCAAATTTATATATTGTACGTGACAGCCGAATTACAGATTGACATTAAAGAGTTTCGATACTTACTTGGATTTTTGCACTATTCCAACAGAACTCTTGCTAACAGTGTGACAAAATGCCATTTTCCATAACATTTATTCACCATAAACTGAGGTTGATGGAGCCCTGCTTCGCAGGGCTCCTATTTTCAGGTTAAGGGTCAAAAGAGAACCTAACACAACCTATTTAGTTACTTTCACATAAAGCCTAAAATTACGTTCCGTTTTGATTCCGTAAGGTTGACGGAGCCCTGCTTCGCAGGGCTCCTATGGCAAATAAAAGTTATCACTGTTGAGTAGTTAAGGCACACGTTATTAGTATAAATGATAATAGTGCAAGTAAATATTATGATCAGGGATGATTATGGCAAACAATATTAGTGCAAATGAATTTATGGAAAACGAAGGAATACCTTTTCTTTTCCACTTTACCACTTTTCAACTTAAACTAGCGCTCAGCGCGTCTACACCGCCTTATATACCCCTAAGAATGTTCTAGATCCACTAATTTCGATTGTCATTTCATAATTCAATTGTTTTTTTTCTATCTCCTGTCTCTTTTTAACCTTTCCATTCCTTCTTGAACTTTCTAGAATTTTCTAATTTTTATTCGAAATATTTAAATAATCTTTTTTTAAATATTTGCCTAATATTCATAAACATTTTCCAAATTTCATAAAAACCAAAATCCACATGACTGTTATGACTGGGATATAAATGATATAAATGCACAAAAATGCAAAGATAATAATATTTATTGAATTATCGTTTTGTATCACATCAGTTACTTTTGAACATTTGACAGAAGTTACAAAAAACAAAATACATGAGAGATGAAATTTGGCATTATTATATTAAATATACAAACACTGCCTCTGTGGTCCAGTGACTGCCTCCGTGGTCCAGTGGATAGCGTATGCGTCTGCTGATCGGAAGTCTCGGGTTCGATTCCCGGGTCGGGCGAAAGTTTTACTGGGTTTTCCAAATTATCAGTAGCAGCACGGCGCGCGGCGTCTGGTGATGTGCTCGGTAGCGGTAATAGGCTCGCCCTTATATTACTTGGGACCTAAAAATTCATGTTGAAATGTGAGTGTAATATTACACCTCTGCCTACCTCTTCGGGGATAAAGGCGTGAGTCTATAAAAAAAATATATCAAATATGCAATTTTTATCCAATTCAGCTGTTTTTCCGTAAAACATAACAAATTAAATTACTGAGGTAATTAAAAAATAAGTATGGATCAATTATTTGCCTCATGATTACGTGGCCTCAGTTTCATCATTTATATTTGATTTTAACTGTCGACTAGTTTTGAAAATTTTTTCACTTCTTTGTTCTGATGTGAATTGAGTATATAACTTTTGGAGTCAAAACTGATCACGAATATATGGCAGCTGTACTAGTAGTAAATGATTGGTATAATTTACAATCACATACTTTTGAATCACTTCCACGCCACATAGTTCTGACGCGAACTCCGTTCATTAGTATTGAATTTCTGATTTTGATCATCTACTTTTGCTGTTGACTGTACACACCGTCCGTGTGGTGACGGATTAGGAATACGGAATGTCACCACGCCATATCATCCCATGGGTGTCGTAAGAGCCAACAGAGGGAGCATATTATGCAGAGAACAGCACTGTAAGGGAAGGAAAACTTGATACTAACCCTATACCAACCCGTTTGGCCAGCGTGGTATAGTAGGCCAATTTCTCCATTCATAGGAGAGGCCTAGTCCAATAGTGGACTGTTAAAGGCTGATGATGAAGGTACCTACCACGTAATCGAGGGGCGAGTCTATTGCCGCTGAGAAAACAGAAAAACTCGCTTACAATTTTGCCAAACACAGGACTCGATCATAATTATATGCTTCCAATTCATATTTAATATATGAGCAGCAAACAATTCCCTACTAGATTTAATATACTGCAGACTTTATGCAGTAATGTGGAGATTTTCGTAATAATAGGCTTGTGTCCACTAACAATAAATTGGTTAAGTTGTAGTATAATATATAATTATATAGATTCATTATTATTTGTAGATGTCAATTACGTTTATAAATACCTATTATAAAAAGTTAAGATTACAGTTATTTTCAGGGTTTTAAAACTCAAAATTATATCTTTATTCTTGTGACAGTGAACAGCAATCAGAAAGCATTACGTCACACAGTGCGTCCCACGGTTTTGGTAGTAAATACAACTAAATCGTCAAACTTTGAACCTGCATCCGAGTAAAATCTTCCTTGTAAAACGTGAAATCCATTTAAACATTTAATTAAAAGAAATAAAAGTGGGTACACCAGACCAGACGTCATTCACGGTTTGTTTTGTTTTGCACTTCGTGTCGTCACTCAACCGCCTTGATGGTTTACAGCGTTTTTGAATCTTTAAATGGGTTCTTAAAAAGCTGTAATTAGTAATGTTGCTGATTGATTCTTGAAGAACAAAACAGTTAACTAGTTCGGTTTAAAATCTTATAAAGGAAGAAATCAATCACTAATTACATTTTAGGACTAGAATTATATAAGTGGCGATAGTCTAATACTTAAAGTAATGGACCATAGACAGATCATGGGATCCAATCTCTCCATTGCGCAACCAATGCTATGGTGGCCAACTCGCTGTATACAATATACTTACCTAATTAAGTTTTGAAGGATGACTTAACTAGAATAATATATTTATGTGTGGCTCAATTTAGACTTAGAATCAATTTGAATAGAAAGGAATCCTTATATGCTTTTGAATAAAATGGATCATCATTGCAAAATTACTGCAAGGCTGTGGATATCCTAATGGAGATACCAACAGACTTTTATGTAGAGCGTATCGGACTGGAATCCACGGCGCACAACACTGACTTTTCGAAGTTACGTGCGTAATATTAAATTGGTAATTTTCGCTAGACTCGTGCTTAGTGCGGCAACCGGCTGTGGTAAAGATCTTTGCCAACCGTTACTGGAGGCAACTTCCCTCAAATAAACTGATACGGGCCTAAACCATGGAATATGCTATTAATTCAATTCAGGTTTATTTAATCACACAGGTTACAAGTAACACTTATCCTTTTGGGTTGCGGAGATCAGACGGCAGACGTTTTGTAGAAAAGCTGGTATTCTGTCAAATATGGTTAGACAAGTAAGTAAGGTATGCAACCGTGGTTAGAGCTGGGACAATGATGATGATAATGATATAGTAATATTGCTGCATTTTGGTCAATTAAATAGTGCCTACTTTTGCTACGGATTGTACTTGAATATACTAGCAATGTTCTAGTTTTCTATTTTATGATATTGAAGAAGACTATTATTTTATGATATTAAAGAAAACTACTACACACAATTTTGAACTGGATCCATAATATCATCTTGAGCTCATCACAGATGTGAACCCTGCAGTACATAATAATATTTTTATGTTTTCACTATCTTCCTTCAGTCCTGAATTACATGGGCTTAATAGTACCAGAAGTGAAATCATAAATCAGTAAGACATATTTTTCTTTACATTTTTATTTTTCGTAGCATTTATCCATTTCATTGTCATTCATCTATTGGTATATTTTTTGCAGGTGTTGAAACATTTGTTCCGCGAATGAATTCATTATATATTCTGTTAAGAGTGTCCGCAAAGGCTTTGATTTTGTGCTGAAATAAAAATAAAATAATACATTATATTTAGAACATCGTCATTTCATCTATAAGCATACCTCACGCCAAAATACGCAGTAATGGACAAAGTTTCTAAAACAATAAAAGTATTTATTCATTATTCACTATTATTTATTGAACTACTCATAATCTCTTGGCAGGCATATTTATAGCCACATAATATATTTTTTATAGATTGTCTGCATCCCCTAAGGGATAGACAGAGGAGTAATATTATACCCACATTTTACCATGTTATGAATTTGTACCTACCACGTAATAGAAGGCGAGCCTATTTCCATTAACGGGCACTTTGCCAGAATCCGTGCTGCAACTGAGAATTTGTATTCAGTAACACTTTTGTCCGATTCGGGAATCGAACCCGGGAACATCCTTATCAGTAGACGTACATATATGTTATCTACTCACTGGACCACGGAGACAGTTAATAATTTTTTTATATCCGAAAATTTAAGTAGCTTACATATTATCACCACTATGCCATAACATAAGACGTATAATGGGGATAGTTCTCTGTGTTATTGTGTTCTGAGTCCTATTGTGTCCATTGGTCATCTTAATATATAAAATCCTTGCGTTACTGACTGACTGACGCTACAGCCGATCTATTGGGCGCGGGAAGCTGAAATTTGGCATGAATGTTCCTTGGGGACCGTAGGGGTGCACTAAGAAGGGATATCCCGAAATGCCCACGGGATCGGCCAAAACGGGTAAATTAAAAAAAATTCAGGCGTAGCTGCTGGCGTCCTCTAGTTTGTAAATAAAATCTCTCTCAACGCCTTAAAAATTAAAGTTAAGCATACGTAATTAAAAATGACTGAATTAATCTAAGTACTTACAATGACTTTTCCAGTATTTTCCGTAAATGATTCCATTGTGAATTCGGGCTGAGGCGCTGCTTCAGCAGTGTCGGGAAATGCCACTAATAGGAACAGCAGAAATAACGCCATCAACTTCATATTGACGAATTTGAATGATCTTTGTACTTAACTATTAACACACCAACAACTGACTGATGCAAAGGAAAGCAACAGGGCTGTTTAAATACTAAATCCGCGAACAAAATTCAATCATCAATCGAAATAACAATGTTAATATTTTGGTGACTAATAAACATTGTTATTTAATATGGTATATTACGTGGTTTACCGCATTTGACATAACAACTTCTTTAGTTGTTTGCATAATGTTACTACTGTTTAGTTTATCAATCGAGCTTTAATGAATAAACAATTAAAGTGTGGTCAGAGCCCTTGGTTTTAGGGCTTTATGGCGTCACAATGAACATACGTAAGCATATAGTATCTTCTTGGGTTTACGTGAATGTTACACATTGAAATTAAACTACAGTTTACGGATTTTGTGCCTTCCCATACATCAATGGCGTGACCGACAAAATTGGCTACATCTTGAAGCGAGCTTCAATCAAAACTTACTACAAGCCGCCAACATAGGCATTCGACTCAAAGAACATATCATCATCATCATCAGCCCTTTATACTGTCCCACTGCTGGGCACGGGCCTCTTCTCACTATGAGAACATATAGCTGACATAAAACATAAACGCTCAACAAAGTCTGCTGTGTGTAAGCATGTGGAACAAGGACCCAACCACTACCTGCGATTTGATGAACCACACATACTCGCAAAAGAACACCGTTTTCTTCCAAGGATGATACAAGAGGCTATTGAAATTAAAAACCCTAATTTCAATAGGGAAGATGGTTGGAATGTTCCTCCAGCTTGGGACCCAGTCATAAGGCTAATGAAACCCAAGAAGGACAAAGTCACCAGAAGACCTAAGGATACTGCGAGCTCATTCTGCGTAAATAGTAACACCAGTAGTTGAAAAATGTTCGGGTACTTTGAGATAACTTATACATTCAAGAAAAAGACAAATATAACCTCAGTCTGCCGTAGACATGAATCCTGTAAAGAATTCGAAACGTCGTCTAGTAATAAATTAAAAATGTAGTTTCTAGAACAAATGTAATAACTTAGTGAAACCAATACATCGCGATAAAATCCGTAAACTGTAGTTTAATTTCAATACGTAAGCATATACTAGGGCGGTCTGGAAAGTTTCCGATCTCCACCTGAAAGAAGCAGCAGTCCTCAAAAAATGTGTTGTAGATGTAATTGTACTTCTTTTGGCAGTTACGACAAAATCTCAGCCATTTTGGACGCTTAGTTATTGTTTGACAGCCATTTGATTGAGACTTTGTGAGTGTTTTTGTGAAAATAGGCAATTTTGTATCGAGCTGTCATGAAATTCTTGTTCTTAAAAGGCTATGCTATTAAAATTTGAGTTGAATTCTCTTTATGGAAACTCTCTACTCCATAATTTACCACAATAAAATTTAAGGCAGTTGAATTTAAACCTGGTCGTTCGAGCTAGGGCACAGATGATCGTCCGAGACGTCGAAAAATTGCAACCACTGACGATAACCTCGCTAAACTTCACCAAATGGTGCTAGACGACGATTGAATCGAGTGAGAGAGATAGCAGAGACTATGAAAATTCCAAAGAAAACGTATTTGTCACATATTAAATCAATTTAAAATATTAAATCAATATTTGGGCATGAAAAAGCTGCCAGCGCGAGTGCCACGTTTGCTCACGTTAGACAAAAAACTCGTTCTAATGAACACATTTTTAATGTTTTTAAAATTTTTAAAATCTAAGTTTTGGCCTAATAAATTCATCATCAGCCCTTTATACTATCCCACTGCTGGGCACGGGCCTCTTCACACTATGAGAAGGGTAAGGCCATAGTCCACCACGCTGGCCTAGTGCGGGCTGGCATACTTACGTGTCTTTCGATAACATTATGGAGAACTCTCAGATATGCAGGTTTCGTCATGATGTTTTCCTTCACCGTTTGGCAAGCGATAATTAACAATTTAATACGCATATAACTCTGAAAAGTCATTGGTGGGCGCCGTGGATTCGAACCCTAATTAATTACTGCATATGAAACCTTGAACGACGACATTTTACGCACAAATCAATAATACAGTCCAAACAGTAGACTCCTAAGGAGGAACCGGCTCCAAAAGAAGCAGAGGCTGTTTTTTCGGTTGGGACTTGGGAAAGTGATGCCGACCGTTTTTTGGGATGGTCATGGAGTCATCTTAAGAAATTAGTTATAAAAAGGAACAACCATTACTTAAGAATACTTCGTTTTATTACTGGACAAATTGAGGCAGAAGTTGAGCAAAAAGGTCCACATTTGCAGAAAACAAAAACCTGTTTCACCAAGAACACGCGCCGTCTCACGCCTCAGCGGTTCCCATGGCTAAAATCCACGAATAAAGAACTGATTGAACTGCTTGACCATATGCCGTACTCACTAGATCAAGCCCTAACGAGTTATTTTGTGATCTCTCAGCAAAAAAAATCTTTTGGAGGACAGAGTATTTCGCAAAATGAGAAGGCAATTACTTATGTAAGCACCTATTTTTCAGAGAAACACGCCGCATACAATTTGGGTGGGTTAGAGAGAGAATGGGAGAATTGTCAAAAACAATAAAAAAAAAACATAGTCTCATTGTGACACTACACACTTCCTCTGATGGCGGCTCCACATTAGTGCCGTGAAGCTCCGTGAACAGGCGTGAACGGGAATGTGGATGGTTTTCGCGTTGTTCACGCGCGTTCGCGCCTGTTCCCCGACCAGAGTCGGTATTTTGTCCCGCGACAAAGGATTCGCGCCGTCTTCGCGCGGCGTTCACGCGTATATATCCACATTCACGGACCCGTGCCAGTTTCCTCCGGACTACACAGGCGTACGGACGTGTGCAGTGCGCTAATAAAATGGAGTCGCGTGTGAACATTTGGGACAATGAAACTGAAATGCGTTTTTTAGAACATTACCACATGGAGAGTGTACTGTGGGATGCAAAAAACCCGCATTATAAGGACAAAAAAGAGTGTTATGATGCCTGGACGTGGATCAGTATGGGTATTGAAATAAAAGAATTAAAAAAGAAAAAAGACTCTTTGCTGTCCAGTTATTTCTAATAACTCTAGTTTTGTACGTGTAAACAGTAATATGTTGCCACAGCAAACATAGTAGTGGTCATAGTGGAATTGGCTTGCCATTCGTAGTAGATCAGCAAAGTTAATCAACGTTTGCACAGGTTGCTACTAGGATGGGTGACCACATGTGGCATTTGTATCAGAGCGTTACCGTGCTCCGGTGGGCACGTTAAGCTGTCGGTCCCGGTTCTTGTCTCAGGACAAGGATTCTTAGGCCAACTCGGAGGCCTTTGGGCGGATTGAAAACTCCGACACCAGAGTTGGCCACACACTCACACCAAACAGAAGAAAGAAAGAACAGCAAACATAGTTATTGCGGCAGCAACTTCTACGTCCATTTCGCGGCGGGTTTCACGAAAGACTGCGAACATCCCATGAATGTGGACGACACAAATTATGCCGCGAATTTGCGGCGTGAATTTGTGCGTGAATTCACGGCACTAATGTGGAGCCGCCATCAGGAGAAGTGTGTAGTGTCACAATGAGACTATGTTTTTTTTTATTGTTTTATCTATGTTAGGTCGGAAACTTTTCAGGCCACTCATGTATGTTTGAGATAAAAGACACGTCACATTAAAATTAAAACATAATCAAGGGAAAGCAAGATGGCGAAGAAGTAGCAATATCTCTGGGAAGACATTCAATAGTAATAATATTTTATATGTGTCGTTATTTATTTTTATTTATTTATTTATTTAACTTTAATTCAGGTACAACCCATAAATTTGTTAGTTTTACTTAACCTATGTTAGTATTATGGACACAAAATTTTAATTACGGCACCTCCCTGAAACACCCGGCAACAGTACATGCACTGCGCACAGGTGCCCCATAAGGCGTCCTTCAGTCTTACTAGCAACAATGCTCAGAATACTGCTATCACTGCCCCGCAACCTACGCAGTAGTGAGGCGGATCTTTTACGAATGATCGCAAAGAAGTCATCCGTACGCGCTGCTGCGAACATACCTGACGCGCTGCAGAAACGAGGCAGCGACAGCAGCATCCTAAAAGCGTTGTTGTATTGCACACGCAGGGCATTAAACGCTTTCTGCGTGTACCTGGTCCACAGACTGCAAGTATAAAAAGCCTGGCAATAAGCTCTAAACAGAGTTAACTTGACATTGCTGTCACACCTTGCAAATCTGCGGGCCAGCATGTTGCATCTTACGGCCAATGCCCTGCGCTCCCTCTCTATATCACAGTTATCAGTGCCATCTTCTGTAACCCAGTGACCAAGGTATTTAAACTGTTTGACTCTATTTAGGGTGGTACCACATAGTGAGACTGGTGGTACCACTTCATATGTCTTGTTGTGTGCCATAAAAACTAACAGTTCGCTTTTCTTGGCATTATACCTTAGTCCATGGGCTCTAGCATAGCACTCACATATCTTTACCAGCTTCCTAAGAGCACTGATCGACGGACTCAGCAGCACCATATCATCAGCATAACTAATGTTGTTGAATGACACACCGTCGATCGAGCATCCGATGCCAGTGCTGCTGAGTTCCTCGATCAGCTTATTCATATAGATGTTAAACAACTTGGGTGAGGTCAGCCCCCCTTGCCTCACCCCACACTCCAACTTGTATACATCTGAGTACGAGCCTGCCCACCTCACAGCGTTGTATTGGTTGTCGTACCAGAACTTTACAATGTTAGTTATTTCTGGAAACAGGTTAGCTTCTTCTGACAACTTTTTCCACAGGATGTCATATGAGACGAGGTCGAAAGCACTGGATAAATCCAAGAAGCATGCATACACAGCACAGGTGTTCGTCTCCCAGTGTAATATTACACTGTACTCTTTAGAGTCATTATTGCAGTCTCAGTTGATAACCCATTCCTAGAACCAAATTGCCTGTCATTAATTTTTAATTTTGCACCAAGACAGCGGTCAATTAAACTATCAAAAATTTTCGCTGTAATAGTTGCCAGGGATATCGGTCTGTAATTTTTAGCATCTGACATATCACCCGTATCCAATATAAAAATATGTGAATAATGAAAATTAACATCGTTTTGCTATCATCCACGGTTATTTAGCGGGTCTTTACCACTGCGGTACTTGCCAATGTTTCGGCTGACTTACTTCTGCCGTGGTCGCGGCGCTTATCGCGAGGAAGACCCGCTATACTAACTGCGAACGTTTGAAATCGATTTACTATTCCGCTGATTGTGACTAATTTCAATAGAAGATTGATGTACCACTTTTGTGCTTACTGTATATACACGGTATTTCCCGGTTTATTTTGGATTGAAAGTCAAATTATTAATATGTTAGATATAACCGCTTGCCCTCTCAACATTTTTAAGTGCTTACTCAGCATCGACAAATTTCAAGTGCGCGCCGCCACTTGAAGTAGGGCACGCTCAATAAATTAGTTTTTTGTTCGATTGTTAATAACGTCAGAGGACTGGTGTTTGATTTTTCTGCAACCTAATGAATGACTCATTCTAATGGTACGAAACAAATTACGCTTGAATGAAATGTTTGCTTAAGGCGAGCGGCCGTAACCTAAACAATGTCGTCTTTAACGACTTACTCGACACTTTTGTTTATCATAATAAAAGTATTGGCTGAAAATTGCTTGTTTTTCTTTTTTCATGTACCTGGTGATATTATCTATGTAATAAAATAAGTTATAGCAATACTTGCTTAAAATATATTTAAATGTAAGCATTTGAAAAAAAAATATTTCGCTGACTTTGTATTCCGCGCGCGGGGCGTAATTATGAATTAAAAACATCATTGTAAACAAATTATGCAATTATATATGATACTTTTATGTTTTAATTGTAAATTAACTGATTAATAATGAAGTTACATAAAAAATAAATAAATATTGTGCATTACTTTAATTCTAGATAAAAAAATATCGTAAAAACGGCGTTTTTTTATTTTATGTAAAAAAGTTTAAATACATATGTATGTATATAAGGTTACATTTATGCGTTGTATTATTTTTTATTATGAGTATATAAATAAACCTTTGATAAAATATATAATACTCATATTATTTATGAGATATTTTTTTTGACGGGAAAAAGTAAACACCTGTGCGGATTACAATAAAAATAATTCTAATCAGATTCTTATCAGAATTGGTTTTTATACTTGGAAATCTAGTTGGAAAGAAAGTTATCTAGGTTTGAATCTGATATATAACATAAAACGGTATTTAAAAAAAATTAATATGAAAATTGGCGCCAGTAAAAAAAAAGTCTTTGTTTTATTTTTTTATGTTTAATTTTTTTTTCTTACTACTACTACTATAGTTATATACCTCCCATAATTAAAAAACGACGAGAAAAAGGAATATGTCAGAAATATAAAATCGCGCTCAAAAATGGCGGGAAAAAATTCCTAATTTTCATTTTATACTGCCCTTGCGTGGGCTTCAACCATATTATATGGTTTTAATTTATATCATTAGAAAGCTCATTTAATTACGCGTCTATTGATATGCAACATACCGCAATCGGTTAAGTTATCCGAGTGCCACAAACAGATATGTGCGCAGCGGAAAAGCGTGGGCAAAATTACAGTTTACGCGCTCATCTGTTTGTCCAAAAAAGGGAATATAGTCACTTTGCGCGGTCAATCGGATAAAGTACTCCACTGAAACGAAAGTTATGTGAATGAAATCGTTTTAAAAAAAACACTTCAATAGCTATCAAAATCTATTAAACTAAAAAGAAAAATAATTTACTAAATGAAAATTTATTACCTAAATGCTGTTATTCGTATGTAAGTACCTGCTAACCATCGATAGGTTTGGAGTCGGTGCCAAGCCCAAAACAAAGTATAACTTACTCAAATTATAAATAAATACTGCTAAGCTATCTGCGCGATGGGTGGTCGCGTTTACTCACATTAGATCAGGAAAACCCTTTTGAATAAACATTTGTAAAGCTCTGGTGGCGCAGTTAGACGCAATTAGATAGATATTTTTGTCAAATGAGAAGGAAAATTACTTTCGTGAACACTTATTTAGTTGCAAAGAGACTATTTCAAGAATAAAAATAATTGTAAAGAAAACATATTTGCACCTTTTTTAGGACGATAACTTTTCAAACAATCCATATACCCTTCCTTCATCAGGAATCATACTGTGCATTGGTGAAATCCGCGCGAAAATCCGTTTAGTAATGTTTTATTTTATCGTTGGTTTTTGGTTGATTTATTGTTTGTTTTTTTTAAGTTTATCACGATAAACTTATAGACAGACGGTACGCGATGGAAACTTAATTTAATAATTAGTATAGATTATTATAATGCGCGTAGAAAGAGCGTAGAGAGAAAATATGAAGAGCGCTACAACCATAGACATAAAACTATGTAGGAAGGTAACAAGGAAGTTTGTGATGATTTACACGTGTAAATTTTTGGAAACAACGATGTTATATTATATAGTTGACGAGTTACAACAGTTATTCCCACCCGTGCGCAAAATACACGCTTGAACGTGGAGTTGCGGAAACAGCCCGTGCCAATATACCATGCCATAGGTATGGTGTAAAATTAAGTATTACTATCTTAATTGACTAGTTAATCATTCGCGGTGATAAACCACTTAGTCGGACAATCTTTATATTTTGTCTTGCACCTAATTCGCTCGTAGCGAGTAAAAGACTATTCAACTACTTACATAATAAATTAAATCGTCCAGTGGAACTTTCGTATTATATGTATACAGGAAGTGCTACGGACTAAAATGAAAATTTAGAAGTAGAAAAGCTCCACTTTTTTCTAAGAAACTACGCTAATGCAAAAGCGTTGTTCCTACATTTTCACGAAAATGCTTTTACTGCAAAAATTTAACATCGCAATTGCCTACAAACTTTTAAAACACGAACTCACGAACTTGTCTCAGGTTGTTGTATCCCGTTAAAGCATTCCCTCTATTGTGAGAGAGACTAGAGGTATTCAGCACAGGCAGCAAATCCTTCAATTATTGTAAACCAACATTTTGTTAGGATGAATAGACTATGTTTGTTGCTCTTTCGCGCAATAGTAAACGATTTTTTATGCAAATTTGCAGATACCTAATTTCAAACATACATAGACTCACGCCTGTTTCCCGGAGGGGTAGGCAGAGACTACGGAACGCCATTTGCAACGATCCTGATATATGTATCTCTTTTGCTTCATTCACTCACATCAGATTCCGCATGCATGCTCTTCTGTTCAGGGTACTTCTAACCTGTCGTGTTTTTAGGATGTCTCCAATCTGGTCAGAGAACGTCCGCCTAGGTCTTCCCCCTTTGTCCTGTCCCATTCACACTTGGTCAGTCTTTCGTCATCCATCCTCTCCACGTGCCCAAACCACCTTAGCATACCTTTCTCGATGCTTGTCACTACATCTTCTTTTACCCCACAACACTCTCTTATCGCACAATTCTTTACCCTGTCAGTCAAAGACACACTACACATACTTTTTAGTGCTTTCATTTCTACAGCATTTATTCTACTTTCATGACTCTTCTGCCATACCCAACTTTCACTACCATACATAAGTGTAGGTACTATCACCCCTCTATGCACAGCCAAACGTGCCTTTTTGGACACATTTAACTGTTCATAAAAGCCTTCAAAGCTCCATCCACCCTATTACCAGCATTAACTCTTCTTTCAATATCTTCTTCATTCTTACCATTCCTAGTAAACAGCGTACATAAATATACAAAATCATTCATTTGTTCCACTCTTTGTCTATCGATCATAACATTACAAGCCGTAACACATTCCTCCTTTTCAAAAACCGTTATTTCGTCTTGCTCACATTCACTTTCATTCCTTTCCTCCCTAAAGCACCATGCGTGTATGTTACCATGTCCTGCAACTCCTCCGCTGAAGTCGCTAGTATTACCTGATCATAAGCATAGAGGAGGCATTTGACAACTAACTCATTCATCTTTAATCCACAGTCACTATGTTTCAAATCTTGCAAACAACTGTCCATGAAGAGGTTGAACAGCCACGGCGCTACACATCCCTGTCTAATACCTGTCTCGATGGTAAACCAGTCAGTGCACGACCCGTCTATCCTCACACAAGCTCGAAAATCTTCATAAAGGGATTTCAGAGCTCGTATGAGGCTGCTGTTCACTCCATACATCAACAGTACCAACCACATTTCATTCCTCACCACTTTATCGTAAGCCTTTTCCAAAGCCACGAATGCGCAATAGACCTTTTGACCTTTGGCCAAAAATTTCTCGGCTATGCACCTCAAGGAAAATACTTGATCCGTGCAACCCATATTTTTTCGGAATCCCGCTTGTACATCCCTTATTTCCTGTTGGTTACTTCCATAACTCTTTCAATCTCTCTTTCAATTAGCATACAATTTGCCAACAATGCTGAGAAGGCTAATGCCTCTATAGGTCTTGCAGTCTTGCTGCGGGCCTTTTCCCATATAAAGAGGCACAACTACAGCTGTGGCCCAGTCGTCAGGTACTCGGCCGGTGGTCCAGCACAAGTAAAATAAGCGCTGCAGCTGACCAACTATGATGCTCTGTCCAGTCTTCAGCATTTCAACTGTAATTCTATCATATCCTGCAGACTTACCTAATTTCATTCTTCCCAGTGCCTTCAGAATCTCATCTACGCCAATATCGTTTTCATCATTGCTATTATTACCATTCATTTCGGCGATTGATCTCTGTCTCTCGCCGGTCTTTCAAATAAACCTTTAAAATACTCCTTCCATCTCTTCAGCACGCACGCTTCAGCATTCAGTATCTTTCCATTCTTGTCTCTGATTGACGTGTATTCTGAGGATTGAGTTCTTCCTCGAACTGCACGAAAGGATTTCCAGAAAATCTTTATGTTTCTACGGAAATCTTCAGATAATCTGCTATAAAACTCATCTTTCTTTTCCTCTTTTTTACTTTTAACAATTTCTTTCACTATTCTTTTTGACCTAACAAACTTCTTTCATGCTTCATCTATGTCCTTACTCGTTACTTTTCCCATTCTTTTATTTGCTCTGACAGCCAACTAATCTAACCAAGGATTATTCTTCTCTGACACTACTGATTGTACATCCTTGTCCCACCATGTATTCTTAATCTTCATATTTTCCTTCTCTTGATCACACCACATACTGCAAGACGCTACACATACTACCTCTTCTTTAAAAGGTTGTCATAATTCTTCCATATCATTAATACCATCGAACCTCTCAAAACTTGCTATCAATCTTCGTTTATACTTATCTTTCACATCTTTCTCTTGCAGATTTTCGACTTTTATTTTTTCCAGGAGCCTATTTTCATTATGCTCTCGGTGTCGCCATTCTTTGAAGAGCTCACTTATCCGGCTCAACACCAAGAAGTGGTCTGTGTGGATCCCGATCCCTCGATACACCCTAGTATCCAACACATTCTTTCTCAATCGTTCATCTACAATTATAAAATCAATCGTACTTCTTCTAACATTTTAGCCTCACGCGTTTACATGTGTATCCTTTTGTGATTAAACATGGTGTTTGTTTGTTGTTTGGCTCCACTCCAAACAAACCTCAAGTAATACTTTTCCATTTTCGTTCACACTCTCATCACCAAATCTTCCTAAAACCCTTTCAAATCCATCTCGTTTTACTCCCATCCATCCATTGAAATCGCCTAACAAGATCCATCTTTTGTTATCCTTACCTTTCCTCATAATCTCTCTTAAATTCTCCCAAAATTCCTTTAATGCCTTGCCTTGCCTTTCGTCTTGTTCTCGCTGTGACATACCCGCTACTATATTGACTAATTAAACATCAGAATAAAATAGCACTCCCTATACACCTCTTTACGCGAAAACCGACACCTACGCGATCGAAATCGCGGACATTTGCTAGAAATAACTACATACACATATACTCACGTATTTTCCTTTTGTAGAGAAAACAGGTGTGCGTCAGGATGGCTGGACCATGAGAGATTTTGGAGGTTTGAGCAATACCAAACTTTTGTACCTATTTTATACTATTTGGTACCAGACATCAAAAATTTTGTACCTCGCTAAAAAGGGAAACCTATTACGAGGAAAGTGGCCAGCCATTCTGACTTCAGAATGGCTGGACCAAACCGGTTTCACCTAGTTGTAGGCGTTATAACTAGTTCATCTTTTCGTTAAAATATAGTACCTAATTGGTACCTGAACATATGTTTTTCTTATATTTTTTCGATAAGCCATAAATAAGTTACACCTACAAGAAAAATTCGCACTTACCCAGTTTTTCTACCCGACTGAGGCGAAGCCCAAAAGGAGTGTTATTTAAGCCAGTAGTGAAAATATATTGTGAAATTGCATGGAAAATCGAAATACAATCAAAATAGTAACAATTTTATTTTCCCATACAAACTGTTCCTACCTTGTTTAGCGAGGTACAAAATTTTTGATGTCTGGTACCAAATAGTATAAAATAGGTACAAAAGTTTGGTATTGTTCAAACCTCCAAAATCTCTCATGGTCCAGCCATCCTGACGCACACGAAAACAGACCGCCACTTGCTTCAATTTTTACGAACCTTGCGAGCTTTCTCTACATTAATTACTCTTTACATTCATGCTCCTGGCGGGCTTGGGAGAGTTTCGGGTGACGGTTTTTCAAGACGTCCCCAATTTAGTTGACGAATGTCTCTTCAGCACACTAACTATTAGGTAACATTTTCGCTCACTGCCTATATTCAAAAGGCACGGGGACACTTAATTCACTCACAATCATCTGTATTTAAAAGTGGCTTTACTATTATACAAAGTAAGTATAAAATTGACGTAATATATTTTTCATCCTGACCTGCGGCGTAAGAGTGTGTATTTACCAGATCTTTATTTTTTCGACTTCACCTTCAATATAATTATTATGCCGTGCTAAACCTATTATTTTTTATTTATCTAATCAGTACTATAATTTTTGAGAATTGCTTAGACGCTTACAAAACAACAAACTTACTTTTTCATCATTACAGTTCTTGTTGTAACATCATCAACATGAGGAAGAGTAATATGTGAATTTACAAACATACCACCCGTGTGTTTTTTTACAAATTAATCTTGATGTATGTTCATCTTTTGAACCAAACATACGACACCAAACATACAAAAGTATACGTAGGTACTGTATGGATCGTGAGTGAAGCTGCAACCCTTGCGGTAATTTAACCGACGAAAACCGGATAATTTTGCTATTTAGACCAGCCTAGCGAACACTTGCTTCCTTGAAGGTAATGACCCCCGTAGGTACTTACTGTAAAATAATGATTCAAAATTTACATACATACATGCATGGAATCACGCCTGTTTCCCGGAGGGGTAGGCAGAGACTACGGAACGCCATTTGCAACGATCCTGACATACCTCTCTCGCTTCATTCACTCCCATCAAGTTTCTCATGCATGCTCTTTTGTTTAGGGTACTTCTGACCTGTCCTTTTTTTAGGATGTCTCCAATCTGATCATAGAACGTCCGCCTAGGTCTTCCCCTAAAAATTTGTCATACGATTATTTAAATTTGTAACAAAAGAAGAGTCTGGATTTAACTAACTGTTATTTTTATAGCGGCAGTGTGCGTATCATTATACCAGAACTGCTAATCGAATCTCGCATAAAAATATTTAACCAAAAATCTTTACATCCATACTCGAAATGTATATTTAATATCCTTCAAAGCAAAAAGCAAAGCCAAAGCAAAAAAAAAAAATCAAAGCCAAGTTGGTGGTGCTTCGCTGAAATCACGATACTTTTTATCCCGGCTTGTCTCAGTTATAGTTAATCCTGGGTTTCTCATTGGTAAGCATATTTTAGTTTGGTTTGCAACGGGATAGTGATGATAATGAAGTTACTTTCATCTTCAGTACCTTATGATTCAACTTACTCTACTAGTTTTGCCGCTCATTGTGTGATGACATGCAGCTCACATACCATTATAATTATATCATGATGTGATAACTACAGCTCCTACTTTAATTGCAATTGAATTAAATCGCGATAGGCGAAGTGGACGCCAATGACGGAAAAAGCATAAAAGAAATTGTGCCATGTAAGATCCAAATCTACAACATTTTACAAAGTGGAAAACAGTTACCGCTAAAGTTTTCGCGTATACTTATCACCTTAGAAAAGTATGCGTATTTCCTCATCCTCAGCGGTTAATTTTCTTTATCTGCACACTTTAATCACCATAGATATCGCTATAACTGAACGCAAAGCTTGCTAACTATAACTATCAATCCCGGAACTTTAATTTTGCGGTTTACTCACAGGTTCGGCCGTTCCCATGCTTACATCACGGCTAATTTATTAAAACTATCCAAGTTAATATGTGAACGCCAACTATAAACCACCGCGCCATCTGAGTAGTCAAAATTAAGACCGTTTACAACTGAACTTCTAGTTTTGTACAACTACTTTGAATTCACGATACGATTTCTGTAATATAATACGATTAATGCGGTATTGTGCTCTCCACTTCGTTGATTGTTGCAAACTGTTAAGGCAATCCTTTGTTTCGAAACTTTTCTGTGGTTTGGCATCTCTTGTTGTTTAGTATATTTAAGTAAGTAAATTAAATTTCGGCATCGAGTTATTTGAAAATTCGCCAAAAGATTATAAAATTAAAATCAATTAAAATATTCCCTGCTCCTTCCATTGGGTACCAACTTTTTTGATGTGTCTTTGAATGACGACAAACTCAAACTCAAACTCAAATATGTTTATTTCCATAAAAATGTTTAAATTTTTTGGACACGTCAGAAAGTCATACAAATAAAAAATAATAAAAAAGTAGCTTTAAATGCATATTAACATAGTTGAGCATTGAAAAAAATGCCTGTTCAGAAAGTAGAGCCTCGTGAGAAGAATCAGGCAAGAAACTCCGGGCCACTCTTTTCTACGTCTTGATTCTATACAATTTAAAAGCTTAGTAACTACATTGAATTTTTCATAGGTATATGAGCTGGTGTGTCTAAAATGTTGTTGTCAATTAATAAGGCTTTTTTAATAATAATATAAAAGTACTAACTAGCATAATATAGACACAATAACTCACACTCACATGAAACTTAACACTAATCAAACATAAGTAGCCTGTGGGACCGAGCAAATTAATCCCAAGCATTTTTATCTTCAATATAATCTAGCACTGAATAGTACCCTTTTTGGCAAAGTTTACGTTTTATAATCTTTTTAAATTTATTATAACTTAAATTTTGAATATTGCTTGGCACTTTATTGTAAAAGCGCACACATTGGCCTTGAAAAGATTTTTTTATTTTCTCTAGCCGGGTAGCCGGCACTACTAGCTTACTCTTATTTCTAGTATTCAAATTGTGGATATCACTTTTCTTTGAGTATGAGGCCTTGTTTTGGAATAAATATATTAGGTTGGAATAAATGTACTGGCTTGCAACTGTTAAAATGTTTATTTCCTTGAATTTATTCCTTAACGAAGCCCCATAATCCAAATTATAAATTGCCCGAATAGCTCTTTTCTGCAGAACAAAGATGGTCTGAATGTCGGCAGCATTTCCCCACAGGAGAATACCGTATGACATTATACTATGAAAATAGCTATGATATACAAGCCTGGCAGTGTCAATGTCAGTTAACTGGCGAATTTTCCTGACTGCGTATGCTGCAGAGCTGAGTCTATTCGACAATTTACTAATATGTGGTCCCCATTGCAGCTTAGAATCTAGTGTAATGCCTAAAAATTTGGTGTTATCCACAAGATCCAACACATCACAAGAAAATACTGTGTAAAGTTAAAAATGCTTACTTACTTAGACTTTTACAGTTAAACGAGTTGAAATAACAATAAAATTAAAAGTTTCTTTTCCATGTACTTAAAATAGGTGCCGTTGCTTATAAAGCAATATTGTTACCGCCGAAATCAAAACCATATTCATATATTTCTCAAAAATAATAGCCGTATGAGCGCAATTTGTAGCATTTGTTAAGCCTACGCTCATCGAATGCCTACCCTTGACAACCGCTAGCGTGAAGGAGCTCCGAGTTGTATTTTATACAAAACTAGAGGATGCCCGCGGTTACACCCGCGTTATTTAAGGCTAGTGCTCTGCTCCCGTCGCTCATAGCGCGACGTTATAGAGCCTTCCTCGATGAATGGGCTATCTAACGCTGAAAGATTTTTCAAATCGGACCACTAGTTCCTGAGATTAGCGCGTTCAACCAAACAAACAAGCTCTTCAGCTTTATATATTAGTATAAGATATAAGATTTATGGACTAACTAAGTTTTATTACCTACTTAGTTCAGAATCAAATCTCAAGTTGATATTAAGGTCTATCTCAAAATATCATGTGGGAATAACATAAATTAGTTCCGTAGTTAGCACTAAATACGTCATAGATAACGCTTCAATACGGTAAGATTATCAATGTGCGTTCATAATTAAATTGTTTAGCTGACAATTTAATTATAATTATCACTATATGTATATACATATAAATGATATTCTTGATTTCATAATAACTATAGTTTCTTCTTTACTTACTGGTAGCGCCATCTACCTTCCTATCTATAACTAATCGCATCAACGTCAATCGTTCCACGCTTGGCCAATGCGAGCGATGCCTTTTGTTTCTATCCCTCTCTATCCCATTCCCAAGAAGGGGCACGCCTTTCGCGGATTAGTCGCGGCGATCGTCGACGCGAGAGACGGTCCAGAACTTTCGAGATTCGCTAAATACGTGTCGGCCATACCGTACCGATCCGCGCCGCTCCCGCTATAATTATTACCGCTTATACAAAACCGCTCGCAAGTGGAAGTGATTTGTGTAGTGAAGTGAATCAAGCAGCTTCATCCCGAAACCACCAGGAGACTGCCCTTCTGAGACGAAGAAGATTGCCGTACAAGGTAAGTGCCCCCCATCCTTGGAATATCATATACCCACTCACAATCATCTCTCCCATTCCAATCCTACATCCTCTTCCCGTATCCAAATCCTAGGCGAGTAAAACCCGCTATCCTTTGTATACAGTCCATTTCCTTCTCCAAGTCGCCTAGAACCCTACGGTTTCGGTGTAACGCCGAACCATTTTTTTGATCCATACGAGTCGGATTCATTTACGTTTTTATACGTTCTATCGCTATACCTAAGCAGTTATAGCACCTAGCTATACTCCTAATATATTTACATGGTTGTTTCCGCCCGCATCAGTAGGTAAACTTTTATGTAGCTACCTACTTACTCAATTACTCGTATTATTTCTGGAACTATCATAGTTGTCTTGTAAATCTCATATTTCGAGCAACTTTTAATTCCACAGCTCTAAAGTGTTGCCTACTTAGCCTACTTAGGTAAAATAATAGGTACATTAGATATTCTTATTTTGTTTCGGTCTCATTAGCTTATACTTACGTAAGCATGTCACAACAAAAGAAGTCACGCGTGTCGGAAGACAAAGAGATGACAATCTTAGAAGCAAAACGCAATATTTTATTTGAGCGCATTCAAAACATATACGAGCGTTCAAAAACTGCCTCTATTTCTGACAGTAATAGCGAAGCATTTCTTAGTTATTGTATGACAGTAGATAGTATTCGAACAGATTTTCATAAGTTGTTAGACGATTATAACGCAAGATTACTTTCTATCAATCCTGATGAAAAACCGAACTTTCAGGCGTACACCTCATTCGAAGATCTTTATTGTATTATTAAGCGTATACAATCGCAATTGGAGGGTAAATGTTCAGCAGAGCCCGTTGCCCGCAAACCGAGATTACCGCCAATCGAGATTATGTCGTTTGACGGAGATATACGAAATTGGCCGTTATTCTATGCGAGTTTTAAGTCTACAGTGCACGATAATGGTTCTCTGACAGATGCTGACAGGTTGTACTATTTAATAGGTAAACTGTCACCGAAGGCCCAGTCCGTATTTGCAGGTGTCACACCCAGTGCTGAGAATTATCAGGTCATATTTCAGTCACTACTTGACAGATATCAAGACACGCGCGTCCTAGCGTCTACTTACTTTGACCAAGCTTTAAATCTCAAACTGTCCGGCAACGCGTCTGTCGCGAATTTCCAGCTGTTTATTGATAACTTCGTAACCGCGGTTAATTCTCTTAGGAACTTAAAATTAGAAGATCTTTCTGTTAATGACTTTATGTTGCTTCAACTCGCTTTAAAAAAGTTGACACTGATAGAATTCGCGCATTCGAGATGACGGAACGCAATAAAAAAATACCTACACTAGATAGTTTTATTTCGTTCATCAAAGATTAGTGTCAAATATTTCATAATACGCAGTCTGGTTCACCTGGCCCGTCTCACACTAACAGCAACAAACAAAGGTTGAATAAATCGTGAAATAGTAATAATAACTCGGTCCCTAATTCACAATCTTACGTAACATGCTCGGAATCTAATAAAATTAATTCACAGAAGTGTCTGTGCAGTAATATAGTGCACGACCATTTATACAAGTGTCCCACCTTCGATAATTTGAATCCAACCGCTCGTTTTAAATGCGTAAAAGATAACAAAGCTTGCATTAATTGCTTAAGCATAAAACAAGTAATTGTTCTAGTAAGACAAAGTGTCGCTTATGCAATAAAAAACATCATTCATTGCTACATTTCGATAAAGATAACCCGTTGTCAAGCCAAGCCGCTAACCTTGGCACACTTACGTCGCAGGTGCAGGCCACGGTGACTTCCCCCTCCCCGTATCGTTGTGTACGACGTCCATTGCGCGGGCGACGCGCACGCGAGGATGGCACTCGCGCATCTATAATGATCCGCGCAGGGCCTAAACGCAGTGTATGACGTCTAAGACTGTTCTGTTAGCGACAGCGCAAGTTATCGTTTATGATGTTAATGGGTCGCCGCACATGGTACGTTGTCTACTTGATAGCGCGTCTCAGACCAATCTAATAACATCGGAATGCTTCAAACGCCTCGGATTATGGAATAACTTTAAAAATACTAACTCAACCGTCAAAGGGATAGGCGGATCAGAAAAACATTGCAAGGGTTCCGTAGATATTAAAATACATTCGCGTTTTGATAGGGACATTAATTTTAACATTTCTTCGCTTATCGTGGAGCGTATTACGGACACATTGCCAAACGCTAATGTAGACGTAGCATCACTCACTCACCTCGAGTCATTGCCGCTGGCAGAAGCGGAGTTTGCGAATCCGGCAGACATTGATCTTTTGATCAGAGCTTCAATATTTCCGCACTTGCTACTAACTAAAATAGTACGTAGTGAGCGATATGATTTACCGCCTGCTATTGAAACGGTATTTGGGTATGTGATTATGGGTACCGTACCTACGTTACATACTTCTCATTGTATTACGTCTTGTTGTTGTTCTGTTCTACAAGAGATCAAGGTGGGTGCTAAAACTGTGTGTAAGATAATTCACTAATTAGCCATGCTATGATATGCTACGCTATGCTACGCTATGCTATGCTATGCTATGCTATGCTATGCTATGCTATGCTATGCTATGCTATGCTACGCTATGCTACGCTACGCCATGCTATGCTATGCTATGCTATGCTATGCTACGCTATGCTATGGTACGCTATGCTACGCTATGCTTCGTTATGCTTCGCTATGCTACGCTATGCTACGCTATGCTACGCTATGCTACGCTATGCTACGCTGTGCTACGCTGTGCTACGCTGTGCTACGCTGTGCTACGCTGTGCTACGCTGTGCTACGCTGTGCTACGCTGTGCTACGCTGTGCTACGCTGTGCTACGCTGTGCTACGCTGTGCTACGCTGTGCTACGCTGTGCTACGCTGTGCTACGCTGTGCTACGCTGTGCTACGCTGTGCTACGCTGTGCTACGCTGTGCTACGCCGTGCTACGCTGTGCTACGCTGTGCTACGCTGTGCTACGCTATGCTACGCTATGCTACGCTATGCTACGCTATGCTAAGCTACGCTACGCTACACTATACTACACTTCCGCTTTGTATATGGATGACATTGCCTGTAGTGTCATATCCGCTCCGCTAGAAATTTCGCTTTGTGAAGAGCTTATTCAGCTTTTCAAGCGAGGCCAAACTGATCTTGTCAAATGGACAAGCAACTCTAAGGAGGTTCTCGCACGCATACCAGATTCTCATACAGCTTCTCCAGACATTGAGCTTGAGAAGTCTGTACCGCATAAGGTTCTCGGTTTACGCTGGGACAAATCCTGCGATAGTTTTCGGTTTGACGTCTCACCATCAGATGATAAGTGCACTAAACGCACTATGCTGCCCACAGTGGCTCGACTATGGGACATAATGGGTTTTGTGGCTCCCACAATTTTGTACGCCAAGCTCTTGATCAAAGAGCTTTGGCTATCAAAGTGTGAGTGGGATGAAACACCCTCTGACCATATTGTCGCCGCTTGGTGCCAGTTTTGTATTGAGCTTACCGCGCTCAATCAACTTACTATTCCGCGTCATCTTGGGTTGGTAGATGGATGTACCATCAACTTAATAGGTTTCGCTGACGCCAGCGAGCGTGCTTACGGTGGAGTCGTATATCTGCAAGTCCGCATTGGTTCTAACTACTCGGTGCAGTTAGTTTGTGCCAAGTCCTAGGTCTCGCCTGTTGAAACCATTTTGGTTGCGGGACTGGAGTTGTGCGCGGCCCTTCTGCTGTCTCAGTTGCTCCGCAGGGTTCAAGATACAGTTTTGCCCCACTACCCTATTAAGAAAATATACGCATTTTCTGACTCCAAAGTAGTGCTCGCTTGGATTCATTCTTCTCCTCACCGCTGGCAGACTTTTGTCGCCAACCGCGTTAGTAAATTGATTGAAATTGTTCCCGCTACTTGTTTCAATCACGTCGTGGGTTATCGTACTGGTCTTTAGGAAGAACTTTCCATAGATCATATTGACTGGAAGTTTATTCCACCAGCATCACCACATTTCGGTGGATGTTGGGAAAGCATGGTCAAAGTAATTAAAACGCATCTCTTCAAGGTTATAGGTCAACAGATCCTCTCTTACGAAGAGCTTTTAACTGTCCTTGCACAAGTCGAGGCACTGATCAACCCGCGTTGTTAACGTGAAAACCGCTAAAAGGAGTTACGTGCGCCCTGTTGTACGTCTCTGTCCACTTCCAACTCAGTGAGATCTAGCCTGAAGTTGGATCTGCCTCTTAGTTTAAGTATTTAGTTAGTAGTTTTCGCTATTATTGCGTTTGTAGTTTTCGCTAAAGTTAATTTAGATTAATTTTATTGTCATATCGCTGTCTTAGCCTATTGATGGGTTATGCGGTAGTACACCCAACATAGCTAAGTTCAATTCTATTTTTTTTAAGGCAACCCTTTAGGGCCGGGGGGATATGGTAGCGCCATCTACCTTCCTATCTGATATGTATGCGTACGAGTGCGTGAATGATGTGCGTGCGTGTGTGTGTGCGCGGGCTGCGACCCGCATGCCTTCCTGACAATAAATCAGTGTGCAACCAACTAGCGAGTTTAACTGACGCGCCACGCCCCCTTACTTTCGTGCAAATACTTAACACGTGGCGACGAGCGGACTCACGTTTTTATCAAGTATACCTGGAAAAATGTCAACGGGAGCAACTTATGGCGTTCTTACGACGTTTGACCACTTGTCCCAAGAGTGGAATAGTTTTAAGTTGCGACTAGAACAATGGTTTATCGCCAACGACATTACATCTCAAACCGACAAGGCAACGGTCAAGCGTCGAGCGATACTTTTAACGTCATTATGCGAATCGACGTTCAAACTTGCAAGTGATCTGGCGTTACCGAACAAGGTGGAAGAGTTAGGTTACGAGGCGATCGTGAAACTCCTTGACGAACACTTCACACCAAAAAGGTTCGGGTTTGCAGAGAAGTCGGTCTTCTATTCGGCAACACAGCGACCAGGTGAAACGCACACTCAATGGGCGGCAAGGAAAAGAGGATTGGCGACTCACTGCGCATTTAAGAATTTGGAGGAGGCCCTGCTGGATAGGTTCATCATGGGCATGGTGCCGGGACGCGAGCGAGGCAAGCTGTTTGTGCAGGATCAGCGGGAGCTGACTCTCGCGAAGGCCATCGACTTGGCAGAGAGCGTGCGCTGTGCACGCCAGGCGTCGGCACAGCCAGCGCCGGCGGCGGCTGCCGCGGCCGGCGCGGGCACAGCGGACCCGGATAGCATCTATAATATCTCCAAGAAAGAGAAGTGCAGTGTGTGTGGGTTCACTAACCATAAAGCTAATCAGTGCCGTTTTAAAAATTATAAGTGTAAAAAGTGCGGTAACAAAGGACATCTGCGTAAAATGTGCCCTAACGACGTTAAAGTGAAATACGTCGATGAAGGTACTGTAAACGACGGAGACGACGGTGAGTGTTTTTATAATATTCGGTGCGTAAAAGGGAAACCTATGACAGAGCGCGTAACGGTCAGTGGTCTAGCTTTGGAGTTCGAAATCGATAGCGGTTCGGCAGTTAGCGTAATCTCTGGAAATACTTATAACTCAAATTTTAAACGATTGCCATTGTCAGCCACTAACAAACGGTTATTTAGTTATACGGGAGAAAACATCGAAACTATCGGAGTTGTTTGGTTGCCTATATCGTATTTAGGTCGCACAAAAAATCTGAATGTGTACGTAGTGCGCGCAGACGGGCCGCCGCTACTTGGCCGCGACTTTATCCGGGAGTTCAACCTGGAGCTCGCGCCAGCCGCGGCGCCCGACACGGCCGCGACAGCGAGCGTGCACGCCGTGTATCAGCAGACGCCTTGCGATTCTAAAATCATTACTCCTGGTATCGATAAGCAGCTTTGTAAAATGTTTCCTAAAGTTTTCTCGGACAATCTCGGTTCGTTTAACAAATATAAAATTGATTTACATTTAAAACCTGATTCTAAGCCGATTTTTTTTAAAGCGAGACCGGTACCATTTGCTCTTAAGGAGAAACTAGACAAGGAGCTCGACCGTTTACTAGCATTAGGCATTTTAAAGCCCGTCAAACACTCTGACTACGCGTCGCCCGTTGTGCCTGTTTTGAAGAAAAATGGTAGCATCAGATTATGTGCTGACTACTCAGTTACGATTAATAGACAATTGATAATCGATCAATATCCTCTACCAACGGTAAATGATTTGTTGGCCAAGTTACACGGGGGCATACAGTTTAGTAAAATAGATTTATCTATGGCATACAATCAGTTCATTTTAACAGATAAATCGCAGAAGTTTACTTGCATCAATACTCATCGCGGTCTTTTTAACTTCACTCGGTTAGTGTTCGGATTGTCTAGCGCACCAGCCATTTTCCAACGCGCGATGGAATGTTTGCTATCAGGAATAGACGGAATCATCTTTCTGTTAGATGATATCCTGGTTACAGGATCAAATAAAATTCTACACAAACAAAGACTCACTACGGTCTTACAACGCTTAGATGATGCAGGGTTAACGGTACAAATGAGTAAATGTGAATTTTTTAAGGATGAGATTTCATATCTAGGTCACGTCATAGATAAACATGGAGTCAGAAAATCGCCCGATAAAGTCAAAGCTATTTTACAAGCGCCTAGGCCAACTAACGTACCACAGTTGCAATCGTTTCTAGGTCTAACAAATTACTACCGGAATTTCGTGCCAGACGCATCATCTCTATTAAGTCCATTATATAATTTATTAACAAAAAACACAAAGTGGGAATGGACTCGTAAGCACGATGATGCGTTTGTCCGTATAAAAAACATTTTAGCGTCCGATAGAACTTTGGCACATTTCGACCCGACTGTTAATATTAACTTAGCCAAGTTAATATTAACTGTGGACGCGTCACCGACGGGATTAGGAGCTGTACTGTCTCAAATAGGTGTTGATGATTTAGAAAGGCCTATTTCATACGCTTCCCGAACGCTATCGCCAGCGGAAAAAAATTACGCACAGATCCAAAAGGAAGCAACTGCGATAATTTTTGGAGTTAGACGTTTCCATCAATACCTATATGGTCGATCTGAACCGTTCGTGCTTAGAACTGACCATAAACCTCTGTTAACAATATTTGGGCCCTACAAAGGCATCCCCGAAGTGTCCGCTAACCGGTTACAAAGGTATGCTATATTTTTAGCCGCGTATAATTGAATATATTAGTAGTAAGCAAAACAGTGCAGATTATTTATCTCGCGCGTACGCAGGCGAGAGCGAAACGAAAGCATCGGACGAACTCCCGGAGTGCGAGGACCGCGCGGCTTACGTTAATTTCGTAGTAGACGGGGATTTGCCGGTCACACTAAACGATTTGCGCCGCGAAACAGCTCGTAACACTCACCTGACTACTATCAAACATTATGTGCTAAACGGCTGGCCTAGGAAGGTTAGTGATGCCGAGTTAAAGCCATTTTTCAATTGTCGCACGCAGTTATCGTATGAAAATGGTATATTAATGCGTGGACATAAAGTTGTTATTCCCTCGTCCTTGCAAGAAAATGTATGTAAGGAATTGCATAGTTCGCATTTTGGCGTAGTGAAAATGAAGGCAGAGGCTCGCAAGCGCTTGTGGTTCCCCGGCGTGGACGCGGCGCTGGAGCGCGTGGCGGGCGCCTGCGCCGTGTGCGCCGCGTTGCGGCCTGCGCCGCCGCACGCCCCACTCGCGTCTTGGCCGCTGCCGCCGCACCCGTTTTATCGAATTCACATAGATTTCTTGGGCCCATTTCACAAGTACATGTTTCTTATTATTGTGGACGCATACAGTAAATGGGTTGAGTGTTATAACATGTCTTCAACCCATAATTCAAAGGCAGTCATTAGCAAATTACACGATTTTATGTCGCGATTTGGTATTCCTCACACGTTAGTGAGTGACAATGGCACATCATTTACATCCTCAGAATTTAAAGACTTCTGTGAGCTTAACGGTATCGAACACATGCTGTCGCCTGCATATCACCCGGCCAGCAATGGGCAAGCCGAAAGCTTCGTAAAAATTGTTAAAAAGGGGTTGAAGGCTCTAATTTTACAGGGTTATAACATATTTACAATTCATGATAAAATTGCAAAATTTTTATTCGATTACAGAAACTCTAAAAATAGTACCACTGATAAGTCACCCGCGGAGTTAGTATTTGGGCGTTCGCTGCGCTCGCGGCTAGACCTGTTAAATCCTATCACGCCGTCGCCACCGTCGTCTACAGACCTAACGCGAACCGTCGCACGCAAACAGTCCTCACAGGCTAAACACTACTGAGGTGTACAAAGACCAGACTTCAAGGTGAACGAACCAGTCTGGATAACCAAGAACACTAGTAATAACAAATTCAGTTGGCTGGAAGGTATAATCAGAAAGAAAATCGGTAATGTTATGTACACGGTATACGTGCCGCAATTAAGAAGTGAGGTCAGCAGGCATGTGGACCAAATAAGAAGAAGACTATCTTCACCAGTGTTGTCAACAAACAGTGATGACCCGGAGTGGGACTCCGACGTGATACAGGATGTGGCGCCGCTCGCAATAACTCACCCCGAGCCGGTCACGCAACCAGGGGAGGAAGGGGAGGTGACAATGGTCCCCGCACCAGCTGCGACGTCACCAGGCACGCCGGTGCTTCAGCCGCGTGCCGCTGCCGTTACGACTCGAAGGCGAAGGGCAATTAGCCCAATCTTCTCGACGCCTACACAGGCCCCGTACGTCAGTGATGCTGATGACGAACCAATGGATACAACCCTAGATTAAAAGGAGCTATTTCTTATCTAAAGAGGGAGGGATGATATGTATGCGTACGAGTGCGTGAATGATGTGCGTGCGCGTGTGTGTGCGCGGGCTGCGACCCGCATGCCTTCCTGACAATAAATCAGTGTGCAACCAACTAGCGAGTTTAATTGACGCGCCACGCCCCCTTACTTTCGTGCAAATACTTAACACTATCTATAACTAATCGCATCAACGTCAATCGTTCCACGCTTGGCCAATGCGAGCGATGCCTTTTGTTTCTATCCCTCTCTATCCCATTCCCAAGAAGGGGCACGCCTTTCGCGGATTGGTCGCGGCGATCGTCGACGCGAGAGACAGTCCAGAACTTTCGAGATTTGCTAAATACGTGTCGGCCATACCGTACCGCTCCGCGCCGCTCCCGCTATAATTATTACCGCTTATACAAAACCGCTCGCAAGTGGAAGTGATTTGTGTAGTGAAGTGAATTAAGCAGCTTCATCCCGAAACCACCAGGAGACTGCCCTTCTGAGACGAAGAAGATTGCCGTACAAGGTAAGTGCCCCCCATCCTTGGAATATCCTATACCCACTCACAATCATCTCTCCCATTCCAATCCTACATCCTCTTCCCGTATCCAAATCCTAGGCGACTAAAACCCGCTATCCTTTGTATACAGTCCATTTCCTTCTCCAAGTCGCCTAGAACCCTACGGTTTCGGTGTATCGCCGAACCACTTACAATAATTTAAATGATATTAACACGAGAATAAACTTTTTTTCTCATTTGTTTGTCTTTCTGGTTATCCTTCAGGGTAATCTTCGGAGCCGCTTAATCAATTTTGATGGGATTTGTGTGGAAGATCGCTTAGCTACATTTTATATGTAGGTACCAGTGCTGAAATAAATAATCGTAAAAGAAACCAAAGTTAGAATTAGCGTTGCTAATGTAGTGAATGATAAAGAATACAAATTGTCACTACCCTGTTTCATTTCGTGGGTTTCGTAAGAGACGACTAAAGAAAATACATGTAGCAAATAGTATATTTGTGAAGAGATGGAAACTCAACATTAAACTCTATACCAACCCGTCTGTAAGGGTAGGCGTGGTATAAGAGGATTCTCCTATAGACTCACAGCGCTGCCGTGAAGCAAATTAACAAGTCCATTAGTGGACTACAAAAGCATGTAAAGTAAACAAATGTGTACCTAACTAATAAAGATAAAAAATGGCCTACCAATTTTTTTAAGCATAATCCCTCTTACTTATAAACGTTAGTCAAAATTTTAAACGACTGCTGAGAGGCAGATTAGCAAAAACCTTACCTATAAACCCTGTTTAGCGTTTAACAGCCACTAAGTGACGCTTAAATAGCTGTCAAATTTAAATAACAGCGGGACCTTGTTTAAACGTTGCTGAGAGGCACAATGGCGGCTTTTACTTGAAACAGCTGTTCGATCAATGACATAATGTACATTGTTAAAAATAATTATTTGCATTTCTTTCAATTTTAATGTTGTTTACTTATAATTAAACATAGGTTTTGACGATCTAGCAGATTTCCAAAATTATATAGAAGATTTAACTTGTATAGTTATAAATTATTTCTTGCCGATTTTTTAGAACAACATAATAGTAGGAGAGCTGGTAAACAATTTTTGGTAACATACCCACTTGAGGCATTACAGGAAATTCTGTGATTGTCCTTAAATGAACCTAAATTAGATAGTCGAGGTCTAGTTGAAGTGTAGCGGCTCCCTACAAGCACTTGAATCTTTGTACAGGCAAAAAAATTGAGTCATTCTAGATTACTTTTTTATAAGGAGAGCTTATATTGGCTGTACATCTCTGCTCAAGGTTACTGCGAATTGCGATGCGAAAGCACGACATAGAATAGAATATTATTGAAAGACCGCATGAGTGCCTCATGCGGTCTTTCAATATTATTTTCGGAGTAAATATATAATTCCATCCTAAGTAATAACAATAATCGAAAAAGAACATTTATTAGATCTTTTAATGAAAATCAAAAATACATCCGTAATTAGTATAATACCCTTAAGCAAATATATTGAATCTCAAATAAAGTGCAATAATAGAAAAAGAAACTTAGGTACATTTCAAATTTTATCAATATTTCTCGTGTTTCAAAAAATAGGTATCCAAAATTGTTCACCAGCTCTGGGACTTTTTGTTATTTGTCATAGCAACGATATTCTGTCATAGTCTATGACAGAATACCGTTGCCATGGAGACTTGACTCATAGATACAAAATAGCCAAGCGTGTTCGTTCAATTGCGTTATTTAGTCGACTATTTTGGCTATAATCTGTGGCCCTCGTATGTGTATCGTTCTTTATCAGTTACTCAGCTAAACAACAGCTAATTAACGTTTATAAGTAAAGAAAATTTAAGCGTTGTTTAAATGCTTGACAGCTGTTCAGCTGGGAGGTGGCTAAGTCACACTCAACGAGATTTTTATAAGTAAGACGGTAAATGTACATATAGAGAATAAGTTGAGCTAAGTTACCGCCAGATTTGCTATCGAGATACAGAAAATACACGCGTTGTCTGAAAATTATTCGCGGGGAATAACAATGCAATGTTATGAATGGGTTTAATCACGTATGTTGTGCCGTAATACTACAGCTATAATAAACAAGATGCTCGTATTATCACGTATGTTGTAATTGTAAGGTCAGTGAGAAGACATGTGGTAAGAACTACGTGACCAAATGATTACTTATTACTTTACAAGTTACCAGTCATATAACCGAAACGAATTTGCGGTGTAAAGCCACAAGCTGACTAATAATTATAAGTAAACATTTCCATATAAAGTATTTATTGACTTATTATTGAAAACTTTACTAATACGTCAAAGTAGCCTTACAAATATATAATAAATTTTATACCACTAATAGTCAAATAGCCACATTTACCTTCAAGCAGTCTATATTAGGTTTTATTTATTTTATATTGAATTAGTTAGCAAATTAATTAACCGTGTGGTTGACGGCATAGAATACAAGTGTCACCACCCCCTATCTTCCCGTGGGTGTCGTAAGAGGCGACTAAGGGATAACACGATTCGATTTCTTCGACTTTCTTTGCGTAGAGACGGAAAACTCGACATCAAACCCTATACGACTGCCTCGTTGGTCTCGCGGCATAAATGCGTGCGTGGGATTGGGAGGTCCCGGGTTCGATTCCTGGGTCGGGCAGTGTTATTGGGTTTTTCTGTCACGAAATTCTCAGTAGCAGCACGGAATCTGGAAATGTGCCCGGTACGGCAATAGGCTCGCCCCTTATTACGTGGGACTAAAGTATATCTGACGAAAAGTGGGTGTAGAAATACACCTCTGCCTACCCCTTCGGGGATAAAAGGCGTGACGATATGTATGTTTGTTAATTAATTACATATAATTAAATTTCTACTTACGACAAAACATATGATAGGTAAATATCCACATTTACCTTCAAGCTGCATCCTAATTTAGACTGATTAGGATATTAATTGCATGTTAAATTAGTTACCAAATGTTTGATTCAATTAATAGTTAAGAATAGTTAAAGAATTTTAATAAGTTTCTTCAGTCAATATTCCAAAGACCGTTTCCGTCTTTTATGAGAAATGAGGCTTTTCGCATTACCGAAGTCTTCATCTACCTTTAATTTAGGTCAAAGATTATACGCATTCACTGGACTTAGGTGTCGCCTCGTTAATACCTAATTAATAAAAGACATAATAATATTGGCCAGTTTCACCGCTGTCTGTTAAGTTTCTGTTTAATTCATTTGACAAATAACTCATACAAATCACGTTCTTATAATTAATTTATCTGGAAAGATAACTTAGGAGTTATCTAACGTTCACCATTCTTTCGTTTCACCATTTCTGGACCTATCCAGAAATAGTGAAACTGGGCATAAAGATCTGTCATATTTATAGTGACTCCCATCAGATTTTATATTACAGATAGTCGATGTTTGGTATAAACCAAACCTCGACAATCTGTCATATAAACATGGAAAAATACCAAAATCGATAAATAGATTCTAAAAGACTATTAATGTATGTGTAAGATGCACAGTACCTAGATTTTAGTTTGTTATCCAAGCCGTTCGCAGTTAGTTCATTAGCACTATGAAAATGAACTGAGTACCTACAAAGATATGTATAATTATGTTGTGAGTAAATTTATGAAAACAGTTCTCTTTTTTTTTAATCTATGATACAGTTTTAATTTGATCTTTTTCTGAAAACAATGTAATTTCAAAGTTATTTGTTTAATAGTCACAAATATAAATTATTGAACTCACCTCTTCAAAGTAGATGCTTTTTTGTAAGCAGTATGTACTTATGTAGGTATACTTACTCGTATTAGTCACCATTCGATATTTTTAAAACGTTACTCTCAAGGGGAATAACATTAACCTGTGCGTAAAAACAATAACCGCGTAATTAATACTACAACAAATTAATATACATACATAGATATAACTACATTATTACTATCATGCTGTGAACTATCGATCGTTATAATAGCCGTTTTATTATCAATTCTCATAATATGATGTGTCTAAGACTCGCCGCTTATTATCACGATTCTCATTATAACTAAACAGTTTGTTTCTTGTTGACTTTAGAGATTCGGTGAACAGATGGGATTTTGTAAAGTCCCTGGCTCATATCTTTGGGTATAAACGTCTGGAACAGTTTACATGATGCCATTATTAAGTATACCTTCGGTGCATACAAGACTTTTTCTCGTGTATCTATACTCTGTAAATCTGTTTCCAATATGAAGTTGACGGCAGTATTTGTTATTGTTATGGTGTTGTTCGCTGTCCTGTTACCGTCATCTGACGCGGCTCCAGGCAAAATTCCAGTCAAGGCTATTAAAAATGCGGGCAGAGCTATTGTAAGTATTTTTTGGGTGATATTTAATTTTGATTGTAGTTACCCTTTGTGGTTTAAACGAGTAACAAAGATAAAAATAATTGTTTCATTTGTGTACCTATTGGAAGATTTAGCGCATAAAGCCTACCTTACCTATTTGCAAAAATATTCATAATATGGTGTTCCTCGAGGCTTATATCTTATTGATTTGAAACATAGTGACTGTAAGGATGAGAATGAGTAACTTGTCAAATGCCTCCTTTATGCTAATGATCAGGTAATACTTGCGTCTAAAGCGGAGGAGTTGCAGGAGATGGTAACAATCATGCATGGTGCTTTACGGCCATTTTCAATATTCGATCCATACATGGATTTTGAGATTCGAGATTCATGTTTGACATATTTTGTATGGAGGTTATGTCAAAAACGAATCTAAAATCTACAGATCTATCTATAGATCGAATATTGAATTCCGTAGTTAGGGAGGAAAGGAATGAAGGTGAATGTGAGCAAGACGAAATTTATGGATTTTGAAAAGGAGGAATGTGTAACGGCTTATAATGTTGGTCTCGTAAAGGCTTATTGATCCAATCTGCAGTATATGCTGATTCTTTTTGTATGTAACTCGGCTATTGGATCAAATTTTTTACTGCTAGCACGTTTTCTTCCGTAACAGCCGTCAAAGGTCGACCACTTCTTACTTAATCCCCCAAAGTTAGTCGACTGCGCTTAAATTCATTATACCAACGATACACGGTTGCCTTAGAAGGGCCTTCATCCATCAATGCCATTTGAAGTCTATCGTACTATTCGTCCGGTTTCAGGCGACACTTAAAATCGTAAAAAAATCATAGCGCGAAAATGTTCTCGACGCAAATCCATTTTTCAATGAGACACGGTAATTTCAATTAGCTCGCAAAAAATGTGGAGAGAAGTTTTGAATTTAGAATGTACCTATTTTTACTGATAAGTAATCATATATTCAAATAAATTATAACTGGCCAGTCTCACATACATAAAATCTTTTTCTGAGTGACCTGGTATATTATCTACTATAACATAACACTACACAACACATACAATCAAAAATTAACAGAGACACAGAAATCTTCCATTACATAACTACATAAGTATAGTAATATGTTAACGTTCTAAGTTGTCGTTTTTTGTATATGTATAGCGTTTAATAAACTGACTCTGTTTTTTTAGGGCAAAGGTCTTCGGGCTGTTAATATAGCGAGTACTGCGCACGATGTTGCCACCTTCTTCAAACCGAAACACAAGAAGAAGCATTAATAAGGGAGATCTGATGTTTTATTTAAATAAATTCTACTAGTCTTATCTACTTCTTTAAGATCTTATGCTTTACTGTGTAATGGAATAAAGATTAGCTAAATGTGGTGTTTGCTTAAATTGGTTGTACAATTTTATTATTCGATCATTCTTCTACAGTGCAGTCGCCAATTAAGTAAATACTAAAACTTAAAGTTTTTAAAATGTTTTCCTACTGAAGCTTCTCGATAAGTATTAAAGAGAATGATGAATTTCTAACGACTTATAAATTGTTATGTTTCAGAATTATTACGTAACGATTTAAATGAACCCTTTTCGAACAAAGCATTTTTATTTGTCTGGTGCACATAACGTGCGCGAGTTTGTAAAAGTTGAAGTTTTATTGTGCTTTGTTGAGCTTGTGCCAAATGTAGTGAATTGTGATACCAAATGAGACTTGGCGAGTTAATGACCCCGATCCTTCATGGCTGTTGAATGGCCAGACATCAATCACATTGTCATCACATCCTATATATAGAACAAATGTCATGACTATGCATTATGCATAATTTCTTATGTAGAACGACATTGATTTATAAATGCATTGACCTTCATGGCTCTCCGTTCATATTTGTTTATTCGAATATTTTATTATTTGAACCAATGAAAAGTAATAGTTATAATTTTATAATTCGAAGCTGTGCATTGGTATGATTTGGCTATAATGATATGGCAATTTATATCTATAGAGACAAAAAACTCGCGTGCCCTATAAAACATGTTTTAAACAGGTACTACAAATATGTACATAGTAGGTACTTAAATAAGGTCATTCACCTAAAAGTAATATAGAAATAATTAGGTTGCATTATTTTATTATCTAACTAAGATTTTAATAGTTTTATTTAAAAAAGAATTATAAGTAGAAGACAGTATTGATTTTGTTTAATCATGCATACAAAATAATTAACATATTCTTATGGTATAAATTAAGTAGGTTAGTTACTTGACCCCCCCCCCGTGGGATCTCCACCTTGTCGTGGTGGGGGGGCTCAGTAACCGTGGGTTAGAAGCCACCCACGGTGAAGCTAAGCGGGATCCCGGGAGGGGACGCTCCACGTGGGCTTGGTAGAGGCCTGCGTAGGATGCGTCCCATGATGCGGGTGCGGGGGACAGTTCTGTCTGTCCCTCGCAGTCGGGTGCGGTCGCGGGAGGAGAGGCGTGTGGGTGTTGCTTTGCCCCGCGCCCTATCCCCCGCGACCAAATGGGGGCGCACCATCGTTGCGTCGCGGTGGGGCCGCAGAGGAAGAGGAGATGCGGTGTTCCGTTGCCGTCCTCCCTATCCTCTGCGGCCGCTGGGTGTTTTGGCGGCGGAGCCCAACACCTTCATCCGCCGCCAAGGGGGTTTCGTTCGGGGCCCGCCTGACCATCTGGCGGGCCAATACCCGTCGGGGGGTAGCGAGGAATGCTTTGGTGAAACCCTACCCTCCGACACATGGGTACATGAGGAGCACGGGTTGATTTTTAGTCAGTAAGAGTCTGACAGTCCCCTTCGTCCTTCCCCCCCGGGGCGGAGGGACTCCATGAGGATTTTCCAACCCGATACCAAAAAAAAAAGAAAAAAAAAAAAAAAAAAAGTTAGTTACTTGACAAATATTTAAATCCTTATTTTATACAAACTTTACCAAATATTTTCTTGGGTTTACGCGAATGTTACACATTGAAATTAAACTACACTTTACGGATCTCAGTCTGCCGTGAACATGAATCCTGTGAAGAATTCGAAACGTCGGCTAGTTATAAAAATGTAGTTTCTAGATCATTCGGTTTAAATGTAATAACTAATAATCAGTGAAACCAATATAACGCGATAAAATCCGTAAACTGTAGTTTAATTTCAGTGTTTAATTTCAAAACTTTACCAAATCAATTTTTTTGTTTCGTTACAATTAACAGTAAGTACTGCATACTAAAATTAATCTTACTATTAATACGAAAGCGTTCAGCTTTTTTAATGATGACGTAAATATTTTACAATTAAATCTTTATCTAAATTTGCCACTTGAAGAGAATAAAGTTGTAGAACTATGTTGAATAGCTGTTATTCTAGAACCTAAATTAAATTGTCAAATAAAAGATTCTTAAACGGTATTTATCATCATCACCATCAGCCTTTAACAGTCTACTGCTAGACTAGGCCTCTCCTTTGAAAGGAGAAATTGGCCTACTATACCACGCTGGCGAAACGGGTTGGTATAGGGTTTGTATCAAGTTTTCCTTCTCTTACAGTGCTGTTCTATGTAAAATACGCTCCCTCTGTCGGCTCTTACGACACCCATGGGATGATATGGGGTGGTGACAATCCCTATTCTTAATCCGTCACCACACGGACTTAAAACGGCATTATTAGCTAGGAAATAATTAAGAGCGCTTACACTCAAGGAAGCCAAGAGCTACAACCCAGTCAATTCAAAAGGAAATTTCCTATTAATTAAATTATGTGTCTATGGAAGGATGTCGCTTATAGCAGCAGAGCTGTCATAACTCCCCGTACTTAGGCGATGTTAAGGTACCGGTTCGTAGCCAAATGCAAAGGAAAACAATAGACGACTCGTGCTTTTGCTCTAAGATATTCCATGGATAGAATGTCTCTGGCTATCAATGCAGAGAAACATCTAGTGCACTAAACGGAGGCAAGTGGGGATATAGAGCGTCTTATCAAAATACTCACATTGGACGACTGGAGCGGCAGCAAAATCAGATATCCAATTCCACAGCCAAACATACAAAGTTTATCTCAATATGTTTTTACATATTGATCTAATTCCATCAATGCGTACAATAATTGATCTACATTATATACCTACAACTATATATTTCGTCAAGGGCATAATGTTCTACATTACCTACCGTAGGAGAAGATTATCACCCAAATCACCGTCATCGTGTTCTAATATGTCGGCATTCCACTTGGTGCTTGAAAAAGTAACCCATCATTCGCTGACATAAATTAATTATATAATATTCTATAGAAATAATTATTGTTTATTCAAATATAACATGGGGAAATACGGCAATTAATATTGTAAATGATAAATATACCTACCATCAGTATACCAATATACTGATGCTAGGTATATGTACTAATGAGTCACCTACAGACATGGTACTTAAATATTACGTAGATACTTCCTTGTATTCTTGTGCATACTACTTACTCCAGATAGTACGTCTATTTCCTTGCTTGAGATAGAATGATGAAAAGTTTTTCAGTTAAACACAAAGTGTTTCTTACGCTTTACCCGAGTTGTTAAAGAAGCGAAGTTAGATTTGATTCCGTTGTCATTCCCTTTGAGTTAAAAGACTTTATACAACGATAATTGCTTTTGTAATTGTTTATATTTGTTATTTTTGTGTTTTAGCGTTATATATCAGTTTAGTTACGCGCTCTCCATCTAAAGCCAAGCTAAAGGTAACGAACGAATTGATATGTTTACTTTGAATATCTAAATAAATGAAGATAATATATATACTTTGATAGTATTGGTATATATAATCATCACAGCACTACGCCATGTGGTATATGTATTATATAATACTCTTTAAAAGATAAAACTAAATTCTTACAAGACCATTCTATATATATTGTTATCTATGTGTCTGACAGACACGTCTGTCGACTTCCTATGTCTTACGATCGTGAGGACTTGTTAAGATCAAACAATAAATCTCTTAAATACTGAGATCTACGGAGCCTGATTTTCTTTAATAAGCTTCCACGTCATTGCAAGAAATAGATTTGGTACTGAATAAGTCGTTTTAAACCTATAAATCATTCGACAAACGATATGATTTCCATTGAGCTAGAACGACGATAGTTGGCAAGTGACACAATGTTATAGCTTTGCGTTACAAGCGATTATACGGTTTGTGTGCTAAATATATCATGGTATGTATAAAGAATATACCACACATGGTTTAGTTGGCAAAGTTTGAGAACAAGTTGAAAATTATGATTGAAGCTATATTATTTTGCAAAGGGATACTTGAGTAGCAAAATATACCCCCAAGTAAACGGGGCACTGTTTTAGAAAAGTTTCTATAGGGTCATTACTTTTGCGCTACCCTGCATAAAGTGGTGTGTGAATGTAAGGTATTATGACATGATAAAATATTATTGATTAAATATCATCGGTTTGACTTTTCTTTATGAACAAAAATCGGGTTTTCTATGTGATGAAATAATTTTATGCTAGTGATTTTTTCCTGATCTATTCTTGCTCCTGCGAACCCTTCATGAGCGCTTTTTCTTTCCTTAGCGCAAAGATGTGAAAATACATTGCCTGGATTAGTGTTTCCTTTACATGTAGGCATACATGAATTTATGTAGACCGTGTACTTTACATCATGTGAGATCAGTTATAAAATTATAATTTTTAAGACTAAAAACACGTCTGTTTTAAAACAATGAACTGAGCAAATACAAACATGTTCTACAACACCTGTACAAATTCCACTGAGTAGGTACCTAGTGTACATACCTGTTATTAACGATGCATTATTTTATAGGAAACTTAATCAAATAACTACTATTTGAATAAAAATCGTCACTCTCGTTGTATTAATCACCTTTATTTATTTATAATTATAGTCTACACAGCCCTGGCATGGCTGGCCCAGTCAGCTGAAGCTTTCAAAATGCTCGCAGACAGCAAAATAGTCTTCGTCACTAACTGCCATCTGCAAAACACTCTTACACTTACTTGAAAACCAATTTCAATAAATTAATTAACCATTAAACGCTCATTAGCAAGTAGTTAAACAAAATTGTAGATTTGCCCATTCTTATTACATACATACATATCGTCACGCCTTTTTATCCCCGAAGGGGTAGGCAGAAGTGTATTTCTATACCCACTTTTCGCCAGATATACTTTAGTCCCACGTAATAAGGGGCGAGCCTATTGCCGTACCGGGCACATATCCAGACTCCGTGCTGCTACTGAGAATTTCGTGACAGAAAAACCCAATAACACTGCCCGACCCAGTAATCGAACCCAGGACCTCCCGATCCCACGCGCACATTTATGCCGCGAGACCAACGAGGCAGTCGTATAGGGTTTGATGTCGAGTTTTCCGTCTCTACGCAAAGATGGTATTTGCATCGTGTTATCCCTTAGTCGCCTCTTACGACACCCACGGGAAGATAGGGGGTGGTGACACTTGTATTCTATGCCGTCAACCACACGGCTTTTCCCACCCATTCTTATTACATAATTATAATTATGTAGAAGGGGATGCCGGCAATAATAAGCTACCAATCCATTATGACTTTTCTTTATACCTTCAGCTTATACAGCACAATTTACTGGAACAACGAGACGTCAAGTCTTTACAAAGTTAAAAGCAAACTGATACATTCACGTTCAAACGTTCATGTTAATATTACAAAGATTTAAAGATGCTACACAAAGTCTGTAAGTTTTACAAACAGATTGGTTCAGTAGAATACCAGGTGGGTATATCCGTGGCAAATATCAACCGACTCTATCTAGTTAACGGGAATAGCTTTCGACCATATTTATTTACGGTCAGCCAACGCACTGTTAATCAGAGGTATTCCTGTGTGAATAAATATTTTTAAATCATTATATAACTCAATCAGTATTATTTATAAACTGTCCACAATGGGACATGTGCGTTTCTCGGTATAACATATGAATGGCTATAGATCTATAAGCTTCACACGCTTCTAATGAGCATTACATTTTAAAGAACATTCAAAAACTCTCAAATCAGCAGCTTTCCCCTATATTTTCCTCTTACTAACTGAATCGAGATAGGTTTTTATCGTTTATTTATTTTATATACCTACTTATGTATATATTTACTGGACTAATAAAATGTATATGTAGTAGTATGTAGTTTATAATAAATAATTATGATATGTAAGTTTGTATATTGGGTATTATTTTATACTAGAGGACGCCAGCAGCTACGCCTGCAATTTTTTTAAATTTACCCATTATGGCCGATCCCGTGGGAATTTCAGGAAATCCCTTCTTAGTGCACCCCTACGGTCCCCAAGGAACACACATGCCAAATTTCAATCATACACAATCCCTATAGTTTCGGCTGTAGCTTGTCTGTCAGTCAGTCAGTAACGCAAGGATTTTATATATTAAGATTAATTAGTAGGTTTGTCTTTTTCTTTCATTTCAATCTAAGAACTGCACCTATTACATGTTTCTCTGCATCACCCAAAGATTAACTAATAGATAATGCCTACGGCATTAAGTCCGCCTTTGTACTATTTTTGTGCATATAGTTATAAAAAAAATACACAACTCGACCACTAGTGATCGGAAAGGTAAAAGGAGGACAGCATTTTATTAAATTAACAATAGATGGCAGTATATTGCATTCTACAGTACATCCGCAATGGTTACAATAATCTTCTGACTGTTCTCATTCGTTTTTTTACTTATATAACTTACTATCAACTACTTAAATTATGTCTTCTGCAAGGACGTCTAGGAATTGAAATAGTTATAGGAAAGAAAATGCATCTTAGGCCAACTTTAGCTCGAACGATAAGTTTGATGCCATCCAATAGTCAATAAAAACGTAATATAACATTTTATTTCCATTACAAATCTTCCCATTTGTACAGATTCATAAAATTGTTTGAGCCATATATTTAATTAACTCGAGTGCATAGAAGAAAACTGATAAAAAATATAAAAAGTTTTGTGAATCCAACGAGAATCGCATTATATATCAGCCCTTCCTATGCTCAAGTGCCTTTTAAACCTCTTTGATATCGTTTTAAACGCATCATACTCATGTAGGTTATCACAAATAGAGTAAATAATACCTTATAAATTGCAGAACATACTACTCATAATTCGTCGCTTTTTAAATGCTGAAGGTAAAATTCGTATGGAAACTTTAATGTCTAAATTTTCCATAATATTCTTGAAAAACATGTGGAGTCTGCCAACCCGCACTTAATTACCTTTGATGACTGTAGGCTAATGCCGCTTGTGGACATGTGTCCAATGTGTGTATATTTACAGGGTTCATATCATGATCATCATCCTCCTAGTGTTATCCTAGTTAGAACCCAGGGACCACTTTCTAGTCTAACCGGATTTGATTAGCTTTTGCACGGAGCGACTACCTGTCTGACCTCCGCAACCCAAAGCGATAGCTATATTCTATGGTTTAGACTAGTGTCAGTTTAATCATAGGTACTACTCCCTACAACGACTGTCAAAGATCTTCATGATAGCCGGGATCGACGGATTTTAGCGTGCTCACCGAGGCACGGGACAAGCGACAATTAACAATTAAATACGCACATAACTCCGAAAAGTAATTGTATATGCCGTGAATTCGAACCCGATACTCTCTGTATGGCAGTCTGTTGGTAACGCGACTAGGCTACAGCTGCCTTAGAGATCATATCATGATGTTTACCAAAAATATAGAATATACCTGAATACGCAGACAGACTCGTTCTCGATATTGTGTAACGCTCGTGTTGATTTTTCCTTTAGATAAAGTTAAATGTACCAAACGCATGGCAACTCACATTTTTATACAAACACCCAAAAGTCTCTCGCCTTGATGGGTTGAGCTTATCTGCCTCACAATACCCAAAATAATATGCTACAAAATGTACAAATAAAAATAATATTTTCGACCTCAATATTATAAAAGGACCTACGTCGCTTGTAACTTCGTAAAACATTGAAGCCTTATCAACTTTTGTTGGTTGTCCATACGTAAGAAAATAAAGGATGAAAATTTTGTGAATAAATTTATTTTAATCATCTCGCTGCTAATGGATCGTCAAAGAAAAAGTTCGTACAAAGACCTCTACACTTCTATGGTAATTTAAACATTTTATTTATTTTAACTAGGTACTCAATTAATTTGAGAACTCCATTGTAAAAATGTCTTCCAATTGAGTTCTTAATTACTAAATTGCGTTTTAGAAGTAAAACGTCGCATATTTTTGAAAGAACTTTTATTTTGACGTCAAAATCCTATTTTGCTCGGCAAAAATTAAATAAATATGTAAGACTTAATATTTAATTGAATAAGATAATGAAGTACCTAAACGTATAGTTGTATTAAATATTTGGCTACAAAACATGGAATTACTTCGAAAAAGATCTGCGTAAAATACTTATGGATTAAGAAAATTACCTACAGTCACACCCAATGACATTAATATAAAACAGTTCATTCTAAAACGATCTGAAACAAACAACTATTGAACACGTCATTTAATTAGACATGGAATGCGCAATTAAAGACTTCGTGAGTTACCCTACATTAAAATTCTCATATAATTCTTTTGGAAACAAATGAGTTCGGCATTCCTAACAAGAATATTCTATAAATAATGGTATTAGAAGACTTTGCATTAATTGTTATACATCGGTCTTCATTTCTCTATGTCGGCGTAGCATTCACGTGAAAAATAACCATTTCATAAAGTGAGCTCTTTGAGGTAGGTGAACAAAATGTGGCAGATTGTAAATACGAATCTTTTTTTGCAAAAACAAAGCAACATTGAGGGGAGATCTTCCGGTATTTCTGGTTTAAACGCGTCAAGTTGGCGTTTTAATTCATCAACCATGCTTTGGCGTTTCTTTAATTCATCTTCGAGACTCACAGTGACCTTTTTAAAATGTTAGTACACTATATTAGGATAATTTTCTTTAACTTAGTAAAACTCACAAAACAGCGTTAACCACAGCGACGGCTTGCTGGTAGTGTGAAGTAAATAATATTTAGAGCCACTTTAAAGTCTTTAAATATGCGACTGCAATACTGTGATAAGAGGCCATTCAGAATTAATTACCTAAATAAAAAAGCTGTTGCAATATTTTGTCTATACACATAAAAAAGGAGTAGTTACCTATATACTGTATTAGCTAGTAATCAATAGTAAGAGACTTTGCTGAAAATATTTTTTGCAGAATATTATTTTAGGAGCAGGAGCGCTAATAAACGCAGATGTAAACGCGGGCTCAGCTACTTTTGTATAAAGTAGTATAAAAGTTGACAAAAAAATATAAGGATAAAACTTTCTATTTGCTACACGTGTCTAGCTTGGAAGATGTTTGAACATGCTATATGTCTACATGACACTTACCGTAAAATGGGGTTACTTTCAAATAGCGGGGTAACTTTGATGATTACTTTTTATGGATGCTTTTTTATTAAAATATCATTTTCTATGGAACGCAGGCATTTGATTTTTTTTGTTGTCATCTTTGACTGTTCAGTTATCTTTCTTTAATGCGTCAGCGTTGGTATTGATAACGTTCCTCGTATAAAAAAATATTTATGTCCTGTTCTTGCAAATCCAAGAAATAGTGTGTGGGATAACTTCAATGCTACAAAGGTTGGTATTATTTTTGTCGATTGTATAGTTATTTCAAATGAAGAAAAGGTATCTTCCGAGTAAAATTAATTGATTGCCTTGGGTAAATGGTGGCCATATTTTGTTTTATTAAGTATAACTAGTATGAGTATTTGTTCCTGGGTTTATTTTGATAGGAGGTACGGGGCAACATTGATATACAATCAAAGTAACCTCAAGATTAGTTTAAACAAATCTCAATGTAATAAGTACAGTTTATCAAAGATACCCACTTTTACAGACAAAATGGTGCGAAACTAAAAAAAACACCTTGTACCCCAATTACAGGAACTATACGGAAGAAACACTTGTAGAAGTGTTGCAAAAAGTTACCGATAGATTTAAGCAATGTAAAAGACCTATGCAAGCAAATTACATTGATGAAAATAATTGTGTAATGATCTCAATATTTTTTCCACAAGACTGTTGATTGTGTAGTTCCTGATATCGTAACCAAATGTATAAGAAAAGTTGATAATTTTCTCTAATTAAAATTAAAAAAGGCTGATTATTCTAAGTAATAATTTAGTAATGAAACATTTTTGATTTTTCTTTTTTCCAAGGAGTTTTGAGTTTTTTAAAGATTTTAAGTTTTTAAAGATTTTAAACCTTTATCTTAATATGTAAATTCCTTGCGTTACTGACTGACTGACAGACACGCTACAGCCGAAAATATTGTGCGCAGGAAGCTGAAATTTGGCATGCATTTTCCTTGGGGACCGTAGCGGTGCACTAAGAAGGGATTTCCGAAATTCCCACGGGATCGGCCAAAACGGGTAAATTAAAAAAAAATGCAGGCGTAGCTGCTGGCGTCCTCTAGTTTAGTAAATGATGTTACAGTTTGATTGTTTTTTGTGTCATATATTCGATTATCCTAAAACAATTGTTTTATTTTTCAACCTAGTAAACTGCTTAAAATCTGTTATCAATGTAACCCCTGTAATCAAAGTCACCCCACCGATTTTTGAATTGCTCTGATTTGAAATGTAAGTAATCAATATTTCTTTTTGTTTTTGCTTTTTACTCCTGTTAAGGGATACTATGATATTCCGTCATAAAGTCGTGGGCTTTTTTTTTTTTTTGGTGTCGGGTTGGAAAATCCTCATGGAGTCCCTCCGTCCTGGGGGGGAAGGGCGAAGGGGACTGTCAGACTCTTACTGACTAAAAACCAACCCGTGCTCCTCATGTACCCATGTGTCGGAGGGTAGGGTTTCACCGAAGCACTCCTCGCTACCCCCCGACGGGTATTGGCCCGCCAGATGGTCAGGCGGGCCCCGAACGAAACCCCCTTGGCGGCGGATGAAGCTGTTGGGCTCCGCCGCCAAAACACTCAGCGGCCGCAGAGGATAGGGAGGACGGCAACGCAACACCGCATCTCCTCTTCCTCTGCGGCCCCACCGCAACGCAACGATGGTGCGCCCCCATTTGGTCGCGGATGATAGGGCGCGCGGCAACGCAACACCGACACGCCTCTCCTCCCGCGACCGCACCCGACTGCGAGGGACAGACAGAACTGTCCCCCGCACCCGCACTTTGGACGCATCCTACGCAGGTCTCACGCAAGCCCACGTGGAGCGTCCCCTCCCGGGATCCCGCTTAGCTTCACCGTGGGTGTACCTCGAACCCACGATTACTGAGCCCCCCCACCACGACAAGATGGAGATCCTACGGGGGATCCCCCCCGTAGAATCTCTTAAAGTCGTGGCCTATCAAAATAACCCCATTGCAAGTATAAAGTTGAATCGAAACTTAGTGAATTTTTACGGCAAAACTATAAACGCAATTTTTTTTTATTGTCCTATTATGTTAGCAGGTCCCAAGTTGGCAATACAGTATTTATTTTGTATTTTTCTAGCATAAACTGGCAAAGTTATGATTAATTGAATTTTAAAATTAATCAAAATATCCACATTTTACGGTACCTAAAATTCACGTGATTTTCTGAACCTCTCTGCGATTTTTCTAAGGAATCTTCGTACTGGCTACTGCGATTATAAATAACAATTGACATAGGTATGTAATTGCATAGCTTTAGGATTGAAAGAAAACTGGCAGCGTTATACTAATGGAGATACCATCAGACTGCTATGCAGAGAGTATCGGGGTCGAATCTACGTCGCGAATCATTGCCGTGACAAACTGTGCGTGTTAAATTGCGTTAAATTATCGCGTATGATTTTATGTTCTAAATCCATGGATAGATCAAATATTGGGACCGGCCGTAAGTAGAGGCCGCGTACTTAGGGTAGACTGGGTACGGTTGTAACAATTTTGCGTTGATCGTTCGTACAAGTCGCATTAATAGTACTAACAACTTATTAAACGTTTGAAATAAAAGAGTAAACATTTCTGTTTGAAATAGAATTAGTTTTTATTATAAGTCAAATCGATTATATCGATTAAGCAACATTTTGTTTAGTCTATTGAAAATTTCTGACAATAGTCACACTGAACTGTCACTTCCGTTCCCGCCTTGAAAAATTAACACGCCGGTCTTGATCTGTCTTGCGAGATTGCAATTGATATAAATTGATATACATTGATCGCCTTTTGAATTAACGCGAATTGAATTAACTTGTAAATACTTACAATTGCCGCTTTTGACTTCCGGCAAAGTTTGTGATAAATTAATGAACATTTGTGAAATATTGAACTTTGTAAAACACGTGTGTGAATTCCTGTTTGGTGCCTGGAGAAGGACTACGCTGAACTGGACTCTGGTATTCGATTCTCTTGTTATTTTGGCCAAAATTATGAGTTAATCCTAAAGGTCCACTTCAAGAACAGCATCAGTAAGTGTTGGTAAGACATTTTATTAATATTAGGATTATAATTCATCGCTGTGCTACCACAGTAAAAGTGTTTAGATAAATTGTCTATCGTGGTCAGGTGGATGTATTACAGCTTCCACTGCAACTCTGTTCTCAACAGTTTCCCACCTGGCTGCGGTAACTCTAGACATATTTTTTGGTAGCAGAGCGTGGTTGTATCTTAGCCGTTGATTGTATCTGAACTCAGATTGGTGTTGTATGAGCTATATATCTCATTTGTAATCAGTGTTATAGTGTTCTCAGGTCAGTATTGTCTAAAATACATAATATTTAATTGTATAAGTTGACCTAGATAATTTGAAACACATGTCACACATAACCTCAATCAGTAATTGTTTGATTTAAATTGTTGAAATCTAGCATAGATTTGTTGCTGTTACTATTAATAAGTCACTTTGATTGGATACATATCAGTTATATGTATCAATTGATTTAGTTTATTGCATATATTGATATATTAAGTTTGAACCTTACATTGCTAAAACTTGTTATAATATATAGATATTATTGTTAGGTAACACATATTCTGTGCTTACTTCCTATTGTATATCTCAAATAACACAGCCACTCTGTCTGTTGCAAGTAATTAGTTAATTTATTTGAATATTTAACTTTAATTAACTTATTTGAAGTTTCAACTTTTGATAACTTTGACTTTGTTTTGTGTCAATATATATTGAAACTATTAATTTTGTTGGACAGTAGATACCTGTCACTTGCCTGCACTTGCAGTAAACAGGCTAATACTTTGTTGGTTTCAAAGAATTAACAAATATTAAGTTTTGATTGTTAATATTATTTATCGCTTGTCCGGGCTCTTTTGAATTTTGATTATGTCAGCTATCAAGGACTTGCTTGCGGCTGCTGGTGCTATTGCATCAGATTTGCGCTGGTTTGCCTCGGCCAGTGCCTTAGTGAGCCGGCCTGATCGCCAGCAGGCCTTACTACAAAGGTACGAGCGGATCGATGATCGCCTGGCAAGTGTGGAACAGCAGTTCCGCACTTTCAGCGCTTGCTGTCTCGAAGTGTCAGTCAATGATTTCACCGCTGACCAGCGAAATAAGGTCAGCGAAGACTATGCCCAGGTCTTAGACCTGTATGATGCTGTCTCCAATACTGCAAGACAACTAGTTGCCCATAGGGAAGGGCAACCCGGCCTGAAGCAGGAGCTTCCTAGGTCAGCACCGGGGCTGCTGAGTAGGCTCCCTACTTTGGACCTCCCCCATTTTGATGGCTGCCTAGGAAGCTACCTGGGCTTCGTTAATTTGTTTGACAGCCTGGTCAATGACAGGGCTGACCTTCGGCCGGCACAAAAATTGGCCTATTTGATGTCGGTTCTGGATGGGGAGGCCAAGGGCCTCATCCAGCATCTGCCCGTGTCTGACGAGGCGTACCAGACGGCTCGAGACCTAATTACCCGTAGGTACCATAATAAGCGTGGCCTCGCCGACACGCACATCGAGCAGATTTTGGGTTTGCCGACGCTCACCCGGGTCTCTGGGTTGCGCACCCAACTTTTGAACCCGCTTTTGGTGGCCATCAACGCACTTAAGTGCCTTGACCTGCCCGTGGACCAATGGTCCTATCTATTGGTGCACATTGTGCTGAAAAAGCTGCCTGCCGACCTGAGGTCGCGTTTTGAACAGCGCTTTGGTGGGGATAGCGCGACCCATCTGCCCCCCTTTGCTGACCTGGAGAGGTTCCTGGAGGATGAGTGCCGGGTCTTGGACAACTCCGGTGGTGACACGCCGGCTAAAACGCAGCCGCCCAAGGTCAAGGAGCAGGCTCGCGTTCACACCCGAGCCAATGTTAACCGGCGCCCTCCTCGCTTTGCGGTCACGCAGAGCCCAGCGGAGTGCTCCTACTGCAAGGTCACGGGGCACAGAACGGCCAGTTGCAGGGCATTTTTGGACCTGCATGTCGCCCCTCGTAGGCGCACCGCGAATGCCCGCCGCCTTTGCTTCTCTTGTTTGGGGTCCCACTACCAGCGAGACTGCCCAAACTCTCGCCCCTGTCCTCACTGTGGAGGACAGCATTTGGACATTCTCTGCATGAATGCCAGAGAGGTAGGCCGCTTGTCCAACCAGCCGACGCCGCGCACGGGCGGGTGTTTTGAAGGTGGCAGCCGAGGCTCACCGGCGCGCAGCCGAGAGTCGCCTCGCTTAATTGATCGCCGCTCATCCCGCTTGGAGAACCGTAGCGTGCGCACGCGTCCTCTCTCTCACGCGCACCTGAATGTGCGACCGCGCAACGTCACCAGCACCATGACTGCTGCCCCAGGTATTCCCCTCCTTTGGCGGAGCGTCCCCGCCTTGACTCGCACCCACCTCGTTTTGGGCGGGTGCGTCATTATGATCCCCCACAGATGGCGCGCGGATCGAGTCATCGCGCTTTTGAGGACTTCAAGCCGCACCCTCATTTTGACTTGCCTGGTCCTGGCCAACGGTCGCCGCCCAGGCAACAATAGGTCATTGACCCCTGCCCTATAACGCCAACCTCCCCCATTGAGACCGTTATCCTACCAACGGTTGCTGTTAGGGTCTGGGGACCCACGGGGACCTCTGTTGTTGTCCGTGCTATATTGGACACAGGTTCACAAGGTTGCATTGTTTCCACTTATTTGGTAGGGCAGGTTAAATTAAATATGGGTTCTTTTCCGAACTGTATACGGGGAATAGGTGACGTAGCCTCTAATGTTGAAGGGCAAGTTAAGGTTTTGTTTGCCCCAGTTGAATCTTCACACCTGAGGATTAAAACCTCGGCTATTGTGCTGAAGAATATTTTGGGTATGCATCCACAGAAGCAGCTACCTGCTGCTGTGGTGAATTTGACATCGGGATTGGAACTGGCAGACCACAAATTTGACACACCGGGACAAATCGACTTGTTGATTGGCTCTGATATCCTCGGTGGAATTTTGATTGGTGGGAAACGGGTCTTGGTGCCAATTGGTTTGACTGCCATCCCGACAATATTTGGATTTGCTTTGATGGGACCTGTACCTAGGGACCCCCCTCCACCTGAACTTGATAATTTGTTGGCTGTAGGCTCTGCTCTCTCTGATGCGGTTCAGAGGTTTTGGGTGGTAGAGGAGCCCCCTCAAGCTGACCGTTTGAATCCAGAACATGAGGAGTGCGAGCTGTTCTTCCACCAAACACTGGTCGACTCCGTTCTGGTCGGATCATTACGAGGCTACCCTTCCTGTCTGTTCGGCCTCCACTTGGTGAGTCACGACCTTTAGCTGAAAAGAGATTGTTGGCTATGGAGCGCCGCATGGGTCGTGATCCGGAGCTCAGACAGAAGTACATTGAGTTCATGAGAGAATATGAACAATTGGGACACATGTCCGTGTCAAATTTGGATTGGCGTTCGGTGGAGCACTACTTTCTCCCGCATCATGCGGTATTGAAGCCATTGACTGGGAAGCTGCGCACAGTATTTGATGGTTCTGCGCAGACTTCTACGGGCGTATCCTTGAACCAGTGCTTGCATTCTGGTCCCAAGTTGGTCAAGGATCTTTGTGACGTCATCACCAGCTTCCGACGACATCAGGTTGTCTTTGTGGCCGACATAAAAATGATGTTCAGGCAGACGATTATCCACCCTGATGACCGTCGCTTCCAGCTGGTCCTTTGGAGAAAGAATCCTCGCGATCCCATGGTCGTCTACGAGCTCAATACTAATACGTACGGGTTAATGTCAAGCCCCTATTTAGCAATACGTTCTCTTTGGGAGCTCGCAGACCGAGAAGGCTTACGTTTCCCACGAGCCTCCGCCATCTTGAAAGACGATATTTACGTCGATGACATTTGCTTGGGCGCCTCCACAGCGGACGAGGCGATCCTCCTGCGGGACGAATTGATAGGTATTTTGGCCTCCGCTGGTTATGAGTTGCGTAAATGGATTTCCAACTCACCAGCGCTTTTGGAAGGCTTGCCAGAGGATCATCAGCAGGATCCACATTTGTTTGAGATTGTTGACAGCCCCGCCATGATGGCTGTTCTCAGCGTTCAGTACAGACCAGTCCAAGACATCTTTACGTATAACGTAGACTTGAAATTGCCTTGTTCTTGGACTAAACGTCTCGTGTTGTCTACTGTCGCCAGAACCTTTGATCCGAACGGTTGGATTTGTCCTATCATATTTTGGGCAAAATGCTTCTTGCAGAGGCTTTGGACAGCAGGATTGACCTGGGACGAACCTCTACACGGTACTCTTGTTGAGGAATGGACCTCTTTTGTATCCTCACTTCCTGCCGTCAATGAGATCTCCTTGCCTCGTCCCATTCTTCCTCCCAGGAAGTACAAGGCCACCCTTCACGAGTTTTGTGATGCCTCGGAACGTGGTCACGCGGCCGTGGTGTACTTGCGCACAGTCAGTGCCTCAGGTCAGGTGAGAGTTTCCCTGATCATGGCAAAGAGCAAGGTGGCACCCCTTCGGACATCTCTGAACATTCCGAAATTGGAGCTCTCGGGAGCAGCACTACTTGTACGCTTATTGAACCACGTGTCTAACACTTTGGGTAAAAGCATTTGTATTCATGGGACTTACGCCTGGACAGACAGCCAAATTGTTCTTTGTTGGTTGAAGGCTTCTGTCCACACCTTGGAGGTGTTTGTCGCTAATCGCGTTTCCCAAATCCAGAAATCCGAAGTCAAACTTGTTTGGAGACACGTGCCAAGTGAGCTCAACCCCGCTGATTGTGCCTCGCGCGGATACTTGACGCCTAGTTTGATAGGTCATTCGCTTTGGTGGGGTCCGGAATGGTTGAGTCGACCACAAATTGATTGGCCTCGAACGCCAGTTTTGAATACTTCCAATTTGCCGGGTCTACGAACAGTCGCTCTTGTGAAGGTGGAATGCGCCTTCGACCCCGATTTCTTGTTGAATCGTTACAGCTCCCTTGACAAGTTGTTAGGTGTTACTGCTTGGATAAAGCGTTTTGTTTTTAATTTTAGGCATCCACAACAGAAACGTCTGACACCGTTTCTCTCACCACAGGAACGACAGGAGTCCCTCACCTTTTGGGTTCGTTCTGTGCAATTGGTGCATTTTGAGAAGGAGATTGCTATCCTTAAATCAGGGAGATCGAAATTGTCGGGAGCTGTCTCTAAATTGAACCCCTTTTTGGACGATACGGGTCTCTTGCGCGTTGGAGGGCGTCTCAAGAACGCCAACCTCCCTTACGGGGCTCGTCACCCCCTGTTGTTACCTAAAGACGGTCATTTGGTACGCTTGTTGGTAACTGACCGTCACCTTAAAAATTCGCATGCTGGTTGTAATGCTTTGTTGGCCATTTTGCAACGTGAATTTTGGATCTTGTCTGCCCGAAGAATTATTCGGAGTGTAGTCTTTCGCTGCATCCCTTGCTATAAGCTCAAGGCTTCTACCATGCAGCCGTTGATGAAGGACTTACCGGCAGATCGCGTAACGGAGAGCAGGACATTTGACGGTGTTGGCACGGACTTCGCTGGTCCCTTTTTGGTGAAAACGTCGACACTTCGAAACAGCAAGACTGTTAAGGCCTACTTGTGCGTTTTTGTTTGTCTTTCCACAAAGGCCGTTCATTTGGAACTGGTCTCCTCGCTTACGACCGAGGCGTTTGTAGCCACATTTGACAGATTTGTATCCCGCAGAGGGCTGCCTTCCTTGATCCGCTCTGACTGCGGCACTAACTTCAAGGGCACGTATAATTATTTGAATGATGTTGTTAATTTTCTTGAAACCAACAAGGCTGATATAGGTGATAGCCTTGCCCGACGTGGGATAACTTGGTTGTTTTCCCCACCAAATTGTCCACACTGGGGTGGTATTTTTGGGGCCGCTGTAAAATCGGCCAAAACACACTTGCGCAGGACAATCGGTGAGTCTGTCCTTACATTTGAGGAACTCGCAACTGTGTTTTGTAAAATTGAGGCCGTTTTGAACTCTCAGCCATTGTGCCCGATCTCCTCAGATCCGAATTATTTTGAGGCCCTCACGCCGGGCCATTTTTTGATTGGTCGCCTACTTGTCACCTTGCCTGAGTACCCCTATATTGATACGAAACCTGGTCGTCTCTCGCGTTTTGAATTGGTACGCCAGATTACTCAGAGCTTTTGGAAACGCTGGAATTTGGAATATTTGCACATACTCCAGCAACGCGTTAAGTGGACCGACAAGACCGATCCACCCAAGATTGGTGACCTCGTTTTGATCAAGGAGGCTAACCTTCCGCCACTCAGATGGCGCAGGGGGCGCATCCTCCGTTTGGTAACTGGGGCTGATGGAGTTCCCCGATTTGCTGAGGTCTTGGTGGACGGTTCGATTCTGAGGAGAGCGGTTGCAACATTATCACGTCTACCAACCGATTAGCGGATCGGTAGGCCGGTCCGGGGCGGGTGGATGTTTTAAATAGAATTAGTTTTTATTATAAGTCAAATCGATTATATCGATTAAGCAACATTTTGTTCAGTCTATTGAAAATTTCTGACAATGGTCACACTGAACTGTCACTTCCGTTCCCGCCTTGAAAAATTAACACGCCGGTCTTGGTCTGTCTCGCGAGATTGCAATTGATATAAATTGATATACATTGATCGTCTTTTGAATTAACGCGAATTGAATTAACTTGTAAATACTTACAATTGCCGCTTTTGACTTCCGGCAAAGTTTGTGTAAAATTAATGAACATTTGTGAAATATTGAACTTTGTAAAACACGTGTGTGAATTCCTGTTTGGTGCCTGGAGAAGGACTACGCTGAACTGGACTCTGGTATTCAATTCTCTTGTTATTTTGGCCAAAATTATGAGTTAATCCTATAGGTCCACTTCAAGAACAGCATCAGTAAGAGTTGGTAAGACATTTTATTAATATTAGGATTATAATTCATCGCTGTGCTACCACAGTAAAAGTGTTTAGATAAATTGCCTATCGTGGTCCGGTGGATGTATTACAGCTTCCACTGCAACTCTGTTCTCAACAGTTTCCCACCTGGCTGCGGTAACTCTAGACAATTTCTCTTCAAACAGACATAACAATTTCCTAATTGTTATGTCTATTTGAAGAGAAATGTTTACTCTTTTATTTCAAACGTTTTACTGGAAACAATTGCCTAGAGGCAATAGTTTCCAGACAATTACTTAAACTTACTTAAATGTGGGCTACTGTTACAACTGAACCCCATACCAGGGGCGGTTGTAACAGCGAGGGGGGTCAATTGTAACATACTCAAATAATACACAATGCATGCATTTCAATCACGATTATTGCTTATAAACCAAAATCAAGTACGTATACAGGGTGTAAAAAGACCCGTAACGGAAAATGAAATCCCATATTCATTATGAACAACATTCAATCATTACGAAATTTTTTTACTTCCGCATCATATCTGGGAAATTACTGGTTTAGAAGATATTGAGGCTCAAAGTCACTATGCAATTTTTCTAATTAGGTACAAAATCGATGCAACTTCAATCCCCCCCCCCCCCCGCCATTTTTCTATAGATGTCCCATGTACTCATGGATTTGAAGCTATTTCGGGCATATCACGCACGCGCTTTTATTTTGAATTTAAAAAATGTGTCAACTCAAAAAAAATGTCGTTTCCCTGGCATAATTTTTGCTTAGTATGACTTGGCATAATGTCCAAAACGAGTAGACTTCGGCTTGGTGATGGGTCTTGTGACACCCTGTATATTACTTCAAATCAATATGGCACCTTTTTAGGCACATTTTTTTAAGCAGTTTTTTCAGTCAGTTTATAACATTTTCATTTTAAAGGTAACATCGTACATTAATCTGCTTTCCGAGTCAGGTATTTGGCAAACTGTTGTTCTCGTCTCTGCTGTAAAGACTCTGTTATGAGCTGTATGTACCCTATTAATATATTTTCCACCTCAGCTTCGGTCGCTACATCTCTCTTTCTTGTGTAACGTAGCAGGAAGACATATTTAATACCATGGGTATCTGCCGCTTGTCTCAAAGAAGTCCCAGTTTTAACGCCATCGTAAGCTTCCCTAAAGCGATCTCGCTATCGCCTCTTGACTTCTTTCTTAAGCGTTATCTAGGCATCTGTAATGAAAAATACATATGTAACGAATGTTACAACTGTACCCACAAAAAGTGTTACAATTGTACCCACCCTACCCTTCTACTAACAAAACGATCTCATCAGTGACAAAAAAATAAACTACACAAGAAATAAATACAGTATTTGTACGTCTAAAGTCTAATAATCAGCCATAAAAACTGACGAACCTTAAGCCTGCAATACATGTTGGTCGAGCTTAGGCCAACGCGAGCGTAGGCAAATTAATACAAGGCAAGTGTTACTGTCTACACGTTCGGCAAGTATATAAAAAAACCAATGAAATGGCCAATACAGACGAATTTTGAAGAGATGCCTACACGTTGGGCTCAGTCAGTTTGTACCTATTGTGAATTAAAACAAGGTGGATGACGACGTAGAAGTTATTGCAGCTGCTGCTATTTATTTAATGAGCACTTATAATTATTATGACAGTGTATACCGCACTAAAGTTGTGAAAAATAAAAGACGAAAAAGGAGGTGGTGGTGGTGGTTGAGTATTCACAAAAATTGAACAAGGGCGTAATGGCGCGCTGACAAACAGATGGACACTATTGGCCGAGTGCGCGCGAGCGCCTTTGATTTGTGCAGAAAAACCGACAGCGCTCCGAAGTGCAGCAAATGGTCACGCGCAACCGCGAGTTGTGACAAGCTACGCTAAATGAGTTCTATACACGTTGGCGCTTGACTTTACTCGGCTAACTAGGCGAGGGACAGCGAGCGATGGCAAGACAATGCAAATATACCTACTGTCTATACGTTGGTATTGGCGTTCACTCGGCGACGCTCGGCCAACGCGAGCCTAGGCAAATTAATACAAGGCAAGTGTCACTGCCTACAAGTATATCGAAAACCAATGCAAATGGCCAATATAGACGAATTTTTAAGAGATGCCCATACGTTGGGCTCCGTCAGTTTGTATTATGAATTGAAACAAGATGGATGACGACGACGTAGAAGTTATTGTAGCTGCTGCTTTTATTTAATGAGCACTTATAATTATTATGTCAGTGTATACCGCACTAAAGTTGAGAAAAAGATAAGATGAAAAAGAAGATGGTGGATGTAGAGTATTCACAAAAATAGAACAAGGGCGTAATGGCGCGCTGACAAACATGTGGACACTATTGCCCGAGTGCGCGCGAACGCCTTTGATTTGTGCAGAAAAACCGACAGCGCTCCGAAGTGCGGCTAGTGGTCGCGCGCGACTGCAAGTTGTGACAAGCTACGCCAAATGAGTTCTATACACGTTGGCGCTTGACTTTAGGGCCTGGTCACGAGATCGGTCTAAGCGGCGAGCTGCGCGGCAGGGGCGACGTACATGACGCGATTACTCTGAGGCGGCCGCGCGTCGCGTCACGGTAAACACGCCATGTACATCGATAACGCTTGCCGCTGCCGTGCCGCCCGCCGCTGTAGGCCGTGACCGGGCCCTTACTCGGCTAACTAGGCGAGAAACACCGAGCGATGGCAAGACTATGCAAATATACTGTCTATACGTTGGTATTGGCGTTCTATCGGCGACGCTCGGCCAACATGGCTTTAGAAAGCTTTATTAGCAACCCAAGTTATGAAAGAAATCGATCAAAAATACTTACTTTTGGTTGACAAAACACAATAGGCCACTCTGCAAAAAACGTATATAGCGCGCGGACAGAGCCGCAGCTCTGGCAATCATGTCCTTACACGTAAGCCATGTGTCTTTCCCCTTGTACCCATCCTGGTACGGTGAATAGTTCCGCGAATATTTGAATTGTTACAACCGTACCCCGTTACAACCGTACCCAGTCTACCCTACACGCTTTTATTTTATTTCAACCTGTAGCACCCTTAAAGTGGTGGGCATTTAAGCAGATTTCAACAACCATGTTCATACGCCAATAAATTAGAGGTATCCTCTATCATCTCCCAATGTTCACGTTGGCAGCTGTACAAGTATTCGTTATTCCGTGATTAGCAACAGTTATTTAGTTTTAGCATTTGTATCGACGTAAAATCCCGCAATATTGTGTATTTCCGAGTCACATTGTTGAACTATGTCTTTTAAAATTTTATGCGGCATAGGCATGCTCCTGTTATCTAAATGTCAAAAGGCAAGTTATATTACAACATAGGTGTAACGCATACATGGACACTACAATAACTTAACTACTGTAGTAACACGAAAGCAGGACCGAAATTATTGTAAAGATCGACGGATATATGTTAGATACGGGGTAGCCATAATCCTGGGTCAATTTATTCACCGCAATTTCAAGTAACCTCGACCCACTACGACCCAGCCAGGGTGACTGGCAGTTTGGCCTGTATTACGGTCCCTCCCTGTCGTCCCTCCAATTGTCAAAATGTTGGCAAAACAACAGTGCAATTTTTGTTTATCTATCGACATATTGGCAAAAATACCCTTTGCGTATTGTAGGTGTATAACTGAAAAGTAAACAGACAAAATACAAGTGTAGTGTCGATCTTAGGCCTCCCTCACAATGAGCAAGCGCGTTCCTCGAGCGTAGGTACAGTCAATAGTGTAGTCGAGTCAATAGTCTCAAGTTTTAGCAACAGTCTGATTTTATTGTAGCGCTAGCAATAGGTGCAGCCTAAGGCTTCGTTCACACGACATTATCCTGCACGTTTTCTTTGTATTAGTTTTTTTAACGTACAATCACCCGGGTATTGACACGGTAGATTTTCCTACGTGTAAAAAACGAATAGCCGCAGTCTTCACACAGTTGTTATTGTGAATAGACGTCAGTGATGGATCCACGCTTGGTTGTTCTTTTAATTTGGTACAATCGAAGGCGCAAACGGTTTCGCCGCCGACAGAGCAGACGGTTTTGGGTACACATCCTATAAATATGTATAATATAATGTATTTCTATGTATAATATGTATGTATTTACAAAAAAAAAGTGTATATGTATGTTTATCCATTATCTAGTACCCATAGTACAAGCTTCTGCTTAGTTTGGGACTAGACGGTGTTGTGTGAATGTGGTAGAATATTATATTATTACTCGTATTATTATTATTATTATAAATGAAGAAACAGGACGTATTAAACTATTTGAGAAGTTATACGATAAACTTAGATACGATGAAAACAAGTTTTGTAATTACTTTCGGATGTCTATTGAAAGTTTTGAAAACATACCTACTAAATCGACTTGAAAAAAAAAGACTGGTAGCTACTTAACGCTTGTCCGGTTGCTATTCGATAAAAACGTATGCACATCGTGTCGTGTGAACGAGTCAGAACTATACTATGTGCCACTGCAAGCCGAATACGTTAAAGTTCATTCGATTTGCTTGACAAGTCCGTTGAGTATTCGTTTAAACGTATAAACGGTGTACGATTTTTTGCAGTACAAGCGTCATGTGAATGGTTCTATAGAGAATGTATGTGCCACTATTTATACGTTAAGACCTATACTGCAAAAAAACGTGCAGTACAATGCCGTGTGAACGAAGCCTTATGCTACTACAACACCTGCGTTAGCGTTAACGTTAATGGCAATAGGGTTGTTTCCAACTAGTCAAACCAAGCACTTTTAATAAAATGTCAAAAACAACCTTTGCTAAGGCTTTTGTATGTTATATGACGTAGTGTCGTCATAGTGTTTTGCTGTCAAGTAGAATACTTATTATCAATAAATTGACGAAAAAACAAGGTTAAATAAAGTTTTAACATTAATTGATGAATGAAACTACTATTATTTTGACATGCTTCACTAGATAAAAATACTTGTATAATTTTTTTCACTTGCAGGAAACTTCCCTATTGCCAACTACGCGTTAATTAACGCGTTAAAAATGCGCGTTGGCTACATTAAGGTTACAATGCCGTTAAGCGTTAATTCCTCGTGAAGCCACGCGTTAACACACGTTATGGAGGTTAATATTCCAAAGGCGCGGCTCTGGCTATAATAGTTTTAAAAACTAAACCTTTCTCATTCGAACTCTCCATAGTCGCTCGCCTAAAGGCACTTCACGCCTAAAACAATGTACACTCGTCCTTTTTGTGTGTGCGCGTCCTGTACAATAAGATGGCGTTAATGTGGCCAACATCACTTAGCGCACTAAACTACGCGCTAAAACCCTTTGATGTGTCCAAAAACCCGACAGCCGAGCTATCGCTTAACTTTTAACGTCATTAATAATGCCATTAGTAATTTAACGCGTTAAGACGCAGACGTAGCAGGAGCATAATAGAAACTATATATATTTATTAGTTCAAAATCTACGTTGGTAACGCTTCGCGAACTTGACTTAATGACACAATACTGTTAGGCTAGCCTAGTAGCAAAATAACATATACCTTTCAAAACCTTATAATCAAATCCATTCATAAACATGAAGATCTCGGACTTATATAGATATTCTCCAATACACGTAAACTAAAGGTCATTTGAATGTTACAAATTGACAGTATTTGGTGTAGCATTTTGTTTACACGATAAACTGTTATTTTATACAACAAATTTTGTGATATAAAATAACAGTTTAACATGTAAGCAAAATGTTATACTTACCTCAAAAGGACATAAAATGTTAAAATATTTACTTCCAAAACGTCTAGACTAATCTTGGCACAGCCAATCATTGTAGATAACTTATGTTTTAATCATTTGTTATACGATAAGTTTTTCAGAAAAATCATAAGCAATTTTCAGCGCTAACTTGTTATTATAAAGCATGGGCTATCTTAAATGGTGACACTTCATGCAATTTATTACTTAGGATCAACTGTCACATGTAATGTTGCAAATTATTTGCAATGCTGTAGAATACGAATGAAGTTCAGTTAAAATACATATTTATATATGTGTACGACACCAGAAAGTTAAGAACTAAGTTGATAAATTGCCATATTTCGTTTAATTTGAATGCGATATGCGGTAAAAAGATGAGACGACGTTGGCAATATCGAGTTTGTCATCATTCCAGGGAAGTTTATTTGAAGCCAACGAGCCTTATCGTGACCTATACTGCCTACTCCAAGGCGAAAATATTTTAGCTTACTCGGAACGCTACGTAATGGTATTGTGATATTTAAGGCAGGTAATGTGCCTCATATATATTTAAAGGCACCTGGAAAACGTCTTTAGTTATTTAATGTATTTAACTTAGGCTTTCACCACAATATTAAATTTGTATTTCCTATTTCTCGAAACTGTATTTTTCTGTAAAGCTTATTCGTCTCACTAGCTTTTGTTTCTAGAAATCGAAAATCACCAAAGCTTAACACACTCAGCTTTATATACATAGTTGGATATTAATATTTTTCATGTTGCCTTTATTTCAGTTATATTACTGAATCAAAGATTAATAAATAATCGGCTCTTATTTAAGTATCAACTGCATTGGACTAAACGACTAGTCACATTTGCTACAGAATTCGTCGTGGGTTTTTATTTTAATGTGATTATGTGTCTGAAATAAATTGCAAAATACGCTTTGGCATTAAAGCAGCAATACGTATAAGAATAATGCTCCGTACTCACACACGGTTTTACTCGACAGTTTTACTTCAAAAAGAATAAAATCAACGTATGGACTGCAAAACTCACTTTTTGATGGCATTAAATACATAATTTTACTCTAAGCGAGCCGTCGAGCTTGACTCGATCTAGTAAAACTGTATGTGCGTTATTAGCAGAAGATGTTATCCTGTGAACATTGCACACAAACCGCGCGTAAAATTTAACTGGGGACAGGAGTTAAATGCTGTTGTACAAATGCGAGTAATTGGTAGAGAACTGTACAAAGTTGTAATTGTTGTCGTATTGATATTTGGCTGTGAAAAGTAAACGAAAATATTATGTTAAGGGTAGATTAATAAAATTCTTTTATTATAAATATATGAATAAGTCAACCATACATGTCGTGTAAAAGCCCGAAGTACGGTAACTCTTAAGATTTACCAGCATGCTTTGGTAAATGTCTGAATTTTTGTAGTTGGTAAAAAACACTAAGTTAACGGAGACCTGCTCCGCAGGGCTCCTATTTTTGGGTTAAGGGTCACAAAAGAAACTTTTTTTTCTGTTGTTGTCGGGTTGGAAAATCCTCATGGAGTCCTTCCGCCCTGGGGGAAGGGCGAAGGGGACTGTCAGACCCTTACTGACTAAAAACCAACCCGTGTTCCTCATTTACCCGTGTGTCGGAGGGTCGGGTATCGCCGAAGCTTTCGTCGCTATCTCCCGACGGGTATTGGCTCGCCAGATGGTCAAGTGGGCCCCGAACAAAACCCCCTTGGCGGATGAAGGTGTTGGGCTCCGCCGCCTAAACACCCAGCGGCCGCAAATGATAGGGAGGACGGCAACCTGGCAACACCGCATCTTCTCTTCCTTCTCACTTCTGCGTCCCCACCGCTACGCAACAATGGTGCGCCCCCATTTGGTCGCGGGAGATAGGGCACAGTGGGAAAGCTTGGTCGTCCAGGATGGAGTTCTGTGCCGCAAATGGGAAAACGCTCGCGGTAACCAGTGCCATTTGCAAATGGTAGTGCCTAAAACTAAGGTGCCGGAAGTCTTGCAGCTCTATCACAATGGTGCTTCGGGAGGTCACATGGGAGTTAAGAAGACGCTTACTAAGATCCGAGAGCGGTTTTATTGGCTCCACTGTCGGGATGACGTCGAGGATTGGTGCCGCAAATGCACAAGTTGTGCGGCTGTGAAGGGGCCACACACTCGTAGCAGAGGTGCATTAAAGGTGTACAATGTAGGAGCTCCATGGGAGCGCATAGCGTTGGATGTCGCTGGGCCGTTTCCTGAGAGCCAGGACGGAAACAAATACTTCTTGGTTGTGATGGATTACTTCACGAAGTGGCCTGAAGTATTTGCGATCCCAAATCAAGAAGCTACCACAGTGGCCGATAAGCTGGTGCATGAAGTCTTTTGTCGGTTCGGGGTGCCCTTGGAAATCCACAGCGATCAAGGCCGGAACTTCGAATCTGAGGTGTTCAAGGAGACTTGTCGCGTAATGGGTGCACATAAAACCAGGACCACGGCTTATCATCCGCAATCAGATGGCATGGTTGAACGGTTTAACCAATCACTGGAAAGGTACCTGGCGAAGGTGGTGGAGAGCAAACAAAGAGATTGGGACAAGCACGTCCAACCATTTCTTCTGTCATATCGCAGTGCGGTCCACGAAACTACAGGAGTAACACCAGCTTTTGCCAATTTCGGTAGAGAACTCCGTTTAGCCGCAGACCTTACCACCGGTATTCCACCAGAATCTCCACGCAATATAACGGATTACGCAACCGAGCTACGCAACAGGATGAACGACGTATACGAGCACATCAGGGAATCTGGACAACAGATGTCTGAGAAGATGAAGACTCGCTACGACCGGAAGGCAAATAATAAAGGCTTCGATGAGGGATCATTGGTGTGGCTTCATAACCCAGTACGAAGCAAAGGAAAATCGCCTAAGTTACAAGCCAGATGGGACGGGCCATATCGCATAATTACCAGGATGAACGACGTTACCTATCGAATCCAGAAGGGGTCGCGAGGTGCACCGAAGATAGTTCATGTGGACCGGTTGGCTCGTTACTATGGGTCCAACGATGTTCGAGACGAACACGTTTAAGAGGGAGGCCGTGTTACGAATTGAAAATAACGCCATCTATCAGTGAATGGGAGAACTACATGAGATTAGATGTATCGGTTGTTTAAGGCTGTTTCATCTATCCTCTAATAGATGGCGTTGGTGTAAATGGAACATTTACGCGACATCTAGAAACACGTTACACGTTTCCAGAAATTTCGTGAGTCGTCTCGAAAAGTCTAGTGATGTTATCCGGCCAGTATAAATAGAGTGCGAGCGAACGGACCGGACAGTAACAATTGAATACGGAAAGCGATCAACATCAAGCGAAGGAAGTAATTCGGAAGTGTTTAGTGGTGTTTTATTAGTGTTGTTCTAGTGGTGTGAATAGTGTGTTTTACTAGTGAAGTGAAAATTAAGTGTGTGTATCTAGTGTTGTACTAAGTGTTTGTGTTAGTGAATAAAGTTCAGTTTAAGTGGCATAGTGTATATAATTTATCACGAACCCCAGCTCGTAACAATACAATGCTGCATACATCTTGCAAGGCAATCATAAAAGTAAAGGCAATCAAACGTACTTGCATAACGAAACCATTGCTCCAAATTACATTAACGCGAACAAATAACAATGGCAGAATTCGGTCTGGGTATGTTGTGACGACCTTAAACTTCATATGAACAAAACAAATTGGTTTTTTTTTCTACGATTTTTAATATTTTCACTTTGTCTCGTTAAAGCTGGAGTATTTTATGATGATAAAAAGCATTCCAATTGATTACGAACTAAGTACCTACTTTATTATTTGATTGTTGCCATAGACAATGGTGTAACAGGAATAGACGTGAGTGCTATTAATCCGTATCGATTATTAAAATATAATTGTTAAAATGCAGTTATTTAATCTTTAATTAAAATTATATCAATAAGCTAATAATTTTGAAGCAAAACAACTTTTAAATCAAATAAAAACGTCGCAGCATCGTTTTAATGTTGTATCGATTTCACATAAAATCGATTTAAAATGTGCAGCTCTGCTTTTGTCTTTGGCTGTGACAGTTAGATGCTACAGAATACTTCTGCGTTTTGATGTCAATCTGACATAATTTCATTTGATAATTCAAACGTACCTACATTATTCATTCTTAACTAAAAACTAAAACACCGATATCTTGTTTTTCCGAGTTTCCCGAGTGAAAATATAATCATTTATAGACTCTGTTACTTACGCCGAATTTTTTTTAATATTTTTCATTACTGTGCGCTTCAATTTAATTTCAGACATTTCGATGTATGGAGATCTGCCATTGTCCTTTCAACTTGCTATCCTCGGGATTAAACATTTTATCTGTGTTATCATGAAACCTTATTAAATTAAAACAATATTAATTCACAAACTACACGTTATAAATTAAATTATCAGATCAATTAGCTTCAAACCACAAAATTACAGCACGATTATTGCTGGCGTTCAACTATTTGCCCGCCAATAATTGTAGTCTTCCGTGTGGTGATGGATTAAGAATACGGAATGTCACCACCCCATATCATCCCATGGGTGTCGTAAGAGCCGACAGAGGGAGCATATTATGCAGAGAACAGCACTGTAAGAGAAGGAAAACTTGATACAAACCCTATACCAACCCGTTTGGCCAGCGTGGTATACTAGGCCAATTCCTCATTTCAAAGGAGAGGCCTGTCCAGCATGGACTGTTAAAGGCTGATGATGATAAATTGTAGTCTATGGTGTTAAACTATTTTTGAATTAAGTTTTTATAAAATATGTCTAAGCTGGGTAATAATTTTATCTAAAGGTCATATTGCCAATATTTTAAATATTTATTTCAAATTTCGAACACGTTCCGTAAATGCTCTGGAGTGCCTCATAGTCACTTAAAATTACATCATGGCCCATCGTGCAAGCATGGCAACACCACGGTGCTCACTCCGCGATTTATTTACTACCATTTCAGATAAAGAATGTGAATAGAAATATCACTTCTCGCTAGCGTATATACTCACACTAGTCGATACAGACCAGACTAACAAAAAAAATATGCTGAAATAACTACTATGTACCTATATAATCCAACTACGTCCCGCACAATATATTTTATTTTAACCGTTTCTGCCCGATCCCGTGGGAATTTCGGTAAATCCCTTCTTAGTGAACACTTACGGATCCCAAAAACAATTATCATTATGCCAAATTTCAGCTTCTTACGACCAGTAGTTTTGTTTGTGTAGTCTGTCAGTCTGCAACGCAAGAATTTATATGTATATACTTACAGATTAGAAGACTTGATTAGAAAGGTTTTAAACACGAGTTTAACATCGGTTATCAGTGTTATCACTATAAAACATAATTTTACATCAATATTAAACTGCTTAAATATGTTGCGAGGACCCTCACAGACATTCAAATAATGGCCACGAAGTAGGTACACCCAGACTTGAAATAACAATTTGTGTATCACACAAAGTGTTGACGAACCCAAAACACTTGACGCAGTACCTACTAAACAGAACGAGGCGAGCTTTTAAACCACTACGCCATACGTGCACATATAGCGTACCTACTACCTAGTACTCAACACGTCAAAATATATCGAAGTTACTAACTACCATAGGAAATTAAGTAAGTACTAAACAGCAGAATATATCTAATTGTGTGAGTGCCTACTAGCAAGGAATAAATAATGTACTAAAGTCAGTAAAATAATTTCTTAAATTTTAATAAAGGAACGATTTCAGGTCGTGTAACTGCCATCACGTTTGGTATGCTTAATCAGTATTCAGAAAAAGTCACTGACGGACTGCATAATAATATTGTCTTACAGATGACAGCATTTAAACCGCAATAAATTTTCAACTCTATTACTTCGCAATAAGGATGTTATCTGTTAGTACGTAGTATTGTCAATTGTTATTCCTATGGCAATCTGTAGATACAGCGCAATCTGTAGACGTTTTCAACGTGTACGAATAGCGCTGAAACTTCAATTTCTTACCACAGGCGGAGACATTTTGAATTTTATTTCTTTAATTAGGAATACGTTCGATGATACGCATTTAGGAAACAACCCGATGGGAGACTTTCTAATATTAATTATTATATACCTACTACTAAAAGATGTCTGTTTCCGACAAATCTATAAGGAATTGCAGAAATTTCGAAATTCCCTTTTACTTTTCCTTCCTTTTCTTATTAGTGCACCCGTATCTACGATCCCCTAGGAATATACATACCAAATTTCAGCTTCTTGTGTCCAATAGTTTTGGCTGTGCGTTGTCTGTCAGTCAGTAGGTAGGTACCTAACGCAAGAATTTTATATGAACAGATTGTGCATGTATGACTGATCGGTACAAAGATTGTAATTGTTTATGTATTTCCCCCAATAAATGTTTAGTTTTATGAGAATGGTCGTACCTCCTATAATTACGTATGATATTTTAATATATTATGACCGCATACAATTTCCTCCTTTTAAATAAAGTCAAATTCCAGTATAAAATAATAATAATTACTTCATTATTTTTTCACAACGCCGTGCATCATGCTTCATAATAACACATTCTTCTAAATAACATCAATATTCCTAAATAAAACCATAAACCTAAATATAGCGGTATTTTGTCTTAAACGTGGGCCTTCCCATAAACTATTACATTCAACTGAAAATGCACCCAGCAAATTAAGTCAACTAATTATGTATTGGATTTGGTGAATAAGACTTTGGATGTTTCAAAATCCGTATGTGAATTTGAATAGCCATGTCCTAACTGCCAGGTATTATCGTAGACTTCACTACTAAAGCTGGTAACAAGGAACAGGTTCATGTTGCGCCGTAAACATATAGGAAAGTTGGCCAAGTTCGAGTCGGACTCGCGCACGCAGGGTTCCGTACCATCATCTATAAAAGAAAATCACGTATTTGTTGTATGTATACTGATTTTTTTAAAGTTTCTACCTGTTTATTAAGATCGAGTAAAAATTTTTTTTTAAATAACGTTTGTTGTATGAGAGGGCCCCCCTTTAATATTTAGGTACCTTATTTTTATTTGATTATTTGTTTTGGAAGGTAATATAAAACTATATATTCTGTTAAAAATGTAAGTGTCTACCTGTTACCGTTAATAAAATTGAGCAAAAAATACGAAAAAATCACGTGTATTGTATGGGATGGCCCTCTTTTTTTATTTTTAGTATTTTTTGTTATAGTGGCAACGGAAATACATAATTTTTGAAAATTTCAGCTTTCTCGCTATCACGGTTTATGAGATACAGCCTGGTGACAGACAAACGGACAGACGGACAGACAGACAGTGACGGCTTAGTGACAGGGTCCCGTTTTTACCTTTTAGGTACGGAAACCTAAAAAACGGTACCTGCTACTACTCTCTTTCAATGCACCTATTGATTTAGGCCAAACAAAGCTAGATAGAACTCTAACTTCAAGAATAAAAGGCTCTCATTCTTATCCTTACAAAGGTAACTTCGTATTCTATAAGCTAATCTAATATATAAAATTCTTGTGTCACAGTTTTCGTTCCCATACTCCTCGGAAACGGCTTGACCGATTTTGATGAATTTTTTTGTGCTTATCCGGTATCTATGAGAATCGGCCAACAACTATTTTTCAAAAAAAAAAATATTTTTGCAAAACAACGTTTGGCGGGTCAGCTAGTTATTATATAAATACCCGCAACATATTTTCAATCTCTCTGTAGTGTAGACGGAGCGAATACTTGAGTCCGTGTTCTCTACAAAGCTCTACAAAAAAAACATTTAATAAAGTAACGGAAGTTGCCCTTTATCAAAAGTCGATTCCTTATTTAGAGAAACGAAAACCTATATTTGATAAAAGATTTGTTTAGATTATGAACTACCCGCGAATATCGGAGTGGTTAATAGTTTTAGTTTAAATATAAAACCGAGTGAAAGTGTGAACGACATTTATTTGAACTAGAGGTCGCCCAGTGGCCGAAATTCGACCATAATTTACTAAAATTTTAAGTTTCTACATTATTACGGCTGTACTGTCAAAGACTACAATCATGTGATTGTAGTCTTTGACATTGATTGAAGTATGTACTTCGCCGCACAATAAAAATAAAGAAAACCTTATATGAAATTATCCGAACGGCTATTAAATACTTTTCTTGATTATAAAACTCTAAAAAAGAAGTTAACTTACAGACTTTTACTTTATGAAAATTTCATTATCTTTCCCTCTTTCGATACTTCTTGTTATCTAATTATTTACTCCTTTCTCGTTCATCCATATCCCATCCTCACTCAGTCGATTAATGTTTTACTTGACCTGATCTTCCTTTTCGTGCCTCTACTTTCATATTCACACTGTCTATCAATCTTTTCTTTGGCCACCCTCTTGCTTTTCGTCTTTCGATTTCATTTAAGACTGCATGGTTGGTGCTGGTTGGTGTAACTGAGCAAGTATTGTGGTTTCGAGACAAAACTTGTGTGATCCATGAATTGTTGTTTCGAGGGTGTACTTTGTGTCCGTTGATTGTATGTTAAAGCAACCGCAACACAGGATTTATTATTAGTGCAAAAGTTGTCTCTTAAAATAATAAAAAAATATTTACTTGTTTATTACCACCATACAAATAATCGCTTCGCATAACATGTCATACTAACCAAACCTAACCTAATCAATATTTTCTTTAACTTTTGGTCTATAGGCAACACTGTCAAACTACCTGTTAAATACTCATTCCTTCTAATTCTGTCCATTCTCGTAACTCCAGACATCCATCATAACATTCGCATCTTTGCAGGAATGTACCAATACTACTACCTACATACATTAATTTCCTATAAAATATCCTATATTTTTTCCATATCTACATACATACCTATCCTCCTCCTCTAAAACAATAACATTCTTATGGAGGGTTGGCGTCAGTCAGGCAGCCGACTAGTAAAAACACGTTGTGTTGTGTTGTGGCATACAACCCTATTACAGTATGACCATTTGCAAGTAGGTAGGTAGGTACTATTTAAACAAAGTTTTAGATTATGAGAAACACTGAATAGTGTGAAAACTTACAGATACCAGTGATCTCACATTGATACATAAAACCGATAGATGGCAATTTATTATTTCACTCTAATTCACAAATTGCTCAATACATGCGCATTAATAGATTTTCAACTAAATTTACAAAATCAATAAGTTTAAGAAAGCAAAATTTCTCGCGCGCGGCGTTCTGAATTCAAACTTTATGGCCCTTCTCTCACGAAGCGACTCTCAAGCGATTTGTGTTTCGTACGCGTATCCTACGCGTCGCTTGTGAGTAGCCGCCATACATATTCAGCTAGTTTCGCACACAACGAGACGCTTCGACGACGCGTTTGATATCAGTCGCACGCTACCGTCTTGCTGGTCGCATGCTATCCGAGTCGTATACGCGTTGCATTACAAAATGGCAAAGGAACAAACTTAAAATTAATTTTGTCCCGGAGGTAGAAAATTATCCATGTTTGTAAAATAAGCTACCAGAGTACGAAAGAAAATATGTTACAGGAAAAACGTGGATAGAGATTGAAAAAAAAATCAAATTGACGATGTACGGATGCACCCAGAATCTTCTTTTATATTTTCGTTTATTCTTGTAAATGTAATATAAATACAGAAGAACGGTGACTTCATCGCTAGAGTCACATCGTCGTACGAATTTTGTGCTTCAAATGATAAAAATATAGTCTCATTAGCGTAGCATCGTGTGCGGAAACGAATAGCACATCCGTAGGTGATCAGAGTTTGCATCTCAGTCCCGTAGCAATTGAATAGCTTCGTGAGAAAAGGGCCTATGACAACTGCAATTTTGTTTTTTTGCTACAGATATCGATAAACAGATATAATTTTGTTATTTTAGGTACAATTTATCAGAAACTTAATAATAATTAGAAAAATACCATACACATAATTATGTCATCATCATTCTCTTAGCGTTATCCCAGTTTGAATCTGAGGTCTGCTTACTAGTCTAACCGGATTTGGCTGAATATTAGCTTTTCCACAGAGCGACTGCCTGTCTGACCTCCGCAACCCGAAGGGATAGCGATATTCCATGGTTTAGACCAGTGTCAGTTTATTTAGAAGGTACTGACGCCCTGTAACGACTGCCAAAGATCTTCATGACAACCGGGACCGACGGCTTAACGTGCTCTCCGAGGCACGGGACAAGCGATAATTAACAATTCAATAGGCACATAACTCCGAAAAGTCATTGGTGCGCACCGTGGATTGAATGAATGAATGAAAAATTTATTTGGTCACAAAAGCACAAGGGACACAAGGTAGATAGATAAGTACATAGATATAAGATTATGGCACTAACATGCAATATGCATACAATAATAAGAACATTAATTAATATAATTGAACAGAAGTAAACATAACAAATATAAACATGACAGATAAATCACATATTAAAAGTGCAGAAATACATTACCTACAGTAAAAGAATAAAAAGATCATGTATGTGTCCCAGCGCTGACCAAATAGGAAGCCAGATCAGCATTTTGTCTAGTAATGCTAGTGCATACCAGACACTGATATAAAAAACTGCCAATGGTCGTATGTCCTCGTTTTGAGAGCACCCCCTTAACTGCCTCCTTCAGTATTGGAATACTTGGTGTCGAGATATCGAGCGAAGTCCAGTTCCGCGGTCACTTAGAGGGTAAGGCTAAGTTAGCCTCGAAGAAGCTTGGCGTGCTAAATAGATCGAGACGGTATTTCACTCCGGCCCACCGCTTGCTCCTTTATAAGGCGCAGGTCCGGTCGCATATGGAATACTGTTCTCATCTTTGGGCGGGGGCACCCCAGTACCAGCTTCTCCCTCTAGACCGCATCCAACGGAGAGCCGCTCGAATTGTAGACTGCCAAGATATTTGCAATTGGTTAGACCCCTTGGCGCTGCGTAGAGATGTAGCCTCGCTATGCATCTTTTATCGCTTCTACTATGGGGAGTGCACCGAGGAATTGTTCGGATTAATCCCTGCCGCCTCTTTCCGCCATCGTTCTACGCGACAGCATTTCCATCCCCATCATTTAGATGGTTGGCAATCCACAACGGTGTGTTTCTCTAGAAACTTTCTGCCTCGCACCTCTAAACTGTGGAATGATCTGTCATCTGCGGTTTTTCCGAACCAATACGACCTTCAAACCTTCAAAAAAAGAGCGTATTCCTTTTTAAAAGGCCGGCAACGCACTGACTTTTCTGGTGTTGCGGGTGTCAATGGGCGGCGGTAATCGCTTAACATCAGGCGATCAGTCTGCTCGTTTGCCCCCTATTCCATAAAAAAAAAAAACAAACCGGCCCCTTCCATGCGTCACGGATGCGCAAACCATTGCTACGCCACAAAGTGCAGTTCCATATGTACGTATGTGTATGTTTTTTTGTGTGTACAGTGTGTTGTGTTGTGATTTATATATAAATAAAAAAAACATACCAAACACATAAAGTTATAAAAATAACTAAATATTGCTGTCTGTAAGCAAATTGCATTTTGGGTGTTTAACCCAAAGATTCGATCACAGTGCTAGACCACGAATGATGATGTCGAAAATTATAATAAAATTAGAATTCCAATTGGTAAATATTAATCAGTACTATTTTATTATACATAACTTATAATTTATTGGACCTATATATATTTTCTATGACTAGTGTATTGAATAAAGATTGTATATTATTATTAAGGCATTGACTACAACAGAAATAAAAAATAAATAAAACTTATAAATTAATAAATTAAATTGATATTAAATTGAAAATATATAATATATTGTGTAGGTATATAGATAAGTATAAAATTATCTGTAGGCATTCAAACAAAAGATATGTCCATATTTATGATACCCAGCTCACATTGAGCATCTAATAGATGTTTCTTTAGTCGCTTTTTAAATGTTAAAGTACTGTTTATTTGCCTCAGAGGTGGAGGCAGATTGTTCCATATCTTGGAAGCTGCGTATCGAAAACTACCCTCAAAAGCAGCGGTGTTATGACTGTGTATACACAGTTGTTGTGCGCACCTTCTTCTCGAACACTGTCTTTGATCATTGACCCAATTAAGTTTGGTATATAGGTATGACGGTTCGTTGTACTTGATGACACCGAAAAGTAGGCATGCCAAGTGAAGTTTTCTGCGGTATTTCATTTTTAATATTAAATGTTGGTTCAAGAATGGTGTTACATGACTTTTAAACGGAATAGAAAAACAAAAACGGGCGCAAGCATTCTGAACACGTTGAATGAGACGGTGAGTTCTGGCTTAAAGTCTCGGACCATAGACTGTGTCCGCGTAATTGAGTCTCGAGAGTACCAGGGATTCTACCAGTTGCACTCGGAGTTCCTCAGACAAATGTGGCCTTATTTTGTACAAAATCTTCAGTCTGTAAAAACAATTTCGAACAGAATCCGCGATATGATCTTCGAATCTGACCTCACTGTCCATGCGTAGCCCAAGATTGCGGGCTTGGTTAATGCCTCGTATTCATTAGGGGACATTTGTCCCGCGACCTTGTCGCCCGACACGAATTCTACGTGTTGAGCGACGTCGCGGGGGACATCGCCCGACATCGCAGGCGACATCTACGTGTCGGGGACAAGTCGCTTGTCGACGCTCCGATAGCGTCGACCTTGCGCGACTTCGTGTCCCTCGACAGTTTCCGACGGCATTTGACTTGTGAGGACGTGTGTTGCTATTTGTTCCGCGACTAACCACGATTATAGCACACTTCGTTGGTCCATACTACCAACGAAACTGTGTTAACACTTAGGCGACATCTTGATCACAATGCCGGTATGTGGACGAGCGAAATGTCGGTCGACATTGTCGCGAGACAGTCGCACGTAAATTTCCGATTCTTAGACCTACCGAAAATGTATATAAAATTTCATACAAATCGGTCCAGCCGTTTCGGAGGAGTATTTTAACTAACACTGTCACACGAGAATTTTATATATAGTTTAGTATAGATAACTGAGCGGGCGGGTAGGCGCGGTGCGGGAGGGGCAATAGCAAGTGAGCGACATCTTCGCTACGCTTCATCGATATTAATTTCTCGCCCAGAAATTTGTATTTTGCGATAACTTATTAGACATATAGTGTAAAAGGCAATTTTAATCTACATTAAATGCATAACGTATTAAATTTAATAAGGATTAATACTGTATTGTTAATTAAAGGTTCGTAAAATAACCCATCATTTTACTGTAATAAGTAAAAGCAAAATATGGTTATTGTGGGTTATCCTTGGAAGATAGACATATACCATCCCGGACTTTTTTGTAGATTTAATAAAGAGGTACAATCCCACGCGTTGAACTAATAAATATCGTCGTAATATCGTCAGTTTGCACAAAATCTTAACTTATTATACACTAAAACCTTCCTCAGGGATCACTCCCGATGTTGTTGAAAACTGTACACAAATTTGTCTAGGACTTTTCGAGCTTTGAGCGAACAGACAGACAGACAGACGCAGCGGGGGACTTTGTTTTATAATATGTAGAGATTACAGTTATACAGTAAATTATTCAAGACCGCAAACTAATGTCAGTATATTTAAACTTCCATAAAAACATTACAAAACTATGTGCAAAATAGTGGGAGATTATTCATAATCTGGCAACTTTATACGCACATAGACGCGCGTGACCGTACAGTGCAGTTGCCAAATGTCACGCACACATAGCTGTCAACGTGCCTCACTTAGTTTGTTGAATGCGCTCCATCTGCTTTTTAACCGACTTCATTGTTCTAATATAATAATCTGAGGTCCGGATACTTAAATCATTTTCGTTTTAATTCTGTTTATACTAATCTATACTAATACTAGCTGACCCGGCGAACTCCGCATCGCCTTTTTAAAGTTCTTTTCCTTATTCCTTTTTTTTTAAAACCACTTTGCCAGGAATTTCTGAACAAAGTTACCAAAGCCATCAGTGCTTAATCTAAAATTTCAGAGTTTATAGAGGTATACAAACAAACGAACATTGATTTTATATATATGTACCTATAGATAAATGACCCAGCGAAAGTTGTTTTGTCATATAATATATTTCTAGGGCAGAAAAATAACTAACTTATTGTAAGTGAGGATGTGGTAAATGTGTGATAGAGGCAGATAACTGTTCTAGAGATGTGATAACATTACTAATATGGCTATAACGAATATGAGTTAGTGTTGAAAGGGTGAAAATAAAGAGTTGTTTGTATTTTTAATGCAATATCATAAAGAAATGGATATGAAAATATTGCCGGAAAAATAAAAAATAAATTGGGCAAGTACGAGGCGGACTCGCGCACGAAGGGTTCCGTACCATCATCTACAAAAGAAAATCATTTTTGTTGTATGTATACTTTAATATTTTTTAAGTTTCTACCTGTTTATTAAGATCGAGTAACAAATTGCCTAAAACTTACGTTTGTTGTATGGGAGTCCCCCTTAATATTTTCATTTTTTATTTTTGTTTTTGTTGTTATAGCCGAAATACATAGTTTGTGAAAATTTCAGCTTTCTGGCTGTCACGGTTTATGAGATACAACCTGGTGACTGACAGTCAGCGGAGGCTTAGTAATAGGGTCCCGTTTTTTACCTTTTAGGTACGGAACCCTAAAAAACATGTTTGCGTTTGACCACCCTTATGACTTACCGGAAAATTCAATATTCAATCTTAACTTTTTACTGTTCCTACAGGATATATACCACGTACCTTTGTTTTGAGTAACCGATATTTTGGCATTGCTGCAAGCGCCATGTTCACGGATGTACTGAAGTATTGCGGGTTGATGAATGTTTATAAACAAGTGAACCGGTCTACCCGCTTTCTTACTCGTTTATTGCGCGCACAACCACTACCACCGTTTTCACTCACGCACTGTACTCGATCGCGACACACTGTAGTCACTACGTGATTTAAGTTTTTGCGGTTCACAGGTTTTGCATAGACGTCCCACTGGATGCCAAGTGTTCGACAGTTGAAAGCCATCTTCTCTATTGAAGTTTTTATACTTTTTAATTTCAATAGCTTCTTTAACCATTCTAGGTATATAGTGGCGTTCTGTCGAAAGCACCTGAGGGTTATGTAACTCAATCCAATGGTTCGTACCCGAGTCTAGGAGATGTTGAGCTATTGCCGACTTGTGTGGTTCATTGTTTTTGACTGCCCTGATATGTTTCCTAATGTGGCAGGAAATGGTGCGTTTGGTTTGTCCTATAATTATAAGAACTCCCACAGCTGCAGTCAATTTTGTACACACCCGGCTTTTCCAAGGGGAAACTGTCCTTTGGCGTTCTTATGTATTGTGTCAGTTTCTTCAAAGGAGTGAAGATAGTTTTAACAGATACCTTCTCAAGGATATTAGAGACCTTATCTATCACTCCTTTGATGTACGGTAAGTACGCTGGTTGTCGTTCTACCTTGTAGTCGAGATGTTTTTGAGATACATATTTTCGGTATTATATTTTTGTATATATTAAAATTCATAATGTGATGGTCGAAAAACATCCGCTTTTACATGTCTTTTCTTTTGGTATACTTTTGAAAATTCTAATTCTAATACAACTCATATGAAACGTGAAAAAAATTTTATGGTCTATCCACACACATCCGGGCCGTGGACGGGACGGGTACGTGACGGGGACGGACCGTCACCGTGCTTCCGGGTCCTGGCCAGGATATTTCGTTCACACACGTCAGGGCTGCAACCGGAGCGTGGACGGGCTGTCACTAGAGCTTGAATTTTAATATTTGAATTATTCGAATTATTATTTGTGTTAAATATACCAAAGGAAATTGCAATTACCGATTCTAGCCGTATATAAAAAGGTACTCTGTGGATTCTAGTTCGAACAACGTTCTTAAAATTGTCCTAAATGCCAATAAGCACTTAAGTTGACATTCTTAACATATACTTATTTTAGTTATTTGATTTTTTTCTTGCGGACGAACCCCTAAAAGGAGGAGTTCTCAAAATAATAAGAAAAATAGCCAAGGAAAAAGAATCATAATAATAATAAACATCTCTGGGGCAGTCATTATCTCAACATGAGACTAACGCAATCGGAGGGCAGAGTGACAGCTTTCAAACATCACCTTGTAGCGCTCATAGCGAGACTCGGCTTGCCGTTCGTAACAGATCGGCAAAGTTAAGCAACGCTTGCACAGGTCACCACTTGGATGGGTGACCGCGTGTGGCATTTACATCAGAGCGCTACCGTGCTTCGGAGGGCACGTAAAGCTGTCGGTCCCGGTTCTTGTCTAAGGATAAGGTTCGTTAGGCCATGGGAGGCCTTCGGGCGGTCTGAAAACTCCGACACCAGAGTTGGCCATACACTCACACGAAAAACAAAAAAAAACAAACATCACCTTCATCTTATGATAAACAAAAACAGCATCACAGGATGAAAAGAAAGCTTACAAATCACAGGGCAGCTTTGTGGCGAGCTGTCAGTGCTCAAGTCAGGGCCTCGTCTTCGGCTTGCCGTTACAGGCGCCAGGGTGACAGGGGCGTCGCGCGCCGAAATATGCGTTAATTATAACAGTTATTTTCGAAAAAGGATGCCAAAAAAGGTGCTTCATAGTTTTCGCACACAGGCGCTGTGGTACGCCACAGCGCCTGTGTGCGAAAACTATGAATGAGTCGCTGTGGTACGCCACAGCGCCTGTGTGCGAAAACTATGAAGCGCCTTTTTTGGCATCCGGGCTAGACCGCCAACGCCGCCGCCCCTTCCTACGGGAAGGGGCGGCGGCGTTGGCGGTCTAGCCCGGAATTGTCGGAATTGTTAGGTATCGACTAAAAAAAAAAAAGGTTCGTCCACGCTAGCCTACGCCACTGCACAGGCGCTTCATAGATTTCGCACACAGGCGCTGGATTGGGTCGGCACGGCCCTGTGGATGGTTAGAGTGGATTTCCAAAAGCGCCCGCAACCTCACACAACTTTAATATGCGTCTTATCGCACCGATTGTTGGGCCCAGCAAGACCATGTCGTCCGTACCTATAGCTGATGTTGTTTATAACAACTCCATCATCATGACAGTCGACACCAGCCTTGCTGAGTACAACAATTAGCTGATCTATAAATAATAAAAAAATATATATAAAGGCGTGGCGAGGTGATTTCCTCTTGCCTCACGCCAGATTTCAGACCATATTCCTCATGCAGAGCTGTACGCGCCCGCCTGACAGTGTTTATTGGATTTGCATACCAATATTGCATTCACGTACATACCTCATAGTTCATACCAGTATCTACCTCACTCTCAGTTTTTAAACTTACCCGGTACCCCATACAGATCGGCAAAGTTAAGCAACGCTTGCACATGTTGCCACTTGGATGGGTGACAACGTGTGGCATTTACATCTGAGCGCTATCTTGCTTCGGAGGGCACGTAACGCTGTCAGTCCCGGTTCTTGTCTCAGGATAGGAATCGTTAGGCTATGAAGAAAACTCCGACACTAGAGTTGGCCACATACTCTCACGAAAAACAACAACGAAACAACAAGAGGTTTAAGGTCGAATGCCTTATAAAGGTCTAAGAAAACCGGATTTACATGTGTTTTTTAACTATATAGTACCGGACGGTCTGTGTTAAAAACAAAACTAAACTAAAACTAAACTAATTAAACTACGCGACGTGCAGACAAATTTTAGGGGCCATGTATGTATCCAGCAAACTATCGAGCACCTGTACCAGCAGCTGTAATGGTTGCCAGGAATATAGGCCTATAGTTATGAAGTTCAAAAAAGAAAAAAATGTTGAATATAAAAATATCAAATAAGTATTCGAATAAAAATTTAGAACATTTGCAAGCCCTAGCCGGGACCTTTCATCTGTCACTATTTGCACTTGGGCAAGTTTAATACAAAACACCGATCTGGGAATAACATGGATTGGACATACCTACCTACGAAATTAGCGTGTATTGCAAAAATAAAAATTTAATTTTGTAAAAATATGTAAATTGATATTTGCAGTAAGTTACTTTAGTTAGTTTAAATCTTTTTTCCAGATTAGTTTATTCCATGACGCTAATGCGGGCAAACAAAGTAAAGCAAAAAACGTCCCTTGACATGAAGACAAACTAAACATGAAACAAAATATTCTCTGGTAGCCAATATCGATAAAGTGTCGCTGAGAAAGAACCGGACATAAATGGCACCATACATACCGTAATGAAACACACTGCCACACTGAAATACCATAAGATGATGAGAAAATCAAAATTGATTGATTAATCTTATTTGTAAATAATATCAATAAAATTAATCAATATATTTTATTCAACGTTTCATTTCTAGGAATTCTCGCATACAGTTGCTGTTCATGTTATCTTTTAGCAAAAACAATATTTTTTTCATAATTATGTACTATTTGCCCTCTCCATGTATATTCTTTACTCAAAGAATACAAACAAAAATGGGCGAGTCCATTGCGATCTGTTAAACTTATTATGTCAGGTTTTGGTCATAGATTAATAAGAAAGATAAGTTAATTTACAGTTATTATGAACTATATAGATAAATTCTTATGCAAATCACGAAAGCATAGTAATAAATACTACAAGATTTATTACCAGTTTATAAGTAAGCGTTTTCTTGGTAGACTTATGTCCTGCAGTGGACGTTTATTGGCCAATATGCTGATGAAGTTAGTTAGCATGAAAGTGAACCAGCATGCATTTTATAATATTTCTTAACGCTACAGTACCGTCGCACGTCTCGCTGTATAAATAAAGTTTCAGGAAGTTAATTTCTACCAGTGATCCTTCTTCAATTTTGTTTGTAGGTGCTACCTACGTTTCCATGCCCCAATAATTCATTTCATATGGAATGAATATGAAGGGTTAGGTTAGATGCCTTTCATAATTAGTAATTGCGGCAATTTATTTCACATTACCACTTCACAACATTTTTTTACCTCATATATAGTTATGCCTATAATGTTTATCTGCAGAACTTCAAGAAGACAACAACATTAACAAGTCTCAAAATCAAACTTGAGTCCTATTTCATAGCAGTGTAAAACTCCAATCAACCATGTTTACAAACATAAATTAAAATTTTGCCTAATTTTTGTGAGTACTTAATACATGTCAACAAATCTTTGTCACATCTGTTTTATTTCAGTATAATCTATGGCCAAATTATTCACTAGTTATATATGTCATAGCGTGTCTGTGGATATATCGATATATGATATCCTAGAAGTGACAAATATTTGAAACGAGGAATTTATATCGGTTAAAACGGAATTATCTCATATATAAATTTAGTATCATCGCTTATGTATACAGGGTGTCGCAAGACCCATCACCAAGCCGCATTCTACTCGTTTTACACATCATACCAAGTCATACTACGCGAAAAGAATACCTGGGAAACGAAATAATTTTTAAGCTAAAAGAAATAAACACATTTTATAAGCCGCAATGTATAGCGAGCGCTTGCAGGAAAATTGGTGCCAGAAATGCACTGTACCTACACCGGCCGTATCTACGCGACGACGGCAGTTTATGATCACGTGGTCGCGCGGCCGAGGGGGTAATGCACTTGTCCACAGCCCAGCTGATGACTTGTATCACGTCCATAGCGTTTAGAGAACTTTAAAGCTGCTTATTTTAGAGAAATATTGAACATTTTGTTTATGTTTATTTGGAAGAAACTTTACATTTATCATTCAAAACATGATTTTGGAATTATTAGAAAAACAAAACCTCATACTTATACGCACCCTGCATGTGTCTGTAGTACTTGGGAAATTCCTGGTTCATGAGATATTGAGGCTCAAAGTCACGCCTTATTTTTTCTAATTATTCCATTCGTACGAGCGTTGATGCTCATCTAAGCGCGTATAAGCTTGAGCCGTCAGAGTCTATGTTGACACTGACACGATGTCACCACCACTTCGAGCGAACATGCCGAAATATGCCCGTTTACGCGGGTTCGGTATTTTTACTTTATTTGACTCGTTACCTAAAAATTTTATTATGTTGCGATTTTCTCAATTATCCATTTTATGAAGTTTGTTGATTAAACGATTTGTTATCATAGATCTGACCAATGCAAATCATGAAATTACCAATGGATAATCATGAGACTTTTCTTGAAATGCGATCATTTAATAAAATGGCCAATTTCACGATACGGCCACGACATAGACCCGCTTTTACATAAAAGCACCATAGTGATACAAAGTTATCCGTTATACGCAACTTGCTGTCATCTATTGTCAATACGACGTGGTTGTGAAAAATTGGCCATAGACTTACATTGAAATAAGAATAGATTAAGATTCCTTTATGGTATACAACACCCCACCCTACCTCACGCCACCCCACGCATGTTGAGACTAATCAATCCCATATATTTAGTCTGGTGAGCTGCAGATATACAACACTCCACCCAACGCCACCCCACGTGTCACCATCCATTCAATCCAGATCGGCGCGTTGACGGTGGAGGTAAAACGTTTGACAAGCAATGTATTTCTAGTTTACACACAACGCCATGCGTCAGTTGAAAACATTCCTGACATGATGATACTTTTTTAGTGTTAATTTAAAAACACAACATTAGCTACTTGAATTATTAAAATGTAGGCCCACATTATACGATTTGAGTTCAGGCTAATACCGTTATCATTATAATAGAAATAATGCCTCACTATAAATGATGAATCTTCCTCAAAATTACTATTTAGGAAATTATGTCATAGTTTCGTAAATAGTGATTTTGGCATTGATTTAAATACTAAAGATACTTGCGACCGAACATTTGACAGACGCAGTCACCTTAAAAAAAAATAACGCCATCTATTCAAACTAGTATGAACTACGACGTAAATTGGCATGGTCTGCTCCTAGACATAACCTTGTAAGAGCGGGGTGAGGTATTTTTCGAGGTACAAAAAAATATATATTTTTCCATTTTGGATTCGTACCTAATGTTTTTTGACGTTGGTGTATCTTTAAATTTTAAGAATCAATTAAAAATAATTTTGTTAGAACATTATTTAATCTTATTGTAATAATAATAAATCTTTTCATTTCATCGGGTACAACGCCCGCCGCTTCAAAGTTATGTCGCACTTTTACGCAGCTTTGCGCCGTTTTTACCAATATGAAAGAAAATTGCTTTAAATAATTTTAGAAGTTGATTTAATGACATATTTTTAAGTTACCGGTGACATGAAATGTTTATTTTTTATTATGTTTTTGTCGTAGTTCAAGCAACCTTTCATGGCACAATTGGCATTTTTGTTCGCAAAATTGCATTTTTTTAATTTACATGTTTTTGAGTTAAAAATTATGGAAAAATTGTGAAATATAAAGAAAACTATGATGTCTTAAGGGGTTTTTAATCTTAGGCTAAAACACTGTTGTTGTCTAGCTCCTTACTTACTTCTATTGAACCAAAACTACGAGGTAGTGCAGTTAGTTTTATTCTAAGTCTAAACTAACAACTAATATTCGATTCGTATAGATATAATACCTTTTAACGTACTTGTTCTACCAAGTGTTCGCGCAGACACTCAAGCAAATCAAGTTTTAATATATCCAGGATACGTTTCATTTTGTCATGGAGCTTTCATTTCAGAGCTATCTCTGAGTGCGATACACAGATTACTACTACCTACAACCTACAAGGGAAATACTTTTTCTTAGACGTGTCAGTTTTAGGTGAGTTATGCACTGAACTAAAATACTTTCGCAAACTGTTTTCAATAAAAATCTAGTACTACAAGTCCCATTGTTCTCAGAAGTTACAAAAATTGCCTTAAATTTAAAATTACTTACATGTTACGCGAAGGGGTCAGAAGTTACGAAAAATGTAAGAAATGTATCCTTCTGGCAACACTGGTTCTAGTTCACTTTGTTAAAGAAAATACCATTTTAGGACCAACTTCGAGGCGTCATTGTAACATGCGGTCCGCCCAGTCCTTACGCAGTAATATATATGTCAATGGATTTTGAACGAATCTTGTTGTAGCTTCGCGTGTATGTCGGTAAGTATATCTGTTTCCACCTTTAGTACACAAACAATATAAAACATCAATATAAAAAACATGCATTATAACGTGTAATAATATTGTGATCACAACTAGGTTACAAGGTAACCCATGGTAAAGATACAACTTTCATTAAAAATACAGAATCTTTCCAATCTTTGTCACGTCTGTCCTAGAAGTGACAAAATAAATATTGGAGTGAAGAACATTTTATATTTAAAACTAGAGTTTTAAATATAAAATGTGCGTAATTGTATTTTTTTATGCGTCATTTCACTCGCGTTTGAAAGTGATAGTTTGCATAATAGTTAATAGACTCGTCCTTTTTTATTCATACCTAATAGACTGGCCCAGAAAAAAAAAAAAATTTTGTTATATTTATTAGTTAACGCGTTTATAAAATTTTATTAGAACAAGTAGTTACTTACTTGCAAAATAATATAAAGTAACAATTTAAGCTTCGATTGTTTTTCAGAAAAATCGATTATCTTTTTTAGATTTTTTTCTCTCTCAAGTTTGTGAACTAAGGAGGCTAAGGACTAAGTAAAGCGTCATTGTGCCTTAACGACAATTCACTGCCATGTGGTTCTTCTGAAGATTACATCGAACACAGCGCATCTAGTGCTTAATATATGTATTTATAATATTGTTCTTCTGGATGTCACGTCGCACTTAACGCATCTAGTGCTAAATATATTATATCCATGGCGCCCGCCCCCGGCCCATGCACGTCATGGCCCCGGTCGAGTCATTGACAGCGCACTGACACGGCACGGAAGCTCCGTCCCCTGCCCGCCCACGGACGTGTGTGAACGAGTCCATATAAAATGTATGCAACGATTCTTTTCTGCGCTCCGTCCCGTCGACGTCCCGTCCCCATCCCGTCCACGGACCGGTTGTGTGTGGACAGACCTTTTAAACAGACCTATATTCGCGATTATTTTCTATCGTTTATAATGTCAGTAATCGTGTTTCGAATGGCCGGCAAATATAGATCTAATGCTGTATAATAACATATATTTTTTTCCGAATTTAAATCTCTGTTATTTACAAATAAAACGCGTTTGAATACGCTAGATAACATTGTATTTTGGGAAATCCTCGCCTTAAATAACGCGGGTGTAACCGCGGGCATCATCTAGTATATATTATTCCGTGAACCACTTTACGACGTTATAGAAAAATTTTAAGATATAACATATTAAGGTATTTCTCTTTAATTTTTATTAATTAAGATTCCGCATTAACAGGACATGAACACCAATTTTCAGTTTCAGTTGTGTGAAGGCACTCTTGATAATTCTAAAGAGTTCAGAAACTCTATAGGGTACGAAATAACTGGGTCAGTATCCATGTCATTATCTACCGAAAGGTACAACTCAACAACATCACCTTGTAAACAGTGGTCCAGTATATCTCTACACACACTTTTGTATTTATACCTAATATTAGTAGGGATTAGCCAAGGCAGTTACAGTAATTATTAGTATACTAGAGGACCCGTGCTGCTCCACAGCATATTTTAATATTATAAAAAAGCTCTTAGGTACATATAGGTATGGTGAGTACATTGTAGCCTTATGTAATAAGTAAAAAGATGATATTCTTACCAAAAATACATATAACACAAAATTTATTTTCTCACAACATTGGCTTTGCGTTGCACCTTAGGTATCGTGAAATTTCGACCTTGGCATTACTGAATTGTTTGCCGCGCTATAGAGATATTTAATATAATATGTATAACTGAACATTGACGAAAGAAAGTTCTTCAATATGACTGTGCTGCCCTACCATTCTTTCCATTAGGACACTGTAATGTCCTTCGTCCAGGTGCCCAGAAAATAGCAAGTTATGAACAATTTCGCCAGTACCATAGTCAGTAATCGTATTACTGTTTTCCAGGTGAACTCTGAATTGACACTCTATATCCTTCAGAGTAATCTGAAGCTCACTTACACTCTGAAGTTAAGCATGCCCTGCATACTGTCCATTGGCACCCATCACACGTTTGTAATCTGTTGCACTTGTAATGGTCTGGCCATATGCTTCGTCCCCAACAATGAAGTTATAGTTAAATTTATATACATCCCACTTATTGACAATGTTATCAACAGTGGCCAAACGAATTTCTTAATGTTTATGTGAATTTAAAGCCGTCCATGTAGAGAGAAAGCAATGGAATCTTAAGAAATTTATGGGAAAAAATTTGAAAATAAGTTCAATGTCCACACCTATCTTCCTTCAAACTTACCCAATTTAAATGAGCATACCATCAAATGAAAGAGCTCTTTTCAGCGCGTGTTTTAGGCCTATAACGAAACGCCTACCTCAATGAGAACCAGATATATAGAAGCAGAAAGTCATTGACTACGGCTACAAAAACGTAAAAAATGTATGGGAGAAAACTTTTTTTGTACCTATATAACTTCATGAATGTGCAAGTTAGGTCATTTCTAATGCTTGATGACAAATCTAGAGCTTTCATTTAAAAAAAATCATGCGAATCGGTTGCGTAGAACGGGCTGGCCGACTCGTATTATAAAACACAAATTCTTTTAATATATAGATAAGCGAACGATGTAATGACAGTGCACAATATGACAATGTGTGATGAGACAGTACCGACAAATATATACGATAGCACATGCGCAACACTCAATAATTACAGCGCATGCATTCTTACTTTCAATAGGTAGATTTATGTCCTACAAACTTCAATAGGTACATTTATGCCCTACAAACTTCGAAGCGAATCCTAGGTTGAAACTGGGATAACGCTAGGGGGACGCACGCCACTATATTTAGTAAAAACTTATAAAATTACTTACTTACTAAATTGTCCTTTTTCCTCTGAGCCTCGGTCCATAAATGTAACGCTGCCGCCGCAATTTAGATTTTTAATTTGTAGGATATTTTGTATAACTGCTGTCCCTTTGACTGTTCCACGGAGATTCGTAAAAAAAAACGAATGGCAAAATGTCGTAAAACATGTCAACCAAATGAAACTATAACCTGCTTACTAATTTACCAAAAGCACTTTAGCAAAATAAATATCTCTAACAATCATTCGTAAAAATCGAAAGAATCTCAAATCTCTAGAAAAAATTTGTACACAGAAGAATCAAACAGAAGAACGCGAATAAAAGTTTAAATAAAGAATGCATTATGCCAGCATTACTTTTATACAGGATTGTTTGTTTTTATTTTAAAAACAAAATATCGTGTAAAGACGTTACACAATATTTTGTTTTTGCTTTGTTTGACATGTTTACATAATTATCTAATGTTATTATAAACTGAGTTATAATCATAAAAAAATAATCGGAATGTCTAAGTTCCCAATTGAAATAAGTTTAGGAAGGCTATTGGCTACTATGAGCCACGGGAGCGGAGCAGTAGCCTTAAATACCGCGGGTGAAACCGCGGGCATAATCTAGTTAATTATAAATTTTAGCCTATGTGTTATTCTGATGTATAAGCTGTATTACTGTAAAGTTTCATCCAAATCCGTTCAGTAGTCTTTGCGTGAAAGAGTAACAAACATCCATCCATCCAGCCATCTATACATTCATCTTCACAAACTTTCACATTTATAATATAAGTAGGATTGAATCGTTCGTTCTTTGCACTCGCTAGCATACATCTGACAGTAAGAGGTAGTAATGGATTTTAGATATGGCTTAAGAACAAACTAAAAGGAACAAGACAGATAGGGTTAGGTTAGGTATCGATCAGTCTGATCCTACGGCGCACTCATTCGATTCACGAATGACTAACCACGTAAACATGCATCCTATCAACATAAAGATATTCTGTTTAGGCTTAGGATATAAAGAGGACGGCTTTACTGCTAAGTATCTCTGTTATACAAGTTACGAACAATAGAACAGACAAAATCCACAAAAAACAACGCCCATGAAATTATTCATGCTTGTAACGAAAAACATGCATTTGTTTTTTAATACGTCCGGTCCGTCTTAAAAATACAGCATTTAACGATTTTTTTTTAACATTTTTAATCAGAATCATGTTTCCGTTGACTTTTAAGCTGAGCTGTTAAACTGGTACCTATTAATTAAATAACATAATATTTTATTCCGAACAAATCACGGTTTAGAATAATCGTCATAATAGATTAAAATATTTTTCACCACAGCAGCTCAAACATGCCGCTTTTGCTGCGAGACAACAGTGAACAAAACGCGATTTTGATTCGAGCGTGAGTAAAAGTAGCTTTTTAATTTTTCAATCTTCAGTGTCACGAATTGACATTGTTCAGCCATAAATTTGAAACATTCGAATTTTACTGTGCTCTGTCTCTTTCACATGCATATAAAAGTGAGTGAAAAAACAAACCCCTTCGAATTCGAAATTCGATTTTGGAATTCGACCTCAAAGAAAACACCTACGGCAACGCAAAAAAAAAAAGATATTTGTAATAAAGAAATTACTTTTTTTATATGTTATTGTTTACATGTTTAATTTATTATTGGATTTTAATAAAAATAAGTCTAATTATTAGTATAAAATTAGTATTTAACCAATACATTTTTATTTAGAATTACAACAATGATATGATATAAAAAGTAGCGGGAATAAAAATTTCGCTGATGCTGATACAGGGTATAGCGTAACGTGTTAAATTATATTAATATATAAAATAATCTAAAAAGATGAGTGAAACTAGCGATGATGACTGTACTTTAACACAAGAAGAGTTAAATCAACAAGTGATTAATGCAGAATTCAATCCATTCCTGTTCATTTCTATGTCTCCTAAGTAATATGTGTTCTCACTGCTATGGTGAAAAGTTATGTGTGCTACACGAGAGCAAAGTTTTTTGTATCTCGTGCTGTTGAGTCCCTCACCACGCTCAGGATTCTAACTTTGATTCACTCGCTACGCTCGTGAATCAATCATAGAATCCTTCGTTTGCTCGGGACTCAAAATCAGCACTCGAAACAAAAAACAACTTTGCTCTCTTGTTGCACAAATAACTATTTACACAATTACAATTATTATTTAGGTTAAATATGAGAAATACGAGCTATATTTAGAACATACATTTTAAGAATTATTATTATTTTTATGGTTATCACTCATAGCTACTAATGACTTGGCGATGGGAACAATTTCCATACATTTCCTAAATGGCAGGCGTTTCGACTGAAATTATTCCATGACAATCGAGTGCAAACTCGGACTAGACCCCAGCACTATAGGTACAAATAAGTAACGAAGCGGATTTATTAGCTGCGGTAGTCCCCTGTCTGCACAGAGCCTTAGTTCTAGCGAAATTTAAGATTTAAGGGGGATCCCTATACTCTACCTCTCATAAGTTTGGACTATCATATAGGTTTATATAGGTTCGCGTTTGACCACTATAATGCCTGATGGTAAGCACTGATGCGATCTAGGATTTCGGAAAAACAATGACTATTTATTAGATAGTTTCCTATGTGAAGAGGAAATTTATTGTGGTAGCGAGTTTTCACACTTAGTCGGAAAAGCAGTTTCGCCGGTATCTATATTAAAATAAGTATCCCTGAGTGCTATAGATTATCCCACGCGAGAGAAGCCGCGGGTAAAACCTAGTATTTGATAAATCTGTGTTCTCCTGTTTGTATTGGTACTTAGTGTAACACCAAATTGATGACATGAATGCTTTCAATCGCATTTAAAGGTTAATGTCACGATGGTATCCAATATAAAAAAATAATATGGATGATAATAATATGTTCTGCAACATGTAAAGTCATTACAAATTTAGTTACAAATATTTTAATATCCAATACGTAATTGTGTAATAAAATAATGTTACAATTTCTCAGTACATTCAGTAACCAAAGAGACCTGCACATAGGTATATACCGAGTTCCAAATTCAAAATTCAAAATTTAAAAAATAAACAACAATCGTTAAATTTAAAGTTTTCAAATTATTGTACCGACACGTTTTATTATTATAAATTATTTTATTATTTATGTACATTTAATGATAAAAATAATTTGAGCATATTTTCGTTTTTAATTGCTATATTTTGATTAAATGTAAATTGATTAGGATTTCTAAATCAACCTTCACACTGAAAAATTAAAATACCATAGACTAAAGATACATTCATTCAACACTGCATTCATGCATTATTAAATTTGGCGGGCAATTAATTGAGCAGGTACAATAAATTTATTTGTGCTGTAATTTTGTTCGTTGGAATTAATTATATGATTATTAGAATTTAATAACACTTGCAGCTTTGGTGTTTATAACATTATATTAATATAAGAAGGTTTAGTGTGTCTAGTCCCACAAGCAAAATGTTTAAGCCAGAGGAACAGCAGGTTGAAATTTGTTTACTGAAATCCAACTTGGAAGAAATCGGAAATGATTTGGTTGTACAAGTATGTTTGATTGCCTTTATTATTTATATAAATGTCAACAATATATTCATATTTTGTGTCAATTATACTAGAAAATTATCGCAATTTAGCATTAAGTATTTAAGTAATTCATGAAATGTAGGTACCTCACTATCTACCTAGTAATTAATATTCAGAGTAGGTACATAATTATATCCTTGTTATTATTTAGGTAAACAGTCAAATTTTATGATACGTAAAATTTTATTCTGTAAGAATTTGACCCTGTTTATTCTTTTATTTTAATTTTGGTTTTTGAAACAAATATATTTTTATAATAAAGACATTATTCATATTTTAGCGTGCTGCATTACCAGCGTTGGATGCAGAAAATGAGCAAAAATATCGTGAGACGATGACGGCACTGCGAGTTACACGTTCATTGAACATTGAGATTGAACGACTTAAACTTGAAAATGGTATGAAACTTCGTCTCTTAGTTTTATATCAAAGAAAATTTGCGTTCGGCAATATTCTAAGATTTATGGGAATTGTGGGTTATTTTATTAGATACCTAAGTAAATTGTTATCATTACTTTTTATATCATCACGCCTGAATCCCTGAAGGAATGGGCAGAAGTGTAATATTACACCTAGTGCCGCATATTGCCAGACTCCGTGCCGCTACTGAGAATTCGGAAAAACTCGGTAACACTTTTGCCCGACCCGCAGATCGAACCCGTGTCCTCCCAATCCGCAGACCCATACGTTATCCACTGAACCACGGAGGCAGGAATTATTTATATTTATTTAAATAGTAGCTGTTTAACTACTTAACTGTCTACTTCTACTCTGTGTACTGTCTACTACTGTCCGTGTTCATGTTGTATATACGGACATGATACGGACATACAAGAACAAAAACTTTCTTAAACCTTCTATACTGAATGTCTATTTATTTATTTATTACTATCGTTAATTTTACATTGCCGACAATGTCCTTGTCATACCAATTTTAACAGCTTGCTCTTATTTCTGTTAGTGTATTGGCTGGGCAAAATAATTACAAACACTAACAACCACGAAATTTATTTACTTATAAATTTTCATCCGGAACAGGTTTCTTCATAAAAGAAAATGAGTTAAAAGGTTAACAAATATTGCAATGCTTTTCGCAGTCAAAGAATACTAATCTAAGGGCGGTTTCAGATTAGCGTATTTTTCTGCGCGTATACGGTCGTTTTAGCATACGCGCTTACACGCGCGCTACATTACGCACTTCAAAAAACCAGACTCACGTAAACGGGCGTGTTCGCTCGAAACGGTAGTGACGTCTTGTCAGTGTCAACATGGATTTTGACGGCTCGTGGTTATACGAGCTTAGAAGCGCGTCAACGCTCATACGAGTTGCGCGTGTGCCAAAAGGCGCGCCTGTACGCGCCTACATGCGCTTCCAAAAACGAGCTTATACGCGCGTATAAAACGCTAATCTGAAACCGCACTAATATAGGTTCATCATTTTGCATAGCGTCTAGACTCTATTATTATCTATGGGTACCACGTAATGGTCAATAACTAGTCATGCGAAAGCTGAACTTGTCAAACGCTATCTGAATTTAAAAATGTTTTAGGCATAAATCTTTAGGGCCTAAAAAGAAGACAATTTAAACTCGCAAAGTTACAGATCAGAACAATATTGTCTGGGATCTACATCTACTACGTCACACTAATATGAGTCGCCACATGAATGGATACTTAATAAAGCATATAATAGGAAACTACAAATTTATTGCTTTGCTGGCGATGAAAGCGCCCTTATTCAGTCTAGTCAGTAATGGCTGATAAACACAAAATATATAAAAAATTGTTACACTTTCTAACAAGTTGTGGCGAAGTACGATATGACAAACAGAGTATAAATATTTTTTGTTGTAAAGAAGTCTGAATCACTTAAAATAGATGAGGTTCCTTTATTCCTTTTGGTCTACAATGAATACAGTGATAGAAGTATGTTCTCTTTCTCTAAATAGTAACTGCTTCAATTTGATAATCATTTTAATACACAAAAACATTTTCCTAACGAGCTATCAAACGATTTTGAGTGTAATATAATATGTACAGTGTAATCTTATATATGACTAGAGGACGCCAGCAGCTACGCCTGCATTTTTTTTAATTTACCCGTTTTGGCCGATCCCGTGGGAATTTCGTCAAATCCCTTCTTAGTGCACCCCTACGGTCCCCAAGGAACATACATGCCAAATTTCAGCTTCCTGCGCCCAATAGTTTTGGCTGTAGCGTGTCTGTCAGTCAGTCAGTAACGCAAGGATTTTATATATTAAGATATTATGCTCATAGTATCTTATTCTTATAACGGTAATAGAGTCGCTTTCCAGTGCATTGGATGTAATATCCCGCGAAAAACGAGGGCAGTACCTCTATCCGATTTTTAGGCAAGCAATACTGTGATATTTTTATATAGAAGAAAGAAATTACACTGATCGTTTGGCAAAACGAGCCTTGCTTTTATAGTAAACTCAAGAAGACTGGATTTTAAAAGTACACGGCGCAATATTGGAAGCGCATGTAGGCGTGTATAGGGACACCTTTTGGCACACGCGCAACTCATACGAGCGTTGATGCGCTTCTTAGCTCGTTTAATAAGCTTGAGCCGTCAAAGTCCATGTTGACACTGAGACGATGTCACAAGCATTTCGAGCGAACATACACACACCGAAATATGGCCGTTTACGCGAGTTCGGTTTTTTGAAGCGCGTAATGTAGCGCGCGTGTAAGCGCGTATGCTGAAACGACACGCAGAAAAATATGCTAATCTGAAACCGCCCTTAAGTACACGGGCGTTTATAGTCCGTATTTTTGGGTGTGTGTATGAACTACATATGTAACCTTCTGAAACTCACGCAAATAATATTACGATTATTACAGTCCGCCTCACTGCTAAACGTATGCAGTTGAAACGACAAAGCGATGATATATCCAAAAGTCTGCAAAGGGCTCGCGATTGTCGGAGCGAACTAACTGAACTATTGAAGCAAGAAGAAAAAGGAATCGAGCTCCTAATGTAAGTTTGAAGCTGTTCGACCAGAACGTTTTAGAAAGAACCATTTCTAGGTAGTTTTAGTAGGTAACATGATTGTCTCTTCAGTCAAGTCATACATCCTTTTAGTTGCAAATTACTTCATATTTAATTCACTTAGAACACATTAGTTTTCACTGTGTGACGCTCTGTTATTGAACTAGGAAATTAAATTATCGAAATTCTTAAAAATAATTAAACAGTTTATCTGTTTTACAATTTGGTTCAAAACATTTTGCGTGTTGGATTATCCTAATATGTGTGTTTATCAGTCTTGAGATATAATGGAATTCATATATTCTTAACAAATCCTTCTCATTAAATTTCGTTTAATAGCGCTCATCAGCCAAATGTCAATATAACAGCAACGGTCTCCCTACCCGTAACTCGCGATCGTACATACAACAACATTCAACCCGTGCCCACAATCCAATTTTACCCCTGTTTTTTGCGAGATTTATTCGTCGTATTTCATTGTGGCGTTATCAGACTGAATAAAATTATTCAGTTAGTTTAGAGGGTTTAGGTCAAACATGCAAGAACGTATTAGCAGTTAGTGGCCGACAGCATAATATGACAAAATACCACTGATCTGAAAAGATGTCAGTCGTTTTGTTAAACACTGATCCCTTTAAGAAATAAAGTTTACATCATATGCTATGGAATATAAAGCTGGGTGTGTTGTGCTTTTATGATATTCGATATTAAGAAACAAAAGCTGACGTGACGAATAAGCTTTAGAATCACTTTCGCGGTGTTAAAAACATAAAGGTAAGCAATGTTTCTGCACATTGTGATAGACCACTATTGTAGTAAAAGTTTTAGTTACATACACTATATAATTTTCCTAGGTGTCCTTAAATATTTATCTGCCGTTGGGAAGCATGTTGAATAACCTAAAATATTTTCGCCTCGAAGTAGGCAGTCTAGGACACGATAAGGCTCGTTGGCTTCAAATAAACTTCCCTGCGACGCGACGATGACAAACTCGATATCACCGACGTCATCACATCTCTTTACCGTATATCGCCTTGAAGTAAAATGAAACAGCAATTTATCAACTTATTTCGTAACTTTCTGCTATCGTACACATCGTGTATCTTCGATGTACACATTATGCTAAAGTTATTTTTGCCAATTTTCGATTGCTAACCAAAAAATGTAGAGCATTTTGTTTCGGCAATATTTTGATATGTTGGAGGTACCATACTGCCTGTCATCCTGGTTAGGCCACAGCGGGTCAATATTATTATTATTATTTTTCGTTTTTTTCTTTTGTTTTCTCGGTTTATTAACCGGTGACAGACTGATGTTACGGGTCTAAGCCAAGTGAGCATCAGATATGGGTTGAGTGTTAGGCTGTGGGCGGTATTAATGTTTATCGTTTGTGTACTGTCCGGTTCGCATTGTAGGAATTTTCTTACCAGTCTGCATGTGTTAAGTATTATTGCTTTTTGCAATAGGTAGTAGGTTTTTGGTGGTAATTTTAAAGTTTTGAGGGACTGGTGTAATTGTTTAGGTATAATATAGTATCACCACACTAGCAGCATAGTAAGCTGATGCGTGGGTGTTTTTAGATTTGGAGAAGTTGTCAAGTCGGTTTTTGAAGCAGTTCAAGGTGGGCGCATTTATCACACTCTCAGGCTTTTTGAAGCAGTTCAAGGTGGGCGCATTTATCACACTCTCAGGCAGCTTGTTCCATTCTGTAACTGCACGGTTTGGTAGGAAGTGTTTTAGGGGGTCGCCTTTATGTGGTATTTTTGATAACTTCATTGAGTGACCTCGTAACTGTTTATTCTGGTTTAGATTGTATAAATCCTGGATACCAGGTACATTATAGCAGCCTGTGAGTATTTTTTTAAGTTTCAATAAGACATCCCCTTTGTCTGCGAATTTCAAGCGGCATGAGGTTGAGTATTTTAAGGCGTTCCTCGTAAGGCTTATTCCTTAATATCGAAGGCATCTTAGTCGCCCGCCTCTGAACATTTTCCAAAAGTGCAATGTCTTTCTTGAAGTAAGGGTTCCATATCACATATGCATACTCTAACAGGGGTTTTATGTATGTTTTGTACAATTTCAGCAATGTTTCTGGTGTCAGACACTTAAATGCTTTCCTGATTAAGTGTAGCATAGAGTTGGCTTTTTTGACAATACCCGTGATGTGGGTTTCCCACTTTAAATCACGACCTATGGTGGCGCCTAGATCTCTTTGTGTGTCTACCGCAGTAAGTTGCTGTTGGTCGAGATAGTACATATGTCGAGGGTTAGTTTTGCCAATATGTAAAACGGTGCATTTTGAGGTGTTGAGGGATAGTAACCACTACTTAGTCCAATTAAATATAGCATTTAGGTCATTCTGTATGTCTTTATACAGCGAGCATGTGGCAAAGAATTTCGTGTCGTCAGCAAACAGTGAAAAAGGGAGTCGCAATGTATTCTTCAAGTCTGTTAGATATTGTATGTCTTTATACAGCGAACATGTGGCAAAGAATTTCGTGTCGTCAGCAAACAGTGAAAAAGGGAGTCGCTATGTATTCTTCAAGTCTGTTAGATATAGTATAAAGATCAACGGTCCCAAAACGGATCCTTGCGCTGCACCACTCAGCACTGGGTATGCGAGTGATTGTGCATCCCCAATTCGAACACGAAATGTTCTGTCTGTTAAGAAATCGCTAATCCAAGACAATATTTTGCCACGTATTCCGAGGTGTTCTAATTTAAGTAGAAGTTTTCGCAGAGGTACGCGGTCAAATGCTTTTTCGTAATCAAGGTAGACTACATCAGTCGGAGACCCATCGTTGTTATTTTTTACCCATTCGTTAATACACATAAGTAGATTGGATACCACCGAGCGCTTTGGGACAAAGCCATGCTGTTCATCTAAGATTATGCCCTGTTGGTTTAGAAAATTTCTTAGTTTCTCGGCTATAATCTTTTCCATGCATTTGCAGAGCACACTTGTAAGGCTAATGGGTCTGTAGTTTGCCGCTATCAACTTATTTCCTTTCTTATATATTGGAACAACTGTAGCCATTTTCCAGTCAGCAGAGACATGTCTAGTTTCCAAAGACCTATTCATGATGTAAGCAATGTTTTCGGCTAGCGTTAGTGAAAACTTCTTTAATAATATGGATGGGATGCCATCTGGTCCTGTTGCAGTTGTATCATCAAATGTGGACAGAGACTTTTGGACCATATCGGCGGTACTCTCAATATAAACGAGAGATTCTTCAGTTCTTGGCACGCTAACGCTAGGTAAGGTTCCATCGGGTTCGCTAAGATAATTTAGCTCAAACTGTTTTGCAAACATTTCCGCTATTTGAGTCGGTTCCATTATAATTTCGTTAGCATCGTCCTTCAAAACTGTAGGTATACTAATTTTGGAGTTTAGTTGTTTTCTTATATATCCATAGAATGCTTTAGGGCCAGTGTTTATGACAGTAGATTCGAAATGTGCTCTTCTGGTTCTGGTAAGTCGAATAATTTTGTTGTTTACACTCCTATAGTCACGATATGAGGCATCAGTTGTACTAATTTTATATATCCGCCACAATTCCTTTTTCTTGCCGTCAGATCAAATATTTCTTTATTAATCCATGGTTTATTCAATCGTTTATTTCTAAATTTTCGCTTTTTTGTATAAATTTATCAATTGCAGTATGTATTTGTTGTTTGAAGTCAAGCCAAAAATCATTAGTTAAAATACCATGTGCTTTTGAATTTTCCGAAAAGTGTTCATTCAGCACATTATAGTTAGCACCATAAAAATCATACTGTGCATCTCTTACAGTTATCTTGTCATTGAGGCCCACTATTTGTATGGAGGCTGTTCGAAGCGGTGGGTGGTAATCTATATCACTGATTAATGTTTCATCATTACACAGTATAAGGTCTAGTAGGGACTCTTCGTTGTTGCGTTTCCTTGTAGTCTGCATAACTAATTGCTTCAAGTTGGTATTGGCATACATACTCATAAAGTATTCACCCATTTTATCAAGCCTAACCGATTGGTCAAGCGACCAGATTATGTTCGGTAAATTGAAGTCTCCAAAAATGACTACTGTTTGATCTTCAGATGCCCTTTCCATTATTTCAAAAAGGGCCTTGTCCGAGTCCTGTACCATGTTTGATGGTGGGCGGTAAACACACGCTATAAGAAATTTCATGGCCTGTATTTGAACATCAAGCCATAACGCTTCTACCTGAGAGTCTTGATATAAATTATTACGTTTAGCAACTATAGTGATTCCATTTACTTGGTGTGCTACATATATCAACACCCCGCCACCTTTTCTGTTAGTTCTGTCTAATCTGTATAATGCATATCCAGGTATATTGATCAAAGTATCACTTATTTTATCATTTAAATGTGTCTCGCTTATTAAAATGAAAGTAGGTTTATAGATTTTAATTTCAACAAGAAATAAATCGTATTTTGCCATAAGAGAAGCCAAGTTCGTGTAAAGTATACGGAGTTCGATTAAGTTGGTTGCAGTTAGTTTTTTGTGGTGGTGATAATTTTCGGGATTTTGTTGATATATTTTATAGTGAGGTCTTTTTCACCTTTTTCAGTTCTTGAAGCCAATTCTTCGCTCAGCTTTTTGAGTTGGTCCCGTTGGTAAGGTGTCATATCTGAATAAGCTGTTATTGATTTGGGCAGCTTACCCTTGCTCTTTAAAATGCTTATTGCAGTCTATTTGTTACTCAACACAACTTTTACTGGACGTGGTTTGGAATTAGTGCTGATATTTGGCTTGCCAAGACAAAATATTGTAACAACCTCCGTATCCGACATGGGCAACGAAGCGAAGGCTTGAGCGACACTGTCCCTATCATGGATCTTCCGTTCTTCCGCGGCAGTCGCTTTTGACTCTGGTATTCCATAGACAATAACATTGCGACTGCGCTTCTTGCGTTCTTCCATTTCATTGATGACAGAATCCAGGTTCAGAGCGCGTGAGTGAGTAGTCTTTAATTCTTCTACCTGTTGTTGCAATTCTGTGACTAATCTACGCAGTTCCGGGACTTGCCGTAGGCCCGCCTCGCAATCATCGCAAAGATACGACAACTTAGGCGTCTGCAGCCCAAAGACACGCAATTCCGTTGCAGTTAAACCATTACATTTGTTACATATCAGTCGCATGCAGCCTTTACAGGTTACTTTAACAGTCTTATCATCGGGCCGAGAGTTACATTTATAGCATTTTTAATTATGCTTTTCCACAAATAAGGTAACAAATATTGACTCTGGCAACCCAGTAGGATTTATGGTAACCCTGTTTGAGATATGGTCACCCTGTCTTATATATGGTAGCCCTGTCTTATATATGGCAACCCTGCTTGAGATATGGTAATTCTGCACTTTATATGGCAACCCAGGTACCACTTCCTGTGACTCTTGACGTTTGACACTCTTGACAGTTGACAATCACAAACTGACTCTAATTTGTGAGGATATTATACGGTAGGGTGGAAATAATTAACGTAATGTCAATTTCACGACAATTTCAACCACTGATTTTATCACATTTACTCTTCAATAAAGTCACTGACCGCTAGTAATTTATAGATTTTTCCGCGTATGCACTGTTTTTCTCCAAATCGTTCACAGTTTTCACTATATTCGGGCACTTTAGCACACAAAACTCGAATAATTTATCGGGAGCAAACAAACGTGATGTTGCTTAAGTGACAACCGGAAATAACCTATCATTACTTAAAACTTGTTGTGTATAAAATGACCGCGGATTATGATATGATATGCGGATATGGTCATGGCAGCACCGACTTTAGTGAAATCGTAAGCCTTGGGTGGCTTAGAATAACAATTGGAACTTCAGATAGTGCTATTCCCAATGTACATTCAATTATTAACTACGAGTACCTATACGAGGCAAAATCGTAAACAAGCCATAAGAAAAAAAATATTAAGTCACCTTTCTTAAGCTCATACAGGCATTTGTAAGATATTTATAACTATCTAAAACCATCTCCATCACCAATTTCTAAACCCCAGTGGAAAACATAGATAATTATGCATTTCAGTAAATTAATAAGTTTAATTGCAGTCGCAAGTACGAAGATTCCTTGGAAGAGATTGCAGACAGGTTCAGAAAATCACGTGGCTTTTACGTAAGTCTTCTAGTACATAAGTGTTCAACACCAGTATGTTTGTAGGGATGTCGAAAATATAATGTTTCAGTTTATAGCAACTTTCATACCCAATAAACAACAATCTTCTTGTTATTTTTAGACAAAATTTCTCATTAATATCGTTTCATTTTATATGACTATTTTTGTCTCAAGGCCATTTTTAGGGTTCCGTACCTAAAAGGTAAAAAACGGAACCCTATTACTAAGCCTCCGCTGTCTGTCTGTCTGTCTGTCTGTCTGTCTGTCTGTCTGTCTGTCTGTCACCAGGCTGTATCTCATAAACCATGATAGCTAGAAAGCTGAAATTTTCACAAATTATGTATTTCGGTTGCCGCTATAACAACAAATACTAAAAACAAAAAAAATGAAAATATTAAGGGGGGGTCCCATACAAAAAACGTGTTTTTTTCGTATTTTTTGCTCAAAATTACTAAGTGTAACAGGTAGACGCTTTAAATTTTCACAGAATATGTAGTTGTATATTACCTTTCAAAATAAATAATTAAATTTAAAAAAAGTAAATAATAAAGGGGGGCTTCCATACAACAAACGTAATTTTTAAGCAATTTGTTACTCGATCTTAATAAACAGGTAGAAACTTATAAAGTATTTAAGTATACATACAAAGAACGCGATTTTCTTTTATAGATGATGGTACGGAACCCTTCGAGCGCGAGTCCGACTCGCACTTGCCCAATTTTTTAAGTACATATTTGTATTTATATGTATGTACTAGAGGACGCCAGCAGCTACGCCTGCATTTTTTTAAGTTACCCATTTTGGCTGATCCCGTGGGAATTTCGGGAAATCCCTTCTTAGTGCACCCCTACGGTCCCCAAGGAACATACATGCCAAATTTCAGCTTCCTGCGCCCAATAGTTTCGGCTGTAGCGTGTCTGTCAGTCAGTCAGTAACGCAAGGATTTTATATATTAAGATTTAGGTGCATAGGGTTCCCACCAAGAACTTAGGGTCCCAAGCCAACCTCACCTGCAAGTGATGCACCTGCCGATCAACGGACGAGGCTCTGGCAAACAAAATGTCCCAATAAGCGGCAATAGGCTCGCCACCTATTACGTGGGATCAAAACACTGGCGAAAAGTGGGCGTTTAATATGCCTCTGCCTACCCCTTCGGGGAAACAGGCGTGAGTCTATATATGTATGTATGTATTTACTAATAGAAGATATATCTATTCCAAACAAAGATAGTTTAGACAGAAAAAATGAAGGACTTATTAGTTTTTTTCGTGCACACTTTTGATTTTATTTGCTAACAGTTTGTAAGTATTTAATACCTTACATGAAAATATGTTGTCGTACTTTGTCATTCGTCTAAATATTGCTTATGTTATACTACAAGCAATTCGTCGCATATTTTTCACTATATTATATCGAATTTGATTCACCCGTAGGTAACGATAATGTCAACTAATGTTCAATTATTATTCATCTCATTTGTTCAGAACGAAGATGAAATCAATGTCGAAACTGAAAAGATCAACGCCATAACTGTGGGTCTCGAAGATGAATTAAAGAAGCGCCAAAGCATGGTTGATGAATTAAAACGCCAACTTGACGCGCTTAAACCTGAAATACCGGAAAATCTTCCCACAATGCTGTCAGTAGCTTACGTCTTAATAATTAATTTTCCGTTATTTATTTTTGCCAAACAATGATTCGTATTTACAGCCTGCCACGTTTTGTTTACTTACCTCAAAGAACTCATTTTATGAAATGGTTATTTTTCAATGTTTTTTTTTGTTTGTATAACAATTAATGCAAAGTATGTTCATTCCTTTATTTCTAAAAAATAATTTTCTTGGGATACTATACCATTTATTTCAGGAATATTTTTACCTATATGAGGAATTCAGTGTTGGGTTAATTACCAAGTCTTAATTGTGTATTTCTCATGTCTGAATTAACGACAATATGTTTTCCAGCTATTAATTATTTGTTCGAACTGCAGAGAACATTTTAGGTCCGCTTTTTCTGCTTCAGTATTGAGTTATTGGAATGCTTCTGTACTAAATGTGAATCAATACTTCATGCAAGCCTGGCTTTTGAATCCATAATTTGATTTTGTGCATTTTAGTAGCCAACTATTTAAAGTAACTAGCAATTTACTTCATTAGGCAGCCAGCCTTTACAGTATTGTTCGAGCATCGTCAATATAGATTTCAAAATTATAATATTACATATAGAATCGGGACGTTATTTAAATACACACTTGATATATTTCAGGGGAAAATTGGATTTGGAAGTCAAAATAAAAGAACTCACAGAAACATGCAATGCCTTACTTCAAAAACGCAACTCAGTAATCAAGAAGAAGAATGACTCAATTGGAAAAGTATTTTAAAATTTCTTTCAAAATTAATAAATAATTAAAATAAGTATTGAATTGTGTGTGGTGTTGAATTACACAATTTTTTCCGTTGACTTAATTCATTAGCGAGCTGATTTAAATAAATTTATCCACGCATATTTCATGTTTTATTCTTATGATGCAACCTACAAAGTCGCTGCGGCTTCAAAGATTTACAAAATTACAAAAAAACGTTCTTTTAAAATATTGAGGTCAAAACTATTATTTTTATTCGTACATTTCGTCGCATAGGTATTGTTTGGGGTATTGTGAGGCAGATAATCTCTAATCTAAACTAAAGACTTTTGGGTGTTTGTATAAAAATGTGAGTTGTCATGCGTTTGGTACATTTAACTTTATCTAAAGCAAGAATCAACACGAGCGTTACACAAAACCGAGAACACAATACAAATAGTGGGTCTTACAGAACTTGTGGCTTGTGAAAATTATTGTTCCGACGAGCCTAGTGGAGATACCAAGTAACAGACTTATCCCTTAGAGTTGCGGAGATCAGACAGGCAGTCGCTCTGTGGAAAGGCTAACATTCAGTCAAATCCGGTTTGACTAAAAGGTGGACCTTGGGTTGCAACTCGGATAACGCTAGGAGGATAATTAGTATTGGTAATATAATGATATGAGCTCTATGTATAACCGTCCGACGACTGGGCCTTTACTCGCTATGTGGATAAGCAGACTTCCCACGTATTTCGAGAATATTATGGAGAGCTATCAGATAACGTTGCGCAACGACTGTTTCCTTCATACTCTGCCTTCACCATTTAGAAAGCGATAAATAACAAATGTACACTTTCTAATTAGTCCGATTATTCTATTTGTCTGTTACATCATTTATAAATATGTATCGTTTCAAATTATATCATCATCAGCCTTTAACAGTCCACTGCTGGACTAGGCCTCTTCTTTGAAAGGAGGAATTGGCCTACTATACCACGCTGGCCAAACGGGTTGGTATAGGGTTTGTATCAAGTTTTCCTTCTCTTACAGTGCTGTACTCTGCATAATATGCTCCCTCTGTCGGCTCTTACGACACCCATGGGATGATACGGGGTGGTGATAACCCGTATTCTTAATCCGTCACCACACGGACAGATTATATCAAAGAGTTTTAAATGAGTTTTAAAGCTGTTTGAGCGGAGCACTGATTTTTAATGAGGCTCTCATGGGATTCATAAAGCTTTTAATATTTATGAATCGTTTTCACTCTTTTCGATAACACTCTTTTGTGCATTCAGGTAAGTAAATACACGCTCAAACGATTAATGTTTGCTATTGCGTAATTTAGAAAATTAAAATTAAAATATTACATTAAATTTTTATTTCATCATTGTATGTAGTATTGGAAGGCGGCGATAGCCGAGTGGATATACCAACGGACTGCCATGCAGAGGGTATCGGGTTCGAATCCACGGCGCGCACCAATGACTTTTCGGAGTTATGTGCGTATTGAATTGTTAATTATCGCTTGTCCCGTGCCTCGGAGAGCACGTTAAGCCGTCGGTCCCGGTTGTCATGAAGATCTTTGACAATCGTTACAGGGCGTCAGTACCTTCTAAATAAAACTGACACTAGTCTAAACCATGGAATATTGCTATCCCTTCGGGTTACGGAGGTCAGACAGGCAGTCGCTCCGTGGAAAAGCTAATATTCAGTCAAATCCGGTTAGACTAGAAAGCGGACCCCAGATTGAAACTGGGATAACGCTAAGAGAAAGAAGATTGTATGTAGTATTGGATCGAATCCAACTTTAAGAAACACTTCATCCTAGCGTTTGCTGAGCGTAGGCGCTCTATGTGCAAACATCGCGTCAACCTGTCGTACGCGTCGTCGTTGTTCCCTGCAGTAAATTCATCTTATGGTTATCTTAATCTACAAAACACGCGTAAGAGCGCAAAATCACAATCCCGCGGTTTGTAGACGGGTGATAAACTTAATGGCCTCTCCTGGGTACGACTGATATGTCTACGGTTACTTCAGTTCTGAAGTAATTGACACGCCAGTCTCTGTTCTCAGTTCATTCATAGTATCTGCGTCCCTCTTTTACCAGCTCTTTTGCCAGTCCTCTTACCGTTGTCACCATTGTGAACTTTATCCAGTTTTCAAGCCGATTTGCATGATGTATTAATGGTAGTTTTTAATAACTGTTTATGTTGCCATCCTTTTTTACGATATGTGATAATAATGCTTTGCGACTACATGCTAATAAGATGTTGTTAGCTCTGATCATAATACTATTCTACCCTATAAGTAATAATTATTGTAACAGTGCCTTAGTAGTGTGACTAATAATAAATATTGTAATTACCTCAACGGGACATAGCTGCCTTCAAAATCAACGATTTTCAAACAAAGTCTCATCCCCAAGAAATATGTGTCAAGAGTAACTTAATGGTCCTAAAACATATTTCTTAAGATAGGTTTCATGCGTATTGATTGAGATGTAACGGTGTGCAGTGGGCGGAGGCTCGTGTCGCCACTCAGTTCCTTTGTTGGCTGCAGTCCAGTTGTTAGTAGTCCGGCTCCTGTTTCATCACACGCCGGACGCCGACCGCGTCTTTCATAACTTTTGATATATATGTCGCGTGAACTTGATACAATATCTTTGTGTTGCAACTCAAGACACCTTTTGTTCACGTATACAATGACTGATAAAATAGATTGAGGGCAGAATATTTTTAGCTTTCACTATTTCAGCTTTCACTATTATATATTATTATTTATTATTCTTCTTAACACATACTGATTTTTTTCAAAAACTCGCCGTGGCTACGTCTTATGCTATATCAGGTACATATATTATTATATTACGTATTACTCTATGCATACGTTTAACAGCCGTGTGTAAGGTTCTCTGTTTGGTAACGAACTTAAAGCATCTACGTAGTAATATGTTTAACTAGAAGAATATTGATCAGTAGGTATAAATTCGGCAATGGGTTTACCTAGTTTGAGATGATTTTAAATCATGCTAACCAGTTCAAACGACTGTTCCAGATTGATATTTGTTTGTTTTAATAGTGAAAGAAGGGATCGTGGGGGTTAAGGATTTCACAGTTCTGGATAATGTGCGGAATCTAGTTATCCATTTTGCGTGCGTGGTAGCTATGTATTAAATCACACTGCTGCAGGCGCGGTCCGAAGGGTGGGGGGTCACAGGGGACATGACCCCCCCCAAAATCTACGGTCAAATTGAAAAATCTCAAAAATTTGACAACTAATAAAAGGAAATTTTTAGCTATCCCCTAACAGCAATAAATTCGCGTCGATATCTGAATATACAGAAGAAAATCTTCTTATCGTCAAGAAAGTATCTGAATTCTATTGCCATTTTTTAAGTCCGATCAAGTCCGATCCGCAGCTGGCATCACAGCCAGATTCGATGTGGCCGTAGGCTTGCACCAAGGTTCGGCGCTTAGCCCCTACCTCTTCCTGTTAATTATGGATGCTAGGTATATTATCAGACATACAGGAAGAGGCACCCTGGTGAATGCTGTTTGCCGATGACATCGTTCTGGTAGCAGTGAGTGGACAGAAGGTGCAGAGCAAGCTGGAGGAGTGGCGGCAGAGATTGGAGAATGTAGGCCTGAGAATAAGTAGAACTAAAACGGAATCTATGTTCTGTGACTTTGGCGGTCTCTCCAGTCCTATACCGGTTACAATCAGCGGTACACCGCTACCAGTATGCTCCGATTGCCGCTACCTAGGTTCACTCCTGCAAGATGACGGCGGAATTGATCGGGATGTTAGGCAAAGAATCAACGCAGGATGGATGAAATGGTGACAGGTCTCAGGCACAATATGCGACCACAAAATGCCTGTGAAATTAAAGGGCCGCATGTTTAAGTCGGTTATAAGGCCTGTCGTACTGTATGGAGCTGAGTGTTGGGCTACAAAGATGGATGAGAAACAATTGTGGCAGAGATGAGAGTGTTACGATGGATGTGTGTGACAAGAATGGACAGAATTAGGAATGATTACGTTAGAGGTCAATTCAGAGGTTATATGAAAGTGGCGCCCATTGATGAAAAGGTAAAAGGGATTCGATTGGCCTGGTATGGACATGTTATGCGGAGAGATGAGATGTATGTAGGTAAAAAGTGATGAATATGCATGTAGAAGGACGAAAAGGGAGAGGACGGCAAAGGAAACGATGGATGGACTGTGTGAGGATGAAAGAAAGAAAGAATGAATTTATTTACACTAACACAATGTTATGACAATAATTACAGTACCTACCTAATAAATAAGAGCTAAAGAACAAGAAAAACAAATCAAAGAAGTAAAACGCGCAAAATTTTTCGCTGGCTGGCACCACTGTAGGCACGGCTTTATCATGTAGCTGGATGGATGGATATGAAAGAGAAAAGGGTAAGCGATCGGATGACTGGTGAGGTGATAGAGAAGTATGGAAGCGAAGGACATACTGCGCCGACCCCAAATAAATTGGGACCAGGGCAAGACAATGATGATGACCTATTTTTAGGGTTCCGTACCTGTTTACCTCACAAGATAAAAAAAGGAACCCTTATAAGATCACTTTCTTGTCCGTCTGTCTGTCTGTCCGTGTGTTTTCTCAGGAACGGGTGCACCTAGCAAATAAAATTGGTGGAAATTTATACCAGATACTGAGGTCTATGGTTCCTATTAGGTGTATAAAAATCAGGGTCCTGGGTCAACCCGATAAAAAGATATGGTCAAAATTAGATTTTTGAGAAAACTTGTAAGTACCAAAATTAACCTTAACTTTCACTTTTTTAATTTTCAGAATTTTTCTTTACTTGTGCTGTAAGACCTTGGTTTTAACCAAAATTGACAATTCTAGGTCAACCGTAAGTTTGGCCTATAGGTTTTGGGTCGAAAACCTATATATGGTAGTTCCCGTTGAACTAGAATCACGAAATTTGGCCAAAAGCAGGCTTACAGCACAAATAAAGGAAACATTACAAAAATTAAAAAAGTGGTAAATTTAAGGGTGTCCCCATACATACATAGTAGACTTCATATAAGATAGTCCTCTAAGTTGCATGGGCGCTCATACAGATTTAGAGGACTAGCGTATTTAGTACGAACAAATTCGTTCTTATCAAATAAAGTAAAATGCGTACGGAACCCTCAGTGCGCGGGTCAGACTCGCACTTGCCGGAATTTTTATTAGTGTAGTGAGTGACCCCCTCCAAAATTTCAGGCTGCGACCGCGTCTGCACTGCTGGCCGCGTCTTATATCGAGAAAAGCATAAGCCCAGTCGTGGGCAGTTTATAAGCAGAACTCATTGTATTAAATGACGTTTAAATAACTTTGATTTCTCAGAAGTACCTCTGATATCGTATGGGTGGTTTTGGCTTACCGTCTACCCAGTAACCAGAAAATAGCAACGAAAATCGCATACCCAATTATAGCCCATATTGTGCTTTGGATAAACTAGAATAAACTTGTATGTAGCATTACAGACTTTGAGCTATATCGAACTATTGTCTTTGTGTTTGTAATATTAGTTTAATATTGGCGTATTAGATTGCTAAGCGTTTGAGTCCAGATAGTTGCTGTCCTGTTCTAGTAAACTTTAAGGCATAGCACCATAACACCCTGGTACACTACTATGCTTTAAGATATTTAAACAAAAAGACACAATATATTAAATAGAGAAGCTTCAAGTTGTCAGTGATGTAAAATATAGTGCTTACAAAAACACCCACTATAGTGTGCCGGTCGATAAGCGTCAAAGTATATAGAATTAAGTATATAGAAGTATATAGAAGTACATCAAAGAAACATGATTCCATATGGGTGAATATGAAATAACGGACCCTGCACACAGTATACTGCATGTGGGGTTGTAACATCGCTGGAGCAATCTGCGTTTTACTACGACCAATGCAACCAAAAAGCATGAATGCGTTGATTGTGTGTGAATCGAGTACAAGGTCATCATAATTTTGTACTACAGTCATCATCATCATCATCATATCAGCCAAACGACGTCCACTGCTGGACATAGGCCTTCCCCAAGGTTCTCCACACAGACCGGTCTTGAGCCGCCCGCATCCAACCGCCTCCCGCGATCTTGACGAGGTCGTCGGTCCACCTTGCGGGGGGCCTACCTCTGCTGCGTCGTCCGGTACGTAGCCGCCACTCCAGAACCTTTCTGCCCCAACGGCCATCGGTTCTTCGAGCTATGTGCCCTGCCCACTGCCACTTCAGCTTGGCTATCCGGAGAGCTATGTCGGCGACTTTGGTTCTACTGCGGATCTCCTCATTTCTGATTCGATCTCGCAGGGAAACTCCAAGCATAGCTCTCTCCATCGCCCTCTGAGTGACCTTGAGCCTTCTAATAAGGCCCATAATGAGCGACCACGTCTCTGATCCGTAAGTCATCACTGGCAACACACACTGGTCAAAGACTTTCGTCCTGAGACACTGCGGGATATCGGACGAGAAGATATGTCGTAGCTTCCCGAACGCTGCCCAACCGAGTTGGATTCGACGATTGACCTCCTTCTCGAAGTTGGACCTACCTAATTGGACTACTTGTCCCAGGTAGGTATACTTGTCGACAACTTCGAGCGTAGAGTTCCCAACCTGAATAGGAGCAGGTACAACATGGACGTTCGACATGATTTTCGTCTTGTCCATGTTCATCTTAAACTACTACAGTATTTATACCCATGTTCAACGTTTCTGAATGTGAATCTGAATCCATGAATATCTTACTACATAATCTATCACTAGGGAATGCCCGCAGCTACAAGCGCACATTTTATTTAAATTTAATCATTTCTGCCCGATCTCGTAGGCATTTTGGAAAGTCAGTCAATCAGTAATGCAGGAACTTCATTTACTTATACAGATATATGGCTTCATCCAACGATGAAAATCTTCATAAGCTTACTTTGAGAGCGGGATATTCGTACTATAGGTACCGACAACAGGCTAACAATTCCAGGAAAGTAACAATGCGCCGTTGGGTGTTCATGAATAGTAGATTGAAAATCAATTCCAACAGTTTCGCTCTCAACGCTGTAATCTTTCATAATAAATTGTAAGTCATGCCTACAAGTGCATGAAATCACAAGTCCTACAGCATTATTTCTTTTTGGACACATTTTACTAAAACCAGGATACCTATGTTTTCGGTAATAATAACACACGTTTAACAAAATATGTCACATAGGTTTCCAAGAACCTATCTTTTAAATCTCCGTCCTAACGAACCAATGTTGTCACATGTTGCTTATTTTAACACGCCTTGGTTTGCGCTATGGAGCAAACTGCAAATATTACATTACATTATAATAAAAAGAAAAAGTACCTAATAAACGTAATGCCGGCAAAGAGGAAGTGAATATTAGTTGGCTGTCGGTTCTTTTCTTTTTAGTACGAAGAAAAGACGTCAGTTGGAGCTGAGAAACTTTTGACAACAGCGCAAGATCGCAACCCAATTCAGCAAAGCGTTAGCCGACATCAATTATGGCGTAGAATTTAATAGATTTTGCCTCTGTAAGCACTATTTTTTTATGAGATAGGGGGCAAACGAGCAGATGGATCGCCTGATGTTAAGCGATTCCCGCCGCCCATGGACACCCGCTACACCAGAGGGGTCACAAGTGCGTTGCCGGACTTTTAAAAAGGAATACGCTCTTTTCTTGAAGGTTTGAAGTTGAAGGACCATACAAGAGAATCTGCAATCTGCGACAAACTTTTGGGAGCCCAAAGGTGTTAACCCAATTAATAACTTTGTATTGTCTAGGTGAAAAGCTTGGAAAATGAATGCCTGAATTTTATAAAGATATCTACTACAGAAAGTGTCCATTTAAAAATGAAAAATCTACACTCAAGTATAAAGAAATGCCTACGATATTAAAAAAAATTGAAAGTTGATCTTATTTCTTGTTGAACTGGTAATGCCTGTGGCACAGGTTTACCCTAGTACTGGTAACTGACACCCATTATAATTTAGAACATACCTACCATAGAATAAGGGTACTTTTATTGTCGAAAGATGAATAAATTAAAAATTATATTATAAACTAGCTGGTACCCCACGCGCTTGTGGGCTTCGCACGCGGATAAAAGAAATACATGTTTTTTTTATAATTTTCTCTGCCAAATCTAATATTTCTACGGCCGGCGATTTACCAGATTTTATGACGACTGACTATATAATACCGAATCGAATCGGAACCGAATCCACGGCGCAAACCACTGACTTTTCGGAGTTATGTGCGTATTAAATTTTTAATTATTATCGAGAGCACGTTAAGCCGTCGCGTCGGTCGCTGTTGTCATGAAGATCTTTGACAGTCGTTAAAGTGCGTCAGTACCTTCTAAAATAACTGACACAGGTCTAAACCATGGAATACCGCTATCTCTTCGGGTTGGTCAGAGGTCAGACAGGCAGTCGCTCTGCGGAAAAGCTAATATTCAGCCAAATCCGGTTAGACTAGTAAGCGGACCCCAGGTTGAAACGAGGATAACGCTAGGAGGATGATGACCCCATATATGCGTTGCTGACGCCTTTCGCCTCTAACTGATTATCCAGTTTATCCATGTAAGAGATGAGCGAGGTAGTTAAATGGTGTTCGAGGAAAGTTACCATCAAAAAGTAAGTATCAAACTGCTAGCACATCAATGTATAACATTGCGATTGCCTATTTACTGTGGACATACCGCATGATGTTGATATTCGTAGTTGGTACCTAAGTAGTACCTATACGTAGAGATGGGCGGTAGGTAAATACCCGACGGGTAAATACCCAGGTATATTCTCATTCGGGAATAAACCGGGTTAATACCCGAAGCATGGGTATTTTCAGAAAGAGATTGAGAAAGCGCACGATTCATTTGAACTACAGTCAATAGTCGTTTATAAGTGCTTTTATTTGATCTTACGACCTGGTATATCGTTATAGATGTTTCGGTAAAATGGAAATAATATAATATCATCACATAGAGTACTATAAAACGCTTATTCTGCTCGATACATACATACATACATAACGTCACGCCTTTTATCCCCGAAGGGGTAGGCAGAGATGTATTTCTACACCCACTTTTCGCCAGATATACTTTAGTCCCACGTAATAAGGGGCGAGCCTATTGCCGTACCGGGCACATTTCCAGACTCCGTGCTGCTACTGAGAATTTCGTGACAGAAAAACCGAATAACACTGCCCGACCCAGGAATCGAACCCGGGACCTCCCGATCCCACGCGCACATTTATGCCGCGAGACCAACGAGGCAGTCGTCTAGGGTTTGATGTCGAGTTTTCCGTCTCTACACAAAGATGGTATTTGCATCGTGTTATCCCTTAGTCGCCTCTTACGACACCCACGGGAAGACAGGGGGTGGTGACACTTGTATTCTATGCCATCAACCACACGGCAAACTCTGCTCGATTGCTTCATAAAAACGCTCAGTATTATTGCACAGACGGAGATGCAGTGGGATCTCCACCTTGTCGTGGGGGGAGGGGGCTCAGTAACCGTGGGTTTTGAGGTACACCCACGGTGAAGCTAAGAGGGATCCCGGGAGGGGACGCTCCACGTGGGCTTGGGTAAGGCCTGCGTAGGATGCGTCCAAAGTGGAGGTGCGGGGGACACTTCTGTCTGTCCCTCGCAGTCGGGTGCGGTCGCGGAAGGAGAGGCGTGTCGGTGTTGCGTTGTCGCGCGCCCTATCTCCCGCGACCAAATGGGGGCACACCATTGTTGCGTCGCGGTGGGGCCGCTGAGGAAGAGGAGATGCGGTGTTGCGTTGCCGTCCTCCCTATCCTCTGCGGCCGCTGGGTGTTTTGGCGGCGGAGCCCAACGCCTTCATCCGCCGCCAAGGGGGTTTTGTTCGGGGCCCGCCTGACCATCTGGCGGGCCAAAACTCGTCGGGGGGTTGCGACGAATGCTTCGGCGATACCCGACCCTCCGACACACACCCGTGCGGGAGAGAGTTGAAAAAAAAAAGAGAGACGGAGATGGCGAGTGAAACGCCAAAGATCGATCTATCCATAGATTTAGAGATTTGAAATACGTGTTTGTATGGAGCTTAATATGTCAAAACTGAATCTAAAATCTAAAAAAATGGATAGATCGAAATTTGAATTTAGGCGGTTAGAGATCTGTCTATTGAAAAGCCATTATTTTTACATGTCGTTGAAGGAGAGCAATAGCATCTTAGGCCTTTTCTGTAGGAGCTTCGGAGACGGACTAGAGATTTTAGCAGTTTTATGGGGCGCAAGAAATTAAGAGCCCATTGTTAGGACAGCATTCATCGAACCCGACACTGAAATTGTCCACATCTACGGAATCGCCGAGGCGTTCAAACTGATAGCTATTGAAGTTTTGGACGCTACTACGCTCCGACCGTCGGAGCGTAGTCTTCGTGAATCTTAACCGTTTGAGGCTTGTGCTAATATTCAATGTGTCTCTTACCAAATGGTAAGAACTTAAACTAATTGGTCTTAGAGACATCATATAATATTTGCCTCTCTGTCGACGTCATAAAGTCAATCTCACTTCTGGTAGAATCATCTAGACATCTCTAGGCGCACTTGCGGCACTCTCGCATTTTTACACTTTCCCATTCCAGGTACCGCATGTGGGACCCGGACGTATAGCTCTACACGTCCGGGTCCCATATGGAGGACCCTGTAGTCATAGTGTTTCATAGCAGAAATATATCCATGAACTCTACGGAAAAGGTTTTATTAAGAGATGGACTTGTAGGGCTTGAAACTAGCAATCAAAAAACCTTTTGCTCCGATTCTTTTTATTTTTGACAAAGTTATGAACAAAATAAAACAGTAAGTAATTGAAACATACGAGTATGAGTATTATTATGACTATCTTTAATGAAACTTAGCAAAACATGGCAAACAGAATGGCTTATCACATTGTTTACAAACATGATCAACTTTTTTGGCTTTCGATTTTGCTTGAGCGACCGTTAGTCCCAATTTTCGCTGTTCATCGTAACACAGTGAGCACCGTCTTCTTATAATTTTTTTGTCATCCTTACGGGGTATTTCCTCAAGATAGTGATTTAATTCCACAGAGTCAAATAAACTGCACAGGGTAAATAAAATAGGTCTTACATGTGGAACCCCGGACTCCTGAGGCTAATTACTTGTACTTGGGAGTTCGGGGAGTCTCGGGACCCATATGCGGTACCCGTCAATCACCGTAGACAATTGCTTGGACTGGGCGGGGAATTACAAATAATTGGCTGGGCTGTGAAAGTGTTAAAGTAGAAATGTATCGTATGGAAGAACAAGCAAGTCACCCCGTCAGATTCAATGTCCTCAATAATACCCTAATTGCCCGACTCTCAGTTCAGTTTCGCGTTGAAATCGTTTATGACTATGGTGTCATGGATTTTGAAGCTATGTATTAGTCCAAGATAAATCCCCATACATAGCTTCCACCTCTTCATCAGGTGGGCACCGTCTTGTGATTTTTGGTCGCGCCCTTCTCCCGGGAGGAGATAAATTTACCGGCATTGAGGACTATCGATTCTCACCCTGTCTTCGGTCTCGGTCTTATAATATTCCATCGCTCTCATTGCTTATCGCAACTTGCTCGATCCTTTTTCCACCTCGACAATCTTCTCGTCGGTCTGCAGTTTACACGTGTTAAGTGTTTCCTTAGCAAATTTTCGTTAGTGGCAGTAGCTGGATCTCTTGGAGATTCTCCACACCCAGCTATTCCTGGCTTGGATAGCAGCCATGGTTAGCGGGACCGCCAGACTAGGAGCCAGTTTGTGGCTCCTAGTCTGGCGGTCCCGCCAAGGAAACACTTAACACGTGTAAACTGCAGACCGACGAGAAGATTGTCGAGGTGGAAAAAGGATCGAGCAAGTTGCAATAAGCAATGAGAGCGATGGAATATTATAAGACCGAGACCGAAGACAGGGTGAGAATCGATAGTCCTCAATGCCGGTAAATTTATCTCCTCCCGGGAGAAGGGCGCGACCAAAAATCACAAGACGGTGCCCACTGGTGTTTGCTCAATTTTGGGAGGTTTACCATACCCGCTTTTATACAAATCGTTCCGCAAGTATACTAATCGTTTCAGTAATTAACGCAATCTACCAACCATATATAATGTTTGTAATTTTTGATACATGGATCCATAGGGGATGTTTTGCCATAGATAAAGGAGCATTAGCGACAAATACAGGGCTAAATACATAGGGCTGATGATGATGATGATCACGGCATCTCTTCAAGAAATTTAAGGATATTATGTATCTTGTTGACCAGTACGGACTGGAAACAGCAACAAAAATACGCCGGTTAGAAAATCTACAAACCAAGCGCGCAAGATACGTAACATCCTTAAATTTCTTGAAGAGATGCCGTGATCACGGCTAGTAATAAAAATATAGTTTCTAGATCATTCGGTTTAAATGTAATAACAGTGAAACCAATATAACGCGATAAAATCCGTAAACTGGAGTTTAATTTCAATGTGTAACATTCGCGTAAACCAAAGAAAATATTATGTTAATATCCTTTTTTTTAGGTTTTTTTTTTTTGGTATCGGGTTGGAAAATCCTCATGGAGTCCCTCCGCCCTGGGGGGGAAGACGGAGGGGACTGTCAGACTCTTACTGACTAAAAACCAACCCGTGCTCCTCATGTACCTACCCATGTGTCAGAGGGTAGGGTTTCACCGAAGCATTCCTCGCTATCCCCCGACGGGTATTGGCCCGCCAGATGGTCAGGCGGGCCCCGAACGAAACCCCCTTGGCGGCGGATGAAGGTGTTGGGCTCCACCGCCAAAACACCCAGCGGCCGCAGAGGATAGGGAGGACGGCAACGCAACACCGCATCTCCTCTTCCTCTGCGGCCCCACGGCGACGCATCGATGGTGCGCCCCCATTTGGTCGCGGGAGATAGGGCGCGCGGCAACGCCACACCGACACACCTCTCCTCCCGCGACCGCACCCGACTGCGAGGGACAGACAGAACTGTCCCCCGCACCCGCACCCTGGGACGCATCCTACGCAGGCCCCACGCAAGCCCACGTGGAGCGTCCACTCCCGGAATCCCGCTTCACCGTGGGTGTTGGACCTCACCCACGGTTACTGAGCCCCCCCACCACGACAAGGTGGAGATCCTACGGTGGGGATTATGTTAATACCCTAGCGCTCTAAACTAACGACCATACTCCGAAAGCATCGAAAAGTGAAAACATTACAACCAAAATATCCCTGATGTGCCTATCCAGCGGCTTATGCTGCTAACTGCACAGTAGATTGACCGAACACACTAACTTGCAAGGTGTTCATATACGCCCAGCCTCGATACATAGATCAAAGGAGGATAACCAAAATAGTAGGAGCACTGGTCCAAAAAGAAATTATTGCCCCCAGGGTTGATTCTTTGTTGGTGGGTTAATACTGTTGGACTAACTATGTATGCAAATGCGAATCAAATTCCAACCCACAGTTACAGAGTAATTCAACGTTATATTACACTGCCACAATACACTTTTGGTAACATAAATTTTTTGTGTATATTATTTTTGCTCAATGGAAATATTGTTTTAAGGATTTACCTACTAAATAATTAGATGAACAATGAATTAAAAAAAAACGACATAGTTACTTAATAACTATCACTGTAATCGATGAAAATGATTTATAATACGCATTTGATGAGAGTGGTGGTCTAATCAAATGCGTATTATAAATCATTTTCTTCGATTACAATATTGTCTAAAAATGTGCTGGATGGTCAATATTTTCATAACGGGTGTACGCCAAAAACCATACAATAGATAATACATAAGCACACGTGCCCAAAGTACCTCTGCCACTCTTACATGAGCAGTAATAATGATTTAGAGCTTCCAACTCGAGGTGGTCTGAGTTTGTAAGTATATATTATGTGTTATAAATCCGGCTTCAGGTGCGCCTAGATTCGACTTTTCCTCTTAATAGCCAGAAGTTTTTACCTGTTATATAATTATTTAAAAGATGATTCAAATCATGATTTTCTCTGTACACTTCTATTGTATATACCTACGCCATTACGAGCCTGTTCACTGTAATAACTTCTGACTAGTTTTATTTGGTATGTTCCTAACGCAAACATAACAAGTTCATCCTCAGACAAACTTGGAAATTCTCTTACATCAGGTAATTCTGCAGACATACTTTGAAACGGGATTCGCCGGCTATTGAGGTTATGGTCAATCACATACTGTGCGAGACAGTTTTCAATATTGATAGTGAAATATGCAACTTTTTCATAAGATTACATTTGAGCTAATATTTTTGTTTCTGTGGCACAGATTTTTTCGGTTCCAAAGAATAAAATGTAGTATTTGACCTCACCTTTCAAATAAGCCATGTGGTATATCTGGGGGCACACTTTGATTTTTTTTACAATTTTTTGGGCCAATTTGGTCATTCTCCCTTAATATTAGGACCGGGCATATATGCATACTTTGCCAGAAAAAGAGACAGCGCATGACGTTGGTAATTTCTTTGCTTAATTACAGGATTTGGCTACTAGAGAAACATATTTGACATAAGCTCCATACAATTTAATGCAAATATGTAACTCTACTAGTTAAATTCTTGAATAGATCAAATATTTGGTTCGGCCGTTAGTGTCGATTTTAAAATTATAACCGTAAATGCGATTATTTTACTTTTCTAACACATATACCTAAATGTTCGATAAGTATACATATGTATACTTATCGAACATTTAGGTATATGTCTACTCATTCGTAAATTTTATACTGTAAATTACAGCCTTGAGCGTGAATATATATTCACGCTAAAGGCTGTAATTTACAGTATAGAAACAAGCAATAGTATAATGCTTTCTCTTAGCGTTATCCCAGTTTCAGTCTGGGGTCCGCTTTCTAGTCTAACCGGATTTGGCTGAATATTAGCTTTTCCACGGAGCGACTGCCTGTCTGACCTCCGCAACCCGAAGGGATAGCGATATTCCATGGTTTAGACTAGTGTCAGTTTATTTAGAAGGTACTGACGCCCTGTAACGACTGTCAAAGATCTTCATGACAACCGGGACCGACGGCTTAACGTGCTCTCCGAGGCACGGGACAAGCGATAATTAACAATTCAATACGCACATAACTCCGAAAAGTCATTGGTGCGCGCCGTGGATTCGAACCTGATACCTTCTGCATGGCAGTCTGTTGGTATATCCACTCGGCTATCGCTGCCTTTTTAAACAAGCAATAGTATAATGGAGGCCTTAAAATATATTTCGATAAATACCCACGCTTCGGGTATTTACCCGGGTAAATACATAGTTTTTACTCAAAATGGTAAATTCCCGGGTATTTACCGGGTATAATCCCATCAGTCAGTTATAGACTTTGAGTCAAATAAAAAGTTAGATGTATAAAAATAATTCATTCACTTTATTAATATAATTAAACTTCAAGTTGCCCACTTCTTACTTAATTCGGTTGACGTTAAGCAAATTTACAAGTGGAATTGGAACATTTAAAATACGTTTGGAGCTTTATTCCAAACGTCTGAATCTTGTAATAAACTGTCCTAAAATGTTCCTGCGAGGAACTGAAGTATGTTCAACTAGCAATTAATTTTGCATTAGCTTAGTTAATTGGATCATAAGACTCCCTTTCTCACAATTAATGTCTTCACCGGGTGTACAAACTCTTCATTTTGTTTATATTTCGCACAAACAAAGGAAACCCAGGAATATTGTTTTAAATTATTAATATTCACATCAACACTTTTCACAATTCTGAAAACCACATATTAAGAGGTAAGAAATATAAATAAATTAAAGAATAAGAACTATTGTCTGACGTCCGCGCGATACTGTGCTCATACACCTGTAATAGGACAGCGAGACTTCATACTGAACAACGAACAGAGCAAAACATGGCTACGAACATTTTCACGATCTTTCTAGCGAACACGCTTATCAGCAAAAACGTCAAAGCAAACCTACTGTCTATTCACCAGAATACTCGCCAGAACCTTGGTAAGAATGCTAAAATACACTCGTTTGTTTTTCTCTTTTTTAACATTACAGGTGAAAGCTCGAATGTAACAGCACCATAACGAATTTATATCTCAACAAATTTTACATACAAAGTCTGAAATTCAATAAGATCCATCTGGGTTAAACTGCGTAAAAAATTCTACATCTATCAACTATTCATAGCTATTTTAGCTGATTCCACCCTGAATTGAAAAACCTGAAATTGTAAACTGATAATATTGTAGTTCGATTAGGTTTCTTGGAGCTCTTAAGAAGGAAATAGGATTCTCGCTCGTGAGGCTCCTTCGACAAGTACCTACACCCTAAACCTACACAGGTAATCCAAATAAAACAAGATGTTGAAACCACATTTCTGAGGCTTCGATTGTAGGTAACAATGTCAATGACTGGCTGAAATAACAATATTGCTAGAGGATGCCCGCAGCTATGCCCACACATTTTTATTAATTTAACCGTTTCTTGCTCTGAAAATTTCAGGAAATCGCGCCTTAGTGCAAGCCTAAATAACATCACGCTATGAGACACACAAGTGCTGACGAGTAATCCTAAATAACACTGATTTAACCGCAAGCTCAGCTAGTTATAAATATTGCTTTTTATTTCTCTGCCTAACTGAATACTGAACCAGAGAAGTGTTCTTGACTAAGCAAAAAAAGTGAATCAAGATTTCTTCTGGAATTCTATACAAAAACATTTTTTATTATGCTGAGCTATTCACGGGGTCTACACCAACGGCAATGGCACAGCATTCAATCTGATATGAAACGTTCCGCACTTTCACAATAATATCGTCATCGAATTGAGAATTCGAGATAGGTACCTAACATATATCCAAACACACCAAAAGTATCGAATCGTATCGTATCTCATTCGAATCGCGAGTTACTGGACTGCTACGTATTTAAGCGTACCTATATACCTATATCCGAATGATGGAATTCGAATACCGAGTGGTACATTGACATTTCATGCATTTTTGGACTCTGTCGAATTGTTTCAGTTCTTGAAATTTATTTCATTTAATATGTAGGTATTGGTGACCGTTGTGAGGTGAAGAGATAAGCGGCCATGTCAGTCAAATATTATGTTTTTTTTACCTACCTTAAAAAAGGTGCTTGCATGTTGCTCATGTACCTATTTAAAATGCAATATTTGCGGTATTACATATGAAACATGTGATTTTGTGACTTAGCTTATCTAGTTGATTTAGTTGATTGAATCAGGCGTTACTTGGCGGAACTCCATTGTAACCTAATGGAAGGAAAGAGGAACCCACCACGCACCCTCGGATTGACTACCCCAACTATTGCAATAGAAAAAGGTTGACAATACCGAACTCCTCTAAAAGGATAAGGGATATAGGAATGGTATGGGTTCCAGGAAGATACCTGACTTGCAGTATCCCGCTGTATGCGCCGACTATTCTTCGACACGTGTTTCGCCTCTGCACGAGGCATCCTCAGGAGCGATGGGCTCAGTCGTTGCCCATGGTGGCCCAGGATTTGACAGTGAAAGGAGATATCGATGTTTTTTGAATGAGGGATAAATACGGAAACAAACTATCGGAGATAAATGTAAAACCTCAGTATAAAGACATGCAGTAGTTTGAAGCCTTTGATCTCGTAGAAAAAGCCGACAACGTCTAGACAAGGGTAAGGAGGCTAGGGCTGCCACATTTAAACAATACCTACTTATTCAAACACCGTCTATTTATTTAAGAAAATATTACAATTGCTACGCTACATGAATATTATAGTGTAAATCACTTATTTATTTATATAGTGTAGCGTCGCCGCCGCCGTGGCTGTTCAACCTCTTCATGGACAGTTGTTTGCAAGATTTGAAAAATAGTGACTGTGGATTAAGGATGAATGAGTTACTTGTCAAATGCCTCCTTTATGCTGATGATCAGGTTATACTTGCGTCTTCAGCGGAGGAGTTGCAGGAGATGGTAACAATCATGTTAGAGAGGAAAGGAATGAAAGTAAATGTAAGTAAAACGAAAGTTATGGTTTTTGAAAAGGAGGAATGCGTTACGACTTGTAATGTTATGATCGATGGACAGCGAGTGGAGCAAGTGAATGAGTTTGTATATTTAGGTACGCTGTTTACAAGAGATGGTAAGAATGTAGAAGATATTGAAAGAAGAGTTAATAGAGTGAATGGAGCTCTGAAGGCGTTTATGAATAGCCAAAACGTGTCCAAAAAGGCACGTTTGGCTGTCCATAGAGGGGTGTTAGTACCTACTCTTATGTATGGTAGTGATAGTTGGGTATGGCAGAAGAGTCATGAAAGTAGAATAAATGCTGTGGAAATGAGAGCACTGAGAAGTATGTGTGGTGTTTCTTTGACTGACAGAGTAAAGAATTGTGTGATAAGAGAGTGTTGTGGGGTAAAAGAAGATGTAGTGACAAGCATCGAGAAAGGTATTCTAAGATGGTTTGGGTACGTGGAGAGGATGGATGATGAAAGACTGACCAAGCAGATATATAAGGCAAGTGTGGAAGGGACAGGACGAAGGGGAAGACCTAGGCGGACGTTCTCTGACTAGATTGGAGACATCCTAAAAACAGGACAAGTTAGAAGTACCCTGAACAGAAGAGCATGCATGAGGAATCTGATGGGAGTGAATGAAGCAAGAGAGATATGTCAGGATCGTTGCAAATGGCGTTCCGTAGTCTCTGCCTACCCCTCCGGGAAACAGGCGTGAGTCTATGTATGTATGTATGTTATTCATATACTTACTATACTTATTCACCTAAAATTATTACAACAGTGTGCGATGACATAAGACCCCTATTTTCATAAAATGTTACTTAGATAGTAAATCAGAATTAGAGATGTAAGTGCGGTATTATACCATTTGTATTGAAATGTATTAAACGAAAAATACCGTATAATACGGTATTATACCATTTACTACGGTATTTTATGTATTAATCAATTGTTCTATATTTTTGAAGTAAATGATCATAGTAATCATTAAAAAACTGAATACGGTGGAATTGCACAGGAATAAAACCTGAAATTATATTTTATGTTTGTATTATTATTAATTGCTATTAGCTACAACAACATTACCATAAAAATAGGGTTGGGTTTCGAAACGAGTCGCCCAAATTTGACGGTATTGGTGGTGTAGGGGGCTTAAGGGAGTAAGTTTTAAAAGTAATTTTGGCTGCCGGAGTTGCGTCTAAATATATTTAATCAATTTGCTAAAATTCTTAAATACTTCAGCAATTATGCAAAACGGAACGTAGTTTTTATACTTTAGTTCAGTTTTACAAATATCATTTTTAGGTTTTATGTGAAAAACGTGTAACGAAACGCAAACCCGCCATCTTGGAATGATGATATTGACAGCTAAGGTAAAATTTGTGCGTCATTGCTTTCGAGTGCCTAGGGTTAGGTGCGCCAAAACAGTCAAAATATTATTTAAAGAAAACACGTTACATTTTTAGTTACGTCACAGCAAAGGGGTCCTCAAACTTATTTGAATCATCTCTCTATTTATTCAAAATTAAATTATGATCTTCTCTGCGTGCAGACACGTACAGCCCGAACCTTAATACAAGATCCATAAGAAAAGCACAGACGTTGGCCCACGCCTTTTGTCTTCCTAGTTCAAAAACCCGAGATTTAGAGGATCTTCATCCTCAAATAAAAATCCTCTTGTGTTGCTACGTACTCGTTAGATGACGACGCAGTATGTATTCTAGCAACGTACTTTCAGCTGAATCATTTTCATCACCACTTTCTTTAACTTCGAATGTGCTGTCACGAAGACGAAGATTCGCGTAAATCGAGACCAATTTAGAAACACGTGATGTGTCTAAGCGATTTCGGACTTTGCAATGAATTCTTCCAAAAGTTAAAATTCCAAAATTTGAAAATTAGTAATGGTTTAAACTAGAACTTGTCGCAATATCACAGGGTCTTAAAAACTGAATCAGAATATAAAATACATAAAATACCAATAATACCGTAAGTTATAATAAAATACCCGTTTAATACATAGCCTTTTGGTATTATACGGTATTTTTACAACACTAATCAGAATAAACTGTATACTGGTGCAGAAAATTACTGCACGGTACGTACGTGCGCTTGTGTGTGTTAGGTACCTGCAATGCGAGCTCGCGGCGATCAGCTGAGCGTCAGCGGCGGTCAATACACAGAGCTGATTTTAGAAATGTATGATTACAAAAATATTTTTAAGTTTTAGTGAGTAATTTTTCATGTATTTGTATTCAGTTATAGTAGTATATTCACCCCTGAAAATATTTTGCAAATGCATATCAACACATTGTATATATATATAATATAGGCGATTTCCCCCTTGGCTACGACAACCCATGTCAATAAGTTGAGAACAGAACTTATTTTACCTTTTCTCTCCATAGAACAGTGCTATTGAGAGCCGTGACTGAAATATTAAACGAGTATCTATTATTACTGAATTATTATTATAGTAAATGTTTGCAAAATATTTATTACAAACCATACTCAGGTAGTTGCCTGTTCCATTACACGTAACAATAATCAAGCGAAATAAATATACACTTCTACCAGAGAAAAGGCGGTGAACCCACAATTTCTGCATCATTACAAAATACAACATCATATTTACAACAAAACCGCAACACAGAACTCCAATGAACAATATGTTACTCGTAATATGAATGGATAAATTGAATTTGTTACACGAAATTAGTTACCTATATCGCGAGTACCACGACCCCTTTTTGCGAGCAAGATTGTGAAACAAGCAAAGTAATTCGATAAATCAATATTTGGGAACGGTGCTGCTCCATTAGTGTTAGCATCAAAGTAACTTGTGCAGTTTACCTGACAATGTTGGTATAGATATTTGTTCCAATAAAAAACTAACTATGGACAAAACGTGATTCGTTGAATTCCAGAGTTGACTCAAAAAAACGCAATCACAAATGCAGAACATTACAATGGAGGGATTGTTTTAAACTATAAAATTATTAATTCAGTTATATTACCACTAAGAAAGAAAGTAAATTTATTTAAGAAACCAGTAAATATTTGTAGGTTAATATTGATCACGGTTGTGACCGTAATGAAACTGTTATGTTATTAAATCTGTAAAATTATTTTTCATATCGGTGTTGCGAAGAATTTTTAAGCATCATGTCAAATTTGCGTAAGCGTATATCACATGGTTATTACTACAAAAAGCTGTTAAGTCATGAAATATTACCACCTAAGTATTTACATAACTAAGTTATTTATATGGCAACATCATCATCAACCTTATTTTTCTAAAATCTATCCCTCTGCTAGGCACAGGCTTCTTCTAATTTGAGGAGAGTTAGCTCACACTGGCCAAATGCGTTGGCAGGCTATGTCTTTCGAGAACATTATAGAGAACTCTCAGACATGCAAGTTTCCTCACGATGTTTTCCTTCACCGTTAAGCAAGCGATAATTAACAATTTAATACGCACATAACTTCGAAAAGTCATTGGTGCGTGCGTACCGTGGATTCGAACCCGATACCCTCTGCGTAGCATTTTGCTATCGCTTATCGCTGATCCAAAAACCCTATCAGTGTTATTCTATTACAATTGTAGATTATATGCTCGAATAATAAGTTAGCTTAATTTACTAAATAGTGAACAGGCTGCTTCTTACTTACGTGACTTATAACGGCATGTTACATGTCCTAATAAGCCCGCATGTACAAGACTTATTAATAGCTTCCACTAAAGAACAAACTACAAAAATATACACTTTCAACCCTTATTTTTTTACATTCTTACTATTTTTACCAGTAGGTATGTCTTGTGTTTTATTTGTATGGAATCACAAATAATAACAAACAGAACCGAAATCGTCTGATGAACTATGTATATATATTTGGCACTGCTGTTGAGTCGAGGTAATTATAGATAGCGGCTCGTAAATAAACCAAACTAATTAACTACATATACCAACAAATACTTGATATTTGATGTTGTAATAAAGCTGTAATAGCAGATATACCTAATAATAAATAAAAATAGAAAATATATTCACTCGTGAAATGGATATGGCGGAGTATTACAAAAACGAAGGTATTTTTTACTACCACCAAGTTGCCAAATAAGTGCGGCATTCGCTTAAAAAAAACATATCTTGCATTTCCAGACGCACACCGTGCGTACCCTTTAGTCTGTAACTGACAGTACACAGTCTTCTCAAGCGACCTGGAAGCTTCGTAGCCGTCCACTACAGAAACACAATAATAGATTAATTAGCTCCGAACTTGTATAGAGCTAGATCCAACTCTTAACGCTGTAGAATGTTATATCGAGGAGCATGCCTCTCATAATATTAATTCCAAACGCACATGCACATGCCACGGGCCTTGTGCCAACGCTAAATTGATTTATATAGAAGCTGGGAGCTGTTTATTGGCTACGTGTTCCTATAGGTCAGGGCAATATAGCCACGACAAACAAGATAATATTTAGGCTCATGTGGGCATCAAACCAGGCGCCTATTTTCGCCGACATGTGAGTACATTGAAACTTTTATATATTAATGATTATAAACATAATTCCAGACCTAACTATATTTTTGAAACCTGCGGTAAAAGTTTTATAAAACTGCGTTTTAAAAATAGGCGCCTTTAAGTACTTATATCAAATAGTAAAAAAGTACCTAAAAATATTTAATTACCTATAATATTAATAAGATGTTATTACTCGTATGTAACATCTACTAATAGGCTTAAAGTCGGTACCTAAAGAAAGACATTGCAAACTCAAAAACAAAATCTTTTCTGTCTGCTCGACGTAAAAGAGCCGCCTAGCTAAGTAGTAATAATACACAGGGACACATTTAAACAGATATTAAAGTTTTAATTCCGTAAAGGTTACTTTAAAAATAAGGAAGACCCGATGCCCCAGAGATCTTACTCTTACAGCAAAAACATTCAAGACCTTATACTTATTTACTGTCAACAGTTTGAAAACTTTCATACTGATTTCAAGACACGCTTATAGGATATTTTAAACATTGTTATATTCAGTTGATTTTAAGTTAATCCTATCTTAAATTGAAGAACTATTGAATTTCTGAACGGCTACCAAGAGTTTGACCTGCAGAAACCAATTTCGCAACTGTCCTGAGGATTATCCCTACTAATATTATATATTCGAAAGTGTGTGCTAAAACGGCTGAACCGATTTTGTTGAAATTTGATATAGAGATATACTGGAACATGGAGACGGACATAGGCTACCATAAGATGCAAAAATTAAACTGGGAGGGATTTTAGGGATTGTAGGGAGCCTAGAAGTTTGTTCGGCACAAATTTACCTCTTGGAAGTAAGAACGCATGCGCTCTAATAATTGAGTGCGCATGTGCGTATATCTGTCTGTATTTATTTATTTATTATACACTTTATTGTACACTTTTACAAATATGTTAAAGATATTACATACATATGTGTAAAGATATTACATACATATACATATGTAAGATACAGTACAATGAGCGGCCTTATCGCTAAAAGCGATTTTACCAGGCAACCTTTGGATGGAGATATTATTGATTGGATAGAAATGGTAGTTATAAGCGTACCAGTAAAGATGTAGGTATGTAGTACTGTCACATCATACATAATGTCATATTGTGCACGGTGATTACATTGTTCGCATATTTAAACTACTAATTACTACGCTTAAACGGCTGAAACGATTTTCTATAATAGTATTAATGCGAAAGTGTATATAGATATATATTGGACATGAATTGAAACATGGCTTCGGCATTTGACTGTATGTAAGGCGATGTTATTATTTACCTTTCGGTAGATATAATGGTAGGTATATAGTGTCATGAATACTGACCGAGCTACTTTGTATCCTATAGAGTTTCTGAAGTCTTTAGAAAAATCAGGAGTGTCTTCACACAACTTGAATCTGAAAGTAGATTTGTGTTACCCCAAATTCAACGCGCGCGACGCCGCGGGCAAAAGCTAGTAGACAATAAATCAACGACTTCCGGTAAACTGCGTGCAATTGACGTGCTATAGCAAACTTTCGTGACTAAAGAGGGAAATTGTTTTATCCTATCCGGGACAATTGCAATACTCTATCATGACACGTTTAATAACATAGCTATTTCAGATTCTCGCTAGGCGTTGAGTAACACAAATTGAGGCGCTCTGATAATATATATTATTAAACTGGCTCTAAATGATATCGAAATAAAGGAAAACTATATTTTCAAAACAACATTTTTGATGTCGGTGCCAGCCAGGAGCACACACGCAACTACAAGTATTTTTTAATTCTATATTTGTCGTCATGCATACTCCTGGCATGTTTCTAAAAATCAATAAGTAATAAAATGTAAAGATGACATATATTTAATGTATGTACCATAGACTAATGATTGGTCACGCTCTGCTCTACTAGACGGAGCCCTCATACTTGTAAAATGAGGCAGAAAAAACCATGCCAGCTGGCATGGTTGAGCCCACGTTGAGCCTGTCACACTTACAGCCGTATGCCTATCCACCAAATCAATTACGGAAATAATCGCTGTACAATGCCAAGTTGCGCTTTTATCCTGAGTAAAAATAAATGAGCAAAAAATAAGAAGGACTCTGCTATCACATACTATCTGTAAAATAAGAATAATTTTGAAATTTCAACATAAAATTACAAAAAACCGAACACGCCATACAGTGTTGCTGCTAGTATAAGAATCAACTTCCCCACAGTTGAGATTTTTATTATGTGAATTTAAAGTTATTGTTTTTCGTTATATTTTAGCATGGCACAATGGTCTTCTTTTTCAGACTTTTCAACTATAGCAATATACTTCTTCAAGAATGTCATATTCGGAAATGCTAATTAATAGTATTTTCATTGGAAACAGAATATAAAGTACGTTTAATAATGTTTTTTGAAATTAATGAATACAACGTAAATACGGAACCCTAAAAATCGCTCACACCAGCAGCTATAAACTAAAATGTATCCTGCATATATTTCTGATCACTAAATAAGAAAAGCAGTTCTTGGAATCTTGACATAGTATCGCTTTTCATTCAGATTGCGGCAGCTTCGTGTTTTTATAAAGCATTGGGAGTGTTTTGGTGTTCCAAAGATTTAAAAAAAAATAAAGTACAGAGCTATGGTGTGGATAAGGTAGTAGGTATATTCGTTGCAACAAACATGTAATCTAAATTCAAGCAGTTCACTTTGATAGAATCTCATGCATGCGTTAGGATTACGGCTAACCATTGTAGTACATTAGCTGTGAGTAATTTCAAACTTAACGACAGCACGTGGTCTGTTGACGTCACGCCTCAGTCCGTGGGTAGTTACAGTCCAACCGGTGAAAGTTACGGACAGGAAAAACTCCACGATATTAGTTTTGTTGTTTGACAATAATTGGTGGCTAATAATGTACGCTTGAGCGGAAATCAAATAGTTTCCCTGGATGTTTCTGCGTGGATGTTTATGTTTCCCTGTGTGGAAAAGAAAATATGGTCTACACGGATAATAATAAAATTTATGTGTTGTTTATATGAAAAATTACCAGTGTGTTATTGAAATAAGCTCCTCTGGCAAGCAAAACACTGCCATATAAATTATTTCAAGTTAGGTTTTAGAGGGAGTCCATTATCACCTAGGGATATAAAAAATATTCTCCAACCTATTCTTAGACCTACCAAATTTAAACAAAAGAATCATATTTGGTCCACCGTGTCCAGAGGAGTTCGGTAACAAACTCTGTGACACTTTTTGATTATATTGAAATGTTGAAAAATCCATCTCGTTGAAAGGCCCCTAAGAATTAGTTCTACTCGTTTGTTCTAAGTGATTTTTAGACAGTATTCACAAACAGGCTGACATTGGTATGAACCGTACAATAAAGATAATTTTGGTCTACAAACGAAAGCTGGAGAAAAAGCTGGAACTGGCATATAATTTGGTTCAGGCTAAACTCCTAGGTAGGTAAATTTAATATAACGTTAAGATGATGATGAGAATGATGGATGGATGGATAAATTGATGTTTTGGAAGCAATTTAACAATTTTATTACGCAATAAATTGTAGACCTGAGTAGTCCAAAATCAATTGCCTAATAACACCATTGATATGGGGATCAGGTATCAGGATACCTAATACCAGTCTTAAGACGTCACGGCGTATAATCACTCCTACTAATTCCTACCGTAAGCATAGATATATCTTCGTATGATATGTGCTGGTAGATAGTATGTTCTTCTATTAATGGTCTGTGTATCTTCGGGTTGCACATTTACTTGATGAGGTCGTTGGACCCTGTTAACAAGATGTTTAGTGGTTAATGTTCCTGTCCATTGTGCGGCCTTTAGTGCGAGTTTATAATCAAATGTTCTTGATCCTACTCTGTTGGCCATCAGTCGGTATAAGTTTGGCACTACTCTGGTAGATGAAATTTTAGTAGAAAGCAAGCAACAACCGATGTGGCGCCAGGACTTTGGCACTACTTAGCAGTTTTGGTACATGAATTTTTTTTAATTTGCTTTTCTATGTTCGTTTCGTGTCAAAATGTGACTGCTTTTATAAACGCGAACGTTTGTGACGGCGACTTGACTGTTGGATATTTGTTACTCTTTCACGCAAAGACTACTGAACGGACTTTAATAAAATTTTGCATTAATATACCTAGCTTATACGCGTGCTAAAATAACTAATTGGCTACCTATTATCAAGATAACGTACGTAAAGCTATGGACAAAAGCACATATTTTTTACTAGTAAAATAATATTAAACATGCTTTCGGATGATGTACTTTACAATGTTCTTATTAAAGTAAATAACAGCAAAAAATAAAACTGTTTAGATACAGGCACTATTCCTTCACAATTTTACAGATCACTATAAAAAAAGTCTTAAAAAATTATGGCATTAAAGTATTGAATGAAATGAAATACAAATAAAAAGTAAAGCTTCAAACGAGCGAGCGCTATCGCTACGAAGTCGTTTGATTCAATTCATTAAACGTAGGACGCTTAGACAAATGATTGGTATCGCTTCGCTATACTAGACTCCGCGCTGCCTAAGAAAAACAGGTCCGTAAATGAGGCAACTCATTATGACAGTGTGTGTCAAACAAAAGCATCAAGACGCATGCGTGAAGAATTGTGTTGTCAGCATCTCAACAGTTACCCCAGTAAACGGGCAAATATTGTATCCTGTAGTCTAGTGGATAAGTTATTGGTCTCAAAATCAGATAAGGAAATGCTTAAAAATTACATTTCAATAAAAGCATCAATATGTTTGTGTACCGCGTAAGTTCCTTTATGAGAAAAATGGTGGGTATATTATCCAATGATTAGGCCTCATTTTATTATGATGGTTTGTTTTATGTACTTATAGTATTTTGCAAATTATTATTAGAAATAACCATAGAGGAAATAAGGTGTTTCCAAAACAGTGCTTTCTATTTCCATGTTACTAGTCCATGTCAATTTCATCATCATCAGCCTTTAACAGTCCACTGCTGGACTAGGCCTCTCCTTTGAAAGGAGGAATTGGCCTACTATACCACGCTGGCCAGACGGGTTGGCAAAGGGTTTGTATCAAGTTTTCCTTCTTTTACAGTGGTGTTCTCTGCATAATATGCTCCCTCTGTCGGCTCTTACGACACCCATGGGATGATATGGAGTGGTGACATTCCGTATTCTTAATCCGTCACCACACGGACATGTCAATTTAGTTTGAGATTATTAATTTAACATGAATAGTAGTGAAAACTACTTTGAATAAAACAATAATCTTACACACTTAATTGCACATATAATTAGGTAAACCATGTTTCTTGAGAAAGATGTTCAGTTTCTAACAACTAAAATTTTTCACTTTATTTGTCTATACTTACTAATATTATAAAGAGGAAAACTTTGTATTTTTGTTTGTAACGGTTAAACTCAAAAACTACTGGGCCGATTTTTAAAATTCTTTCACCATTAGAAAGCTACATAATCTGGGAGTAACATAGGCTATATTTTATTTTAGAAAAAATTGGGGTCCGAAAGATATTTGGTTTCTTTTATTTATCTAACCTATTTATTTTAAATAGGTTAGATATATAAAAGATATAGTATATTTAACCTTTTTCTATATTATTTTATGTTTATACATTTACTAGCCGTTTCCCGCAGTTTCACACGCGTCCTGAGGGAACTACTTCGCGTACCCGAAAACCCCAAATATCTTTCGGACCCCAATTTTTTCTAAAATAAAATATAGCCTATGTTACTCCCAGATTATGTAGCTTTCTAATGGTGAAAGAATTTTAAAAATCGGCCCAGTAGTTTTTGAGTTTAACCGTTACAAACAAAAATACAAAGTTTTCCTCTTTATAATATTAGTAAGTATAGACAAATAAAGTGAAAAATTTTAGTTGTTAGAAACTGAACATCTTTCTCAAGAAACATGGTTTACCTAATTATATGTGCAATTAAGTGTGTAAGATTATTGTTTTATTCAAAGTAGTTTTCACTACTATTCATGTTAAATTAATAATCTCAAACTAAATTGACATGTCCGTGTGGTGACGGATTAAGAATACGGAATGTCACCACTCCATATCATCCCATGGGTGTCGTAAGAGCCGACAGAGGGAGCATATTATGCAGAGAACACCACTGTAAAAGAAGGAAAACTTGATACAAACCCTTTGCCAACCCGTCTGGCCAGCGTGGTATAGTAGGCCAATTCCTCCTTTCAAAGGAGAGGCCTAGTCCAGCAGTGGACTGTTAAAGGCTGGTGATGATGAAATTGACATGGACTAGTAATATGGAAATAGAAAGCACTGTTTTGGAAACACCTTATTTCCTCTATGGTTATTTCTAATAATAATTTGCAAAATACTATAAGTACATAAAACAAACCATCATAATAAAATGAGGCCTAATCATTGGATAATATACCCACCATTTTTCTCATAAAGGAACTTACGCGGTACACAAACATATTGATGCTTTTATTGAAATGTAATTTTTAAGCATTTCCTTATCTGATTTTGAGACCAATAACTTATCCACTAGACTACAGGATACAATATTTGCCCGTTTACTGGGGTAACTGTTGAGATGCTGACAACACAATTCTTCACGCATGCGTCTTGATGCTTTTGTTTGACACACACTGTCATAATGAGTTGCCTCATTTACGGACCTGTTTTTCTTAGGCAGCGCGGAGTCTAGTATAGCGAAGCGATACCAATCATTTGTCTAAGGTATGTACATATCAATTTTAAGGTTTATTCAACTGAGCCTTTAAATCGTTCCTCTATACCTATTAACTATGGCTTCCAAACGAAATACATAAATAAATTCATGAAAACATCACTCTGCGGGTTGTTTTTGAAGAAATTTATTACAAGCTACTCAACCAGATGATTTGAGAGAATAATAGTCTAGGCATCAAGAAAAGAGGAAAATATTTATAAGACGTTTTATAACTTATTTTTCAAGAACCTCTGAATAAAACTAGTGTTTTCTTTATTTCACTAGATGTTATATACCTAGTATAATATTACATTCTAGTCAGAGAAAGAAATCATTCTTATTAATCTCGTTGTCTTAATAAAAAATATTTCCTTTCTACAGTATATTTAACTTTAATCAAAATCCACAGACCAGATTTCTCTTGGGCTTTACATCGAAGCTTAAATGATCGTGAGATTTTTGCAATTGTTATTATTACGAAAGCTCTATTGAAACGACAAAGGATCTTGTAAGAAACCTTTTAAAGCGCTTTCTTATAAAGTTGCTAACAGAATATTCTTCGTTTATTTTTTTCAATGACTTTAAGAAATCAATCAAAGCGTAGTTATGAACATTAAAAATATGTGTATTTAAATAACAATGACTATCATGCCAGAATTTTGCATTCAAGCCTCTTTTCAAAACACTCCTGGACAGTACGATTGAGAAGTAAGGTACCTACAATTGCTTGGAAGTAACAAGGTTCATCTTTTAGACTAAATAAATTACAGTTTCCCGTGTTTACTTCATTCAAAGTACAAAGTTACACATAATATATTTTCAACGTCCAGAGGTATATTATATACAGGTCATCAAATTCACTTCAAGGAGTCTTATTTTTAAATCCATCATCATTGTTTTATTTTTCTTATTTAAGTCAAAGGCTAGTAAGCTCAAACTGCATACTCGATTGGGCAATGTTTTAATGGAAATATATATTTTTTTAATGCTGGATCATAAGATAATTTACATATTATTTATATTTTTTTTTATTTGTATCCCCGAAGGGGTAGGCAGAGGTGTATTATTATACCCACATTTCGCCATGAATTTTTAGGTACCACGTAATAGGGGGCGAGCCTATTGCCGTTACCGGGCACATCACCAGACTCCGTGCTGCTACTGAGAATTCGGAAAAACCCAGTAACACTTTTGCCCGACCCGAGAATCGAACCCGGGACCGCCGATCAACAGTCGCATACGCTATCCACTGGACCACGGAGTGTACATTAATTAATATTTGGATATTTTAAAATAAATGGAAATTTTTATATTTTCATAATATTACCTTGGTACTTCCAGGCTTATGATTGCACAAAGGCATTCATTTTCATTCAATTTTCAGTCGAATGCGCCGGATATTAAAATAACATCGCTTTGTATTTTGCAACATAGAATACGCCACAAAAGCTTTGCTTGTAGATGCTACCGTGAACGAACAATAGAGGTGAACTATATTGGTTTGCCTTTGGTTACTAGACTTCTTACTAACTTTACTTTTACTTTTTCGTGTGAATGTGTTTTCAACTCTGGTGTGGGAGTGTTCAGACCGCCCAAAGGCCTCCGACGTGGCCTAATGATTCCTGTCCTGATACAAGAACCGTAACCGACAGCTTAACGTGCCCACCGAAGTACGGTGGTGGTCTGATGTAAATGCCACACTCGGTCACCCATCCAAGTGGTAGCCTGTGCAAGAGTTTCTTAACTTTGCCGACCTACGACGAACAATAAGCCAAGTCACGCTATGAGCGCTATACTTGGCTTTTGACTACACAATTACATATAAAGTCTTTATGAAGAGAGTTTTGCTTAATGAATTCTGTTTCTGATGTGAGTAACGTATTGGTTTAGCAAAAATCACAGAATTCAAATCATATCGCATCTAAAGCAGAGATAAAAAAAGTTATTCGCTCAGGAAACGAATGCATATAAAGAAGTACTAGGATATTTTATGCATTCAATTCCTCAGATCAATTCGAATGTTGGTCCAGTAAACTTAATATTGGAGTGAAATTGAAGTTCGAAGTGAAATATAAAATAGAGCGTAATCACAACTTTGAAAAGCGTTTTTCCCAGAGACCTGGGAATGTAGTAGTCAAAAGAAGGTCATTATTTATAATAATATGTTCTATTAACTTACACTAACGTAAAGCTTATTTTATAAGCCTATGTCATGTCACAAAATAATGTCTGCAAAATATTAAGGTGCCTAATAAACTTGAGTATTCACTTGTAATGAGCATTCTTGCGAATAGTACAGAAAAAAAAGAGTGCCTTTTAGCGAGCATTCTATCGATAATTAGGGAATGGACAGTAGACTTGCTTCGAGCTTTTATCGACTTACCAATTCGCTAGAAAGAACAAGAAAATGTTCTTAGTGATGATTGGCTTTATTGATTGTACAAAAATATTTGTTGTTCAGTTCGACAAATTTATAAACTGGCCAAATGCGACAGTGCGACTCGGACCAAGGGTTTCGTACCATTATCTACAAAAACAGCAAAAAATCATGTTTGTTGTGTGGAAGCGCCCTTAAATATTTATTTTAGTATTCCTACAGATGTACATCCATTCTGAAAAAAAAATAGAATGCTCAAGTCTATCAGCGCCTTTACACGTAGATAAGTAGGTATTAAATAACATGAACGAATTTTAATATATTCTTAGTTTTATAAAAAATCTAGAATCTAATTCCATGAAATACAAAGCGAATGTTATATTTAAAATGCACTGGAACTATGAAGATATTCTATATCCACTATAATTTAGTTAAAACTGGCGTAAGACAATAGCCGTTTCAAAGAAAATAGTTTAAAGGGAGCAACACGAGAATACTTGTTACGTCCATAAAGGGCTCTAAACTTTAAAGTACGAGGCTCTACTAATTTACAACATATTGCAATATGGGCCCCGTGCACGATACGCGAAACACGAGCTCCTTCCATCCATTTTCTTGGTTAAAATTGCCACAATACAAACTTAGCAACGTTCGGACTATATTTGAGCAATATTGCGGCTTTTCCTTACATTACACGTTTGCATTTATTTTTATGTAACACTTTGAAGTTTCGTTTATTCCCCAATCAATTTTGGCATTTATTTCTCCAATCCAAGTTTTAATGTTTATCTACAGGTAATCAATAGCTACGGTTTTGCACGAGACGATCAAAGTTTACCTCTGTTCTCAATATATTTCATAACATTAACTTTTATATCGATTTGCTTCAAAAAATGAATATGCGTGCTTCAATTTGGGTTATTTTCGATTTCTGTGCTAAATGTTTGAAGCAACACTGCATGTTGGAGATCATGAGTGTCACGTTGAGACACCCAAAGTACCTAAGCCTAAATGTTTGGACACGTTAATTGAATTAAGCTTTTTGACGTCACAAAAATATAAACACCAGAAATAAAATCAATGTTGCTTTGTTGATGATAGTTTCAATTACCTAATTTATTTCTAACATAACCCATCTCGTTAATTTGCTGTATAATATTCTCTAGTTAAATTGCCTACCTATACTAAACTTAGACGTAAATATAATATGAATTACTCTTTTCTCATGTGTGTGATTATCTCGACTTCATATTGTTCTTGTTCAACTTCGGACATTCATTACACACCCGTCATGTTAATATATGTAACATAAAGGTCGTAACTTTTGTACATTTGTAGTCTTTGCACGTCCCCAAAGTGAAAGGTAAATATGTTATGATGGCCGCTTTGGTCGTGGTCACTTACAGAGAGGTTAAAATGTGTAATAAGTACCTAAACCAATTCATTTTATAAGGGAAAAAAATAGGTTCTTTAGTATTATTTTATAGCCTCGGAATTGCGCTATTGACGTTTTAATAAATTATCGTGTAGCTGGAGAATTTGACAAACCAGTAATTCGCCAAATAAGCTGATGTTCACAACGAAATAGTTATATTTCAAGTTTTTGTAAAGTCTTGTATACACGCTCTAGGCCCTAGGGAGTTTATCAATTCTACATTTAACAAAAAATAATAAGTTTAAAAACTATAACCCGACTACGTAAAAAGAGGGGTCTAAAAAGGACGAAACAAGAAAATAGCTCAATCAGATATAAATCCAGAAAAGTATAAGCACGGTAATAATATCTAACAGTATTGTAACTCCGTACAAACGCACGAAACTCGAGTTATACCTACGCGCGCCGAGCAGAGTACCCATTAGACTGGGCGGACTGTACCTACAGTACCCGCAGCCGCTATCGTGCCGCAGCTCGCATGCGGCGCGTCTGGTAGGTGTATAACTCACGAAGACGGCCGAGTTACAATACTGTTAGATTATATTACCGTGGTATAAGTACAGAAATGCTCAAGCTAGAGCCGCGGTCGCATTGCCCCTATTGTATACCTAATGTGGGTGCAATGTTTGCACTTAAACAAATATGGCAGGTAACTATAGGTATGTACATACATATACATTTCAATTATACACAAATAAATCGATTAGTACATCCGCGTTTTAAACTTATATTTTGACTCAAACAGTATAATATATGTACATATTGTAATGTGCTCCCCAATAGGTCCCTTTCTTTTGATACCAAACACGTAATGATTATCACAGTTTTTTTTAAGCTAGAATCTGGGGTATTAATTCCGTAATATAAAATATAAATAAAATTTATAAAGCCTATGTCACCCGAGCCATTTTTACGAATCTATTGACACCCCATTTATTAAAATCGGTTCAGTCGTTTAGGCACTAGGGTGGCACATACATACTTACATACATACATAGACTGCCAAAAACATTACACTTCCCTTTGGCTTCGCCGTAGTCGAGTAACAATTTGTTGACTATGAAAACTAAACTAATAAATAGAGACTTGACAAAAATGTTTAAACTCATCAGCTATCCAGCGAGACTCACAATAGAAAATAAATTGTTATGAACCAGATTTTGATACACGCGATAGTGAAACTGTTAAAATTATAACCGTATTCATAGTTTGTACCTACATCCCCTCTTGTTAGTTAATTGTCGGCTAGAAGGTAATGGTCGTGTCTTAGATACAATAAAGCAGCCGAATATGCATCCCTAAGTTACGTGAACGCAACTATGACGCTTACGATTTGTACAAAAAATAATTCGCAATAATATTTTATTGTTTATTTCAACCACGGAGCTTTTCGGATTACCGGTTCAGCTCTCTGTGGAATCATCATAAATTTTAATGGAATGGACCGTTTGCCTTTATATGTATATAAGTAAGTTATATTATGTTCTACGGCTACGCTGACGGATTAAGTTAAGTACATCCTTTTCGGTGCCGCGGACAAATTGTATGCAACATTTCATGATGCTTGCTTGAGTAGATCAAACGATACAAAAAGTAAGCAAAACTAACAAAGATACATATTGGAGTCTGCGGGATGTTACAAAATCATTACAGGAGTAACAAATTTTCATGACCTGTCTAGTAAAATTTGTCTCACTTCTGGGCTCGATTTACTATATTAGTCTTTGACAAATTAGATACAGACAAGTTATTTTACTTGCACAGTATAAAATTCGACTATTAATACACCACACACAATAGACACCTAAAAGTACGTAATCTCAAAATTCGATGTATTTTTCTCCATATAATGACATGATGAATAGCACCTACATGAGCCTCATCTTGATGAGGCGTATACACACACACAAATACACACATACAAATTGAAGCCTCGTAGCATATTGCATGTGTTACGAACGGATACACTTAATTAACGTAGCCGCAAATTTCCTTCACTGTAGCAGACAGCACCCACACACAAATGTATCAAATTTCACATACCTATTAAACTTAACTTTTAAACTTAACTTTTAGTCAAATACGCAGAAACAAATATTACTTAAGGCTGTTTCCTCAAATTAGCCTCAGCAGTATCTAAGTCGAAACCTCCTCCCCTCCCCCTACACCTACGTGTTTGTTTATTTTTACATAGGTCTTAGGTACAAAACAGGCGTTCTTTACAAAGTTTCAACCTGATAAAATAGGTCATATAAGTTCTTTCCTATGGCAATTCGCTTTTTATCGACTTTTAGTATCGGGAGGATTCTTCCCCTTACCTCTCGAATAAACTTTACATAAAACGAGGTAATAAATAATGGATTGTTGCCTTCAATTTGCGGAAAACGGTAAAGTAGAGCATATATATTGTAGATGCTGTACTCGCAAAATGTTTTACTTTAACATTAAAACGTAAGTTAAAATATAGCAGCAGAGGGTGTAGTGCTAGCTCGCATAATTATGGATTGAATGAAAAACTGACTCGGCAATGATATAGTGTGTGGAAGTCGTCATTCACATGAAGCACGCTGTCTTATATCAGGCTTATAATGAACCATCAATGTCGCGATAGCATACTTATTTGTAATTAGACTTCAGGTAGTCGAATCAAAAATCTGTGGCTTTATGGTCACACCGCTACTAAATCTTGTACAACATGGCAGTAAGGATGAGGGTGAGACTAGTCCCAAAAAGCCATCCGTGGCAGTAACGTGGATACTACGGAATATCTAAAATATTAAAAACCAATATTGTACACTATCTACGCAATAAAATCTTAATGGACGCCCAAAATCTATTACCAACTGCACCTGTTACTTCACGCAAGCAAAGCCTTACCAAAATTAGAATTGCACTGTCTCGCCCACAATGCCTGTGTTATAATGAATATTCTTATTGACCTGAATAATCTAAAATTGAACAATCTTCCATCGCATTGAGCAGTGTCGTTGGCATCGCGTGCATAAAAGCATTAGGTTTATACAATGCGCTCCTGCACCGTCTTGCATGATTATGCTGAATTGCTGATAGGTTGTCTGTCCTGCACGCTCGGCAAACGCCTGTAAATTTGCAGAATTAGGCTGCGTGTGCACCGTCGCCTTCATTGGGATAACATCGAGAACGTAATGACGATGATTAATTACACAATACATAACATGGCCACGTGCCCACTGCACGTCCGTCATCCTCATACCACCACAATAGCTGATAATTTGGTTATACCGCTAAAAGGTCTGTGTAGCGCCAATATTATTTATTGATGGTAGGAGAGACTTGCTATTTTCAGTATGAACTGGCTCTGGCGGGGAAGTACTGCTCTCCCACAGAATATCGTTCGGTGTGTGAGAGTTGTAGAGGCCCTATCCCCTTTTCTTTCTCCATCATCCCGCTCCACCTCCTATTCCTTGCTGCGGGTATCCATGGGTAGCTGGAATCTCTTACCATCAGGAAACATCAAATCTGCTTTAGTTTTATGCCATAGAAGGCAAATGCCTTCTATGGCATAAAACTAAATAAACATGTTAATTTTATTTAGTTTTATTGTAGTAATCAAAATACTTCTCGTGATATTTACAAAATATGCACTCAAAAGGTATTGGTTGCATAGCCTACGTTTCATAACGCCCAAAGACCGAAGATTTTTGTTGACTCAACCTTACTACATACGACATCGTTTCAGTGTGAAACACCGAGAGCGGTCGCAATGGAACCGACACACCGACACGTCATTTGAAACTCGGTCCCAGATCATCATTGTCGCGGCCGGCAGCGGTGGCCAAATAACGTATAGATCTGTAACGATAGCGTAATATGCGGACTCACTCTCAAGATGATAACTACAAGTACGAATGTATCAGTATGTTCATAGCCGTAACCGTTCTGTGGAAAAGTTGATAATTATTCTGTCATATCTGGTTAGACCAGTAAGCGGACCTCGGGTTCCAAAGCGTGTAAGCCTCGGATGCAACCGTGGTAACGCTAGAACGATGATGATGACGTTTAACGATCTTTGTTATTCCTTTTTAGCAACTAAAGGTTTTGTTTAAGTGAACGATGGAGCCATTTAATCAAAGTTGAAGTTGAACGTTTTGTTAGTAGCAGTTATGAAAAATAATTTTGAAATCTACCTACAGCTGATATTAAAACCACAAATCCTCTACACATAAATCATCTTCTTACTTACAATATATTTGCACAACATCACTACCTATAACATAAACATTATTCCATCTGCTACTACGTCGTTATTCTGAGAGTTAGCCGACCTTAGATTACGGTCAGGATTCCGCGAACCCAACAATTCGTGAAAGTAAAAGACATCTTCGTGATTGGAAGCGTTATTTCATTCGGTTCACGGATAATCCTAGCGTATTATTGGCAACCTGTAGAGGGAACTTACTGACGGTGAAACTCGATACATAGATTAACTATTATTTGAAGTAGACGCTCCACATCTGCCGACTTGACCTCTCTCTGCCAATGAAAATAAAAATATCAAACAATGTGCTATATCTATTTACTGTGACTCCAAAATATAATATACTGATAAACTGACAGACTGCACGGTTGGCGTAGTGGTTAAAGCGATCGCCTCGCGGCACTGCGCCGAATGATGTGGGTTGTGGGTTCTATCTCCACACGGGACAGCATCGTTCACGTTCGCTTCGTCATTTGTTTAATCCATAAATATGTAGTTGTTTCAAGTCTGGGTATCCATTGTGTCCGTTAGTCGTCTGGTTAAAAAATAACGACGCGACACAGGATTTGGTCATAGTGCGGGAGTTGTGTTTAAAAAAACCGTGTATAAAGAATACAAAGTAGTACTATGTTACCACCCCATTACATTCCGTTTGTCTCGTAAGAGGTGACTAAGTAAAGTACCAAAGCAACCCGTCTGGCCAACGTCGTTATATATTTTTTTATAGACTCACGCCTGTATTCCCGAAGGGGTAGGCAGAGTGTAATAATTATTACACCCACATTTCGCCACGAATTTTTAGGTCCCACGTAATAGGGAGCGAGCCTATTACTGTACTAGGCACATTACCAGACTCCGTGCTACTGCTGAGAATTTCCTAACGGAAAAACCCAATTACACTTTGCCCGACCCGGGAATCGAACCCGAGACCTCCCTATCCCACGCGCACATTTATGCCGCGAAACCAACGAGATCTAAAATTATTTAGGCTTGTCGTTATAGTAAGGCTAAATAATTTTAGATTTGACTGCCAATACCTACAACTGGCTTAGATTGTTATTGTGATTCAAATTAGGAAAAGCCTACGTTCAGCAGTGGTCTGCGAAAAGCTGTATGACGTTAGTTAACGTAATAACTATGGACTTAATTTTTTATATATTGAATAAGCCGTGAAATGGTCGCCTATTTAGGAGGCGACTATAACAAAAGTTTAGAAATTTAATTATGTTCTAGAAATATTGGCAAATCAAAACAGTCACACAAAGTAGAAGTGTAAAACGAACGATGAACGACGAAGAATTTACAATATCCTAGATTATATACAACGGCTACACTTTCACTACCAAAATAATTTAAAATGAAAAAAGAAATGTATTTTTTCATTTTAAATTATTATTCCAAACTATTCCAATTTTTTAATATATGAATACAAAATTTCGAAGTGCATAGTAACTTAGGCAAGTAACATCTGATTTTGAGTATATATGGATCGAGACTCGAATCGTCAAGTTATCTCCGATTCGTTCCTGATAAAAATTTGCAAATGAATAGTTTGAGTAATTTCATAAAAGACGCGGCTTAATTTAACTACCAGGATCTCAAGGTCTATGATAATTATATCAAATGTAAAAGAATCCCGATCTTACCAAAATTCAACCAAACCTTGCCGCAATCTTATTAGCCCGCATTGTCTCGAACTAGGCAACTTTTCCACTAAATGTTGATTAAGCCTATATATTGAACTTGCGTTCAATTTGCTGCCGGCTTTATGAAAGGTAGTAGGTACTGCTTAGTTGCGAGTTCATATGTTTATGTAGGTTACGTGGCATTATTACCTTATTGGACTCTGGAGCATCAATTTATTTACTTTTTCAATTCATGGATGTGTTACGAACCTTTTTTCAGCATTTAAATATACAGAATTGATTCTTCTATTAATATTAAGTTCGAATATAAAAACGTAGAGTCTTAACAATACTGGGTATATATGTACATATACCCATTATAAGCAGAGCAAATATCATATACAATATTCTATAACTCACACACAGTTATCTGATCTGAAACGCAGTAGAACCTATACTGTGGTAACCAGTTAACTGATAAAGATATTTACAAATTCTTATATAATTAGGCAAATAAAGCTCATTACACAAAAAAACAAAAACCTCTGACTCAGCAATCCAGGCACTCTACCTAATAATTTAAAATAAAATGGTCTAGAGCCATCATATTTCACATTACTAAAACATTATTATTACCTAGCTAGTACATATAAGACTCTTGACTAAGACATTTTCATCATTGATATTACTAGTATAAAGGCAACTAAGTGTGATAGTAGGTATAAATTCAGCGTCTGTTTCATAGAGATAGTGTGACAAGTTAATCGGAATGTTTGCTTTGCTTGCAATTCAACGATCGACCACTAAGCGATCTGTCTGAACAACATTCAGTGGGTACAAATCGAGCTGGCACTGCGCCAACAATAGGTACACGTTATGTGTTATACAAGTTCGTCAGTTCTCGAAAACTTGACTGCGTAAAGACAACGTATGTGTGATAAATAGACATAATAATTTATTTAAGAACCAATAAAACAATTAAATATTTAGGCACTTTCTCTGTAACATTAAACGTCATTAATAATCTAATACTAACGTAAGTGTGACACATACAGACATACATCAACACACGCCGGGAAACAGAATTCTGGTCTGAGAAGGTCCGCCTAGGTCTTCCCCTTCGTCCTATTCCATTCACAAATGCCTTACATATCTTCTTGGTCAGTCATTCGTGATCCATAGTCTTCATGTGCCAAAACCATCTTAGCATTCTGTTCTCGATGTTTGTCACTACATCTTCTTTTAGCCCACAACGCTCTCACATCACACAATTCTTTACTCTGTCGGTCAAAGAGTGAGAAATACATTTCCAAAATAAAAGTAAATTCAATCAAATGGACAGTATATTACAGCACACATTACAATTATATAAGTGCACATACTGTGACAAAGTTTATGTACAAAACCAAACTCTACTAAACAATGAGCTAAGTAGCAATATACCTTTGGGTGAATTGGTTTTTGCTCCGGTTCGACAAGATCCCGGCGAACTGTTACGAGGATTATTTACTAACCTTTATAGCACTGCTTTCAGTTGAAGTAAAAAAATACATGCACAATACATTTAGATATAAAAACAGGACAAGTGCGAGAACAGCGCACCGAGGGCTCCCTATGATTTTTTATGTAAAATGTTCGTGTACAGACTACAAAAATTCTACAACTACAGATATATTTAAGTTTGATGATCCGTCCAAGACGGGTAAATATTTGTCACAGTCGTTGAAGTTTAAGTAGGTCTAAACTGGTATACATAATTTTGTATTAATAGGATAGGAGTCGTCGGTTGGCGTAGAAGATTAATAATTTAAAAGCACACATATTAGTTTTCATAGTAATTCCATACCCGGTGGACGAGAAACAAAGTTATAAGGGTCCCGTTTTACCTTTTGAGCTACGTAACTATAAAAATAATAGGTACATGTACACAAGAAAAGGTCTACACTAAATTAAGTTATTATTGGTAGCTTGTCGATCCATTTTGTGTCCTGTTCCAATGATACCAATTTTCGAACCATGTTCTTGAAAATAACAAAGAAAATAATGGCCTTTCTGCTTTCACCCAATTATTATAAGTACTTCTACCTAATGGTCCTTCAATATTTCTCTCTCTTCACTAAAATGTATTATTTAAAGAGTATTGTGTACCTAACTCATCCGTGGAATGATTTGGTACATACCTAATAATTTGACCTTTTTTTCTGAAAAAGGTTATTGAGTACGGAAAACAACTACTTTTATTTTTATCGTACGGATTACGCGGGCATAAACTACGCGGTCTAAGACTTTAGGTTCAGCTTAACATTATTGATTCATAAGGCACACCCGAGCTAACAATAATTAAACTACTTTTAAACTACTAAACTTCTTGGTAATGTCGTAATCATTTCACCAGGAAAGACCCGAGCTGAAAACAAAATTTAAGCCATGTAAAATATTCGTATCAACAATTTACTTTAATTCTTTAATTTTTTGTTCTGTTTAAATATGTCTTTTAGACTGCCGTCTGCGCATTAAGTAACACAGGGCCTAGTTCTAGATTGTCACGGTGGCTAGTGAATAGTCGACGGGAACAATTTCCATACAGTTTTGAAAGTGGCGCTCTAAAAAATGTAATCTAGCAGTTAATAACGGTTTAACGAAATTTAGATAATGCATGGAAATTGTGCCCGTTGACAAGTAACTAGTCACCGTAACAACCGAGTGCAAACACGACTGAATCCCTAGAAGTATAAAAAAATATAGTATTAAAAAAAAAATATTCAAAAGCAAGCCTTGAGATGCTTGATAGTGGCTTCTGTAAAACGCTTAGGAGAGCCAGGCTCTAGAGCCAAACTTAAATATGAAATGGTTCATGCTTCTCATGAAAATATACATACTTATTAAAACTGACAAACAACATTTTTACTTCTTAGAATGACCAACTGAGAGCTTGTAAGTTACGGAACGCACAACTTACTAGGAAAGAATATAAATAAAAGCTGGTATAAAACAGAACATATATTATAGGTATACCATGAGAGGAAGATATGGGGTATTTTACAGTGCAGATTATGTTCTCTATTCGGGGAAACTGTTTGTACACTCAACTACAAAATCATTAACTAACCCATAATCTTTGCAGTCTTTTATGAATAGGGTAGTTTCCAGGGTCAAAATAATTACATTTTATTTAGTCCGTATTTTAGATTATAAAATACGGACTAAATATTGGACACGTATTTTTCTCTTTTCGATTAAATAAAAAATAACAAAGATATAGCCCATTAAAGTTACGTGTGACGTCATCTAGTGCGTAAAAATGCAGCACGGTGTGACGTTATACGTAACTTTAATGAGCTATATCTTGGTCATTTTTGGTTTAAATTACAGATACAAAAATACGTATCGCTTATTTTTGAATAATCTAAAGGACGGACTTATATTTTTTTTTTGTCAACTAGCCTATTGAAACTCCTCGATCTTCTTAATCTTAATATATAAAATCCTTGCGTTACTGACTGACTGACAGACACGCTACAGCCGAAACTATTGGGTGCAGGAAGCTGAAATTTGGCATGTATGTTCCTTGGGGACCGTAGGGGTGCACTAAGAAGGGATTTCCTGAAATTCCCACGAGATCGGTCAAAACGGGTTAATTAAAAAGAAATACAGGTGTAGCTGCTGGCGTCCTCTAGTCATTTATAAAGTATTTTTCAGGCCAGTTTTCCTTGCCTAAAAATGCTACAAGATATTGAAAATATTTATTAATTGGGACGATATAATTATTCTAAATCACGCAAATGTGTATAGACTTATATGTAGCTAACTGTACCTATTGTAGATATGGCAGGCACGTGTATGTTCCAATACATAAAAATATGTATGTAACAAAGTACTGCGTATCTTTTTGTCGGATTAAATATTATAAAACTTATTGATAGATATTGCAATCACTCAAAGCTGCTAATATTATTAAATCATCATCGCATATTTTTATTTCGTTATATCGCGTGTAAATGCAAGTGACTAAAATCATGATTTGCCTAATATTAGGTATGGTTATTATAACGGATACGTGATAGTTTATAAAATACTAGAAGACAAGCAAGCTACGGTCGCACATATCATTATTTTTTATTTGGCCTTTTCTTCATAACCAGAACTACTGGACATAAGTAGCTGAATTATGGCCAGTATAATCCTTCGGGGAGCGTAAAGATGCACTTAGAAGGAATATCTCGAAATTATATATATATATATATATATATATATATATATATATATATATATATATATATATATATATATATATATAATAATTATAAAGAGAGTGGGCGTAGCTGTGGGATCCTCTGGTAACTGAACTCTCTAGGTAAGTAACTAGAAGATACGCGTAGCTGGGGGATATTTTAAGGAATATATTGTAATCTGTAAGCTACCGTACATATAACTTTTCAGTGTACTTATATAATATGTGTTAAACAGAATTTTCTAACATTTTCGCGTGTTTAAAAACAGGCATAATGCCTAGTCAGACGACAGCCAGCTTTTCTCACGCTATTTGAAATCGTTGTGCGGAAATTGGATTTTTCTCGCTTCAACAACAGAGAAAATGGCTTGTATAAATATATTCAGACCTGTTAGGACAAAGTCGTACAAAGCCAAGAAATAAACCTATAACCATTCTAAAGACGAATAAATACGCGTTTCACAGAAGGGTGATGAAACCAATTTAACGAACAACAGCATAGGATAAGATAAAATATAACAAGACGTATTTTTCAAAAAACTAGTACATAGCTATCTATTAATTAATCAATTCGTTAGGCACTAAAGATTTTTCAATTATCGATACACAATGATGAACGCTGTAATTTGTGTACACCACCATGAGTAAACAACGACATTCGATTATTAAATTATGACACACCATACAATGCATTATAGAAAACCTTATTGCTCCACTAAAGTCTACGTGCAGTCCGAAATTATTTCAACAAAAGATAGACTAGGTACTTAAACAACGGTTATTACAATTATCGATCATGAACATATTGTAACAAATAATAATATTTCTCACCATGTTATCTTTCATCAGCTGTAAAGTTTCCTCACTACCGAGTACAAATTTCTACTCGAGAAAATGGCCGCTTATGAAACTTGAAATCACTCGAGATACCTTCTCAATTATATTAAATTACTGATACGAAATATTGTCCGAGGGCTCTATTCATCGTTCATAGTTCAATTGACTCACTTAATTAAAATTTGGTGTACGTACCAAGTCTAGCTTGAAACCCTACTTCAGAACTATCCCAATTATCTACTGGGCGCAAACAGTCTATCAAGTTTACACAATACCTGGTCTGTCTTGTTTCTGTGAAGTTAAAGCACGATCAATAATTTGGTTCGACGCGACGTCAAAACGGTTCGGTTCGATGGCGAAAAATGTAGCAAAATATTACAAATTTAAAAACCCAGTGCTGTATAGGTTAGTTACAATACTCTTTATTAATAAAGAAATATATTATGACGTAGGTACTGTTATGTTTTCACTGATTGATTCGAATAAATCGCAATAGCGTATAGTCTATCTATTTGTGATATGGGTGAGTATTCGGTAATATTATTCAACAGAATTGATTATTGGATGCTTCATAAACAATTTTCATCTAGTCGCTACTGTTATATCCTTTATATATCTGTAAAGGTTAACCTGGGGCATGGCAAATATTTGAAGAAGTAGGAATACGTTAGACCTCCATTATCTCGTTCATAAATTATGTATTATCTTTCAAAATATTTTGGTAGGTACCTTTGTATACAATATCTATAAACATGTCAGAAACAAAAGCGGTTGAAATTAATTAAAAGTTGTATTCCTTCACCATAACCATTACGTTTTGTTAATATGAGTAAATTGGCAGAGCAAATAAATTTGTTTTACAACATAATATTTGAACATTGATTGGGGTCAATTGGACTTTATCCAAATGACTTATAATAATATTTTGATGTTAACCTACGCTTAATGAGTTTTATAATACCATATTGCATTTAATTACCCTGGTATATGCGCGCTAATATAATATAGACTAGCTTTTGACCGCTGCTTTGCACGCGTAAAATTAGCTAATATAAAATGTTTTGTACAAGCTCCCCTACACACAAGAAGGAACTTAGTGAATAATGTAAATACATAGTGATTAATCCCTTGAAGGAATAAGAAGGTTTCATACAAATTCTGACTCCCATTTTATACACTTAGGGTAAGAATTTCCAAAAATATTTTCTTATTGTTCACTAACTTCATTTGAGGAACCAATATAAAAAGTTTGAAGTTAATCCATTAAAGGAATAAAAAGTTTCATACAAATTCTGGCAACCTGTTTAACTCCCTTAGGGGAGGAATTTCCAAAAATCCTCTCTTAGTGCGCCTCTACACACCTCAGGGAACATACATGCCAAATTTCACCTACTTGCGCTCAGTAGTCTCGCCTGTAGCGTGTTTGTCAGTCAGGAGTCAGTCAGTAACGCAAGGATTTGTTGATGTATACAGATAAAGCAGGGCTATATTCCATCGATACAGAGGTAAATCCACCGAAACAGATGTCTTTGTAAGAATTCAAATATCAGATACAAATGGCATCTGTTTTCTAACCAATTAGTTTCTTATGTTCAACTAGGTATCCTTCAGCAGGTTCAAGCAGATCTAAACCAAAATGAGCTCACATGACTTCAAAGTCTGAAATCCACCACTGGATCTATAAGTATAAAACTAGTTACGTAGTTATTTATCCCACTTAATACCGTCTAAGGCCTGCCTCACATTGAATGTGTGCGTTCCTCGAGTGTGTCCGGCGTACGCTCTTTCTTACGTTTTCTATAAAGTACCTAGGTCTAATGACTAAATCTAGGTCCTTTACAGGTTATTATGGCGATCCTTACAAAAGTAAATCCCACATGAATTTACCAACTTCTTGTGGCGACTTAACGTTATTCTCCGGATGGACGAAGTGCTGAATTCTGAGCGATTACAGGAAAATATACCTAAATTGGATTGTGTGCTGGAGTGATGTTAACATAATAAATATGTAACGAAATACAACATTATGTCCTTAATTAGACCATTATTGCTCTGCATTACGAGTACAATATAGTGGGTAAAGTAATTCTCAGGGTTATTGTTATTGTTTCAATGTGATTCGGTGCCGAGTCAGGCCTGGCCGGTAATGTACATGTAAGTTTCAAATAAATAACTAAACAGCTCTCAAGCCAGAAGCGGATAATTGATTTTAATCAATACTTCAGTTATCTTTATAGTAGGTAGGTTCTATTACGAAAGCTTTTAGTGTCAGTACGAACGAGACAGATTCAAATTAGGCATATGTCTTTTTCTTAATTTAAAAGACAAATGCCCATTGTCTTTACTAAATGGTAAACTAATAGAAATGCCCACTCAATTTCACTAGTTATATTCTCGTATCTTGAAATAATTAACTAGCTCTTCAATTAAAATATGAGGGTTAATATTAAAAAAAAAAACGTTCAAGTGCGAGTCGGACTTGCGCACCGAGGGTTCCGTACAAACCTGTCGGTAAGGTATCTGTACCAGTGATGGACGGTTTAAGGTCGATGAAGTACGTATAAAATTTCCAAAAAATAAAGTTGCGGGCCGATTCTGTAATGGCTGTAGATAAAGTTGGTTATGGTTTTTTAGCATCTAATAAGAGAATACTACATTCATGCTAGTAATTTCCATAAAAATAAAATTACGAATAAAATTGGCTTAAAATTATCCAGTAATGGACAAGTCATACACCAATGATTGACACCTAGTTATGGACAGTGTTCCGGTATTGGACACCTAGTAATAGACACTTGATAGAAACAAATAAATAAAAATATTGTTTGTTTAGAAACAAATTTTATTTGCTATTACGTATTCTAAAATAAAAGTTCTTATTAATCATAAAATAAAGTACTGTAAGAAAGATCTTGTTTGTAGTACCTACAGTAATGGAATGAACCAGTGATGGACACCCCAGTAATGAACACGTCTGTCCATTACTGGTAAAAAGCTTTATAGAGTCATGGAAAAAAGATATTTCATTGACTTCGAGAAATAAATCTAGAATCGACTAAAATCTTTAAAAAAATGCCCTGCACTAGTAATCGACACAATGTCCATAACTAGGACATGTCATAATAACAGGTACTAGTCATGGACATAGCAAAAAAAAACAAACCACGTTGTTGTTTGCAATACATTTAATTAAGATTGTTTGGAAAAGAGGTTAATTCAGCCACAAACTTATTATTTATTCATTATTACTTTAATTGAATTGACAAAAAAAACTCATCAGCAACTTACCTCCCTATCAAACTCACTTAAAAAACGATATCACTGGTGACACGCGCTGTTTATCTTTCCACCAGTTTGAAACTGAACCACAGACATACATCAGCTGTCGATATTTTGACACTTTAATCCCCTTTCTCTGTGGTAAAGTATTGCCAGGTAACAAAAGCGTTGTAGAATCCTTATTTTTTAGGACTCAATCAATAATGTTCATAACTGGTACGCTGTCCATTACCGGTGCACTTACCTTATATTATTTAAAAAAATATGTGATGTAACAAAAATGTAAGGGTTTCGAAATTTTTCCTATGTGCTATAAAACGTTGCTATATGCCAAATTTCAAGATTCTAGATCGACTGGAAGTACCCTTTAGGCCTTGAGCATTTGATATGAATTTCAATTGTATACCCCTACGGGTTCATAAGCAAAGGGGTTTAAAATTATTAAAAATATGTTAATTATATGATGTAACGGAAAATTTACGGTTTTCGCAATTTTTCCTTTATTTCTGCTATAAAACGTTGCTTCGTGCCAAATTTCAAGATTCTGAGTTCACGGGAAGTATCCTGTAGGTTTTGATTCCCTTGTGAGTTTCGAAAATTTGCGAGAATTTGCGGCATAAACAGCTGTATCTTTTTATTGCATCGGCTTAGAAGTTTGATTTTGTGACAGCTTAGATATATTATAGATTTGAGTATTTGATATGAATTTCAATTTAATACCTCTACGCGTTCATAAGAAAAGGGCTAGTAACTTTAAAATTAAGCACTTCTTTTTATTATATGATGTAAATAAAAATTTACGGTTTTTGCAACTTTTCCTTTATCTGTGCTATAAGACGTTGATTCGTACCAAATTTCAAGAATCTGAGTTTACGGGAAGTACCCTGTAGGTTTTGATTCCCTTGCCAGTAGATGCGAGTTTGAAAATATAGTAAAATTGCTATTTCTTTTGATTGTATTGAGACAGAAGTTTTATTTCGTTACACCTTAAAGGTATTATATACCCAAGTATTTGATATGAATTTCAATTTAATAACTTTACGCGTTCATGAGGAAAGGAGTAGTAACTTTAAAATTTATTTAATACAAATATTTTTTTTTATGGTGTAACAAAAAATTACGGATCTCCCAATTTTTCCTTTATCTGTGCTATAAGACATTGCTTCTTAACAAATTTCAAGATTCTGAGTTCACGGAAAGAACCCTGTAGGTTTTTAGGGTTCCGTACCTCGAAATGAAAAAACGGAACCCTTATAGGATCACTTTGTTGTCCGTCCGTCTGTCAAGACCCTTTTTCTCAGAAACGCCTGGTGGTATCAAACTGAAATTTATATCAAATAGTAAAATCTGCTGTCCCTTGAAGCTGTGGAAAAATCGAACATCTAAGCCAACGCAATCAAAAGATACAGTCGTTTATGCTGCAAATTTCAGCAAATATTCGAAACTCAAAACCTACAGGGTACTTCCCGTGAACTCACAATCTTGAAATTTGGTACGAAGCAATGTCTTATAGCATGCATAAAGGGAAAATTGCGAAAACCGTAAATTTTTTGTTACATCATATCATAGAAATATTTTTAATAATTTTAAAGTTACTACCATTTTCTCATGAACGCGTAAAGGTATTAAATTGAAATTCATATCAAATACTCAAGTCTATAATACCTTGAAGCTGTAACAAAATCAAACTTCTATGTCAACGCAATAAAAAGAAACAGCAATTTAAGCCGCATATTTTCTCGCAACTACACGCAAGGGAAGCAAAACCTACAGGGTACTTCCCGTGAACTCAGAATCTTGAAATTTAGTACGAAGCAATGTCTTATAGCACAAATAAAGGGAAAATTGTAAAAACCGTAATTTTTTAGTTACATCATATAAAAAATACTTTTATTAATCTTAAAGTTACTACACCTTTCCTCATGAACGCGTAAAGTTATTAAATTGAAATTCATATCGAATACTGGAGTCTATTACACCCTTAAGCTGTAACAAAATCAAACTTCTATCTCAACGCAATCAAAAGAAACAGCAATCTTAATATATAAAATCCTTGCGTTACTGACTGACTGACAGACAGGCTACAGCCGAAACTATTGGGCGCAGGAAGCTGAAATTTGGCATGTATATTCCTTGAGGACCGTAAAGGTGCACTAAGAAGGGATTTCCCGAATTTCTCACGGGATCGGCCAAAACGGGTAAATTAAAAAAAATGCAGGCGTAGCTGCTGGCGTCCTCTAGTTTTACTATATTTTCAAACTCGCAACTACTGGCAAGGGGATCAAAACCCACAGGGTACTTCCCGTAAACTTAGATTCTTGGAATTAGGTTCGAACCAACACCTTATAGCACAGATAAATGAAAAATTGCGAAAACCGTGAATTTTTAGTAACATCATATAATAATTTAAAATAAAGTTACTAGCCCGTTCCTTATGAACGCGTAGAGGTATTAAATTGAAATTCAAATCAAATACTCAAATCTATAATATCTTTAAGCTGTAACAGAATCAAACTTCTAAGCCGACGCAATCAAAAGATACAGCTGTTTATGCCACATATTCTCGCAAATTTTCGAAACTCACAAGGGAATTAAAACCTACAGGGTACTTATCGTGAACTTAGAATCTTGAAATTTGGTACAAGGCCACTTCTTATAGCACAGATTAAGGAAAAAAATCCATAAATGTACATTTTTAGTTACATCATAAAATGAACACATTTTTAAAACTTTAAAGTTACTACCTCTTTTCTCATGAACGCGTAGAGTTAATAAATTGAAATTCATATCAAATACTCAGGTCTATAACACCGTTAAGCTGTAATAAAATCAAACTTCTATGGCAACGCAATCAACAGAAACAGCAATTTAAACATATTTTCAAACTCGCAACTACTCGCAAGGGAATCAAAACCTACAGGGTACTTATCGTGAACTTAGAATCTTGAAATTTGGTACAAGGCCACTTCTTATAGCACAGATTAAGGAAAAAAATCCATAAATGTACATTTTTAGTTACATCATAAAATGAACACATTTTTAAAACTTTAAAGTTACTACCTCTTTTCTCATGAACGCGTAGAGTTAATAAATTGAAATTCATATCAAATACTCAGGTCTATAACACCGTTAAGCTGTAATAAAATCAAACTTCTATGGCAACGCAATCAACAGAAACAGCAATTTAAACATATTTTCAAACTCGCAACTACTCGCAAGGGAATCAAAACCTACAGGGTACTTCCTGTGACCTTAGATTCTTGAAATTTGGTACGAACCAACATATTATAGCACAGATAAAGGAAAAATGGCGAAAACCATACATTTTTAGTTACATCATATAATTAAAATATTTTGAATAATTTTAAAGGTGCTACCCTTCATGAATTTCTTCATGATCCCGTAGGGGTGTAAAATTGAAATTCGTATCAAATGCTCAAGTCAAAACTTAAGGATATTTCCAGTCAATCTAGAATCTTGAAATTTGGCATAGGTAAAGCAACGTTTTATAGCACATAGGAAAAAATTCAAAACCCTAATTTTTTTGTTACATCACATATTTTTTTAAATAATTATATACTTATAATATACTTATAATAACACGATGCAAATACCATCTTTGCGTAGAGACGGAAAACTCGACATCAAACCCTATACGACTGCCTCGTTGGTCTCACGGCATAAATGTGCGCGTGGGATCGGGAGGTCCCGGGTTCGATTCCTGGGTCGGGCAGTGTTATTGGGTTTTTCTGTCACGAAATTCTCAGTAGCAGCACGAAGTCTGGAAATGTGCCCGGTACGGCAATAGGCTCGCCCCTTATTACGTGGGACTAAAGTATATCTGGCGAAAAGTGGGTGTAGAAATACACATCTGCCTACCCCTTCGGGGATAAAAGGCGTGACGATATGTATGTATGTATGTAATTATATACAGGTTTGTACGGAACCCTCGGTGCGCGAGTCCAACTCGCACTAGACCGGTTTATTATTCCCTTGCGAGTAACCTAATGGAAGGAAAGAGGAACCCACCACGCACCCTCGGATTGAGTAGTTGCGAGAAAATATGCGGCTTAAATGGCTGTTTCTTTTTATTGCGTTGATATAGAAAGTTGATTTTGTTACAGCTTAAAGGTATTACGAGGGTCAAACTGAAAGTTCTTAGAAAATCAAAAACTGATTACATTAGCCAGTTATTAGTTTTATTATATCTTTTCAAAATATTGTCCATTGACGTCAATACACCGCTGCATGCGATGGAACCACTGGGAAAAGCACTTTGCCCACTCGTCCTTAGGGGTCTCTTCAATGGCATCGCGATACGCAGCCACCGCTTCTTCAGCATTCATAAACCGCTTTCCTTTAAGTTTTTCTTTAATTTTTGGAAATAAATAAAAATCACAAGGCGCGAGGTCGGGGCTATACGGCGGGTGACCCAGTAATTCAACGTTTGATGTCGCCAAATAGTCGATCGTTCGCTTGGCGGTGTGCGACGAGGCGTTGTCGTGGTGAATGAGGATCCTACTGCGAGGTCGTTTCTCTCGAACTTTTTCCAAGACAAGTGGCAAACAATTGGTAGTGTACCATTCTGCAGAAACTGTTTTTTGATCCTCTAACACAATTGTTGCGAAATGACCTATCCTTCCAAAGAACGAGGCCACCATTTTTTTTCCCGCACTTCGATCTCTCTTCACTTTAGTTGGCAACTCCTCGAAAGGAAACACCCACTGAGCAGATTGTCTTTTGGTTTCAGGATCATAACAGTAAATCCAGCTTTCGTCACCTGTTAGTATGTCGAACACAGCATTTGAGTCACCTCCGTTAAATCTTTCAATCATTTTACGGCACCAATCCACACGATGGAGTTTTTGAGCCTTAGTCAAATTATGAGGTATCCACCGGGCGCAAAGCTTCCTGACCGCTAAATGTTCGTGGAGGATTTTGTGCACTTGACTCATACCGATGCCTAAGCTTGTCCGAATCTGCTGATAGGTCACTCTTTTGTCAGTCTCTATCATACGCCGCACAACACAGATGTTATTTTCAGTCGTCGCCGTAGAAGGCCGTCCCTCACGTACATCATCAGTGAGATTAGTGCGACCACGTTTAAACTCATTAAACCAGTTGTAAACAGTCGCACGAGATGGGGCTTCATCGTGAAAGGCCAATCGTAGTCTATCATAACTTTCTTGTTGACTTAAATGACATCGAAAGTCATAAAAAATCATTGCACGAAAATTTTCTCGTGTTAAATTCATGTTGACGTGACACAGACAATTCTCGATTTGCCGCCAAATCGTAAAACAAATGACAAATGAATGAAATATATACTCAGTAATATTGGCAAAGAGTTCTATTTTCAAATTTTAGAATATTTTTTTTATTATATTGTTTATAAGTGGCCAGTTCTAAGAACTTTCAGTTTGACCCTCGTATTAACACGCTTTTATTAGGTCGTCGTGTATGTAACTAACTATGTAATGGAATCTAAGCTAATTTAACCATCTTCCAAGGGTCATAGCGTAATGAAAATTGGCAGCTGTATGTAGTTCTGATGACAATACAATATTTATGGTACTGTCAAACTGATCTGATGATGGAGTCGAAAGATATGAACTAGAACTTGACATGTATGTAACTATATAATGGAATCTAAGGTAACTAATTTAACCATCTTCCATGAGTCGTAGCGTAATGAAAATTGGCATTTGTATGTAGTTCTGAGGACAATACAATATTATGGTACTGTCAAACTGATCTAATGATGGAGTTGGAAGATATGAACTGGAACTCGACATGTATGTACCTAACTATATTATGGAATCTAAGGTAACTAATTTAACCATCTTCCATGAGTCGTAGCGTAATGAAAATTGGCAGTTGTATGTAGTTCTGGGGACAATACAATATTATGGTACTGTCAAACTGATCTAATGATGGAGTTGGAAGATATGAACTGGAACTCGACATGTATGTAAATATATAATGGAATCTAAGGTAACTAATTTAACCATCTTCCATGAGTCGTAGCGTAATGAAAATTGGCAGTTGTATGTAGTTCTGAGGACAATACAATATTATGGTACTGTCAAACTCATCTGATGATGGAGCTGGAAGACATGAACTATAACTTCATGATGGAAAATCGTATCACAGGGGCTTGACTATTTGATACAAATTTCATAGCTCCACGCGTTTCTGAGTAAAAGAGTCTTGACAGACGGACGGACAACAAAGTGATCCTATAAGGGCTCCGTTTTTTTTCATTTTGAGGTACGGAACCCTAAAAATGTTAATGAGAACCAAAGACGGATGTGGAGGAGATCGTGGCGACATATACCTAATGGCAGCCTGAAAAGCTCTTTATGGTTCAGCCTTTTTCCTTTCCGAAGATTATTGTCAAAAAAGTTAGAGCAATATCATAGAAAAAACTGAGGACAACTGCGTCGCAGTCAGTCAGGCCATTGCTGGCTCAATTATTTAAATAAAATGTATCATTTCATGAATTATGGATGTAATCCATATTTCGGAATATAGGAAAAAATATCAATACTTTGACATTAGCACGATCACCTTAAAACAATAAATAGTATCAGATTATACTCATAAAAAATTGCTCAATGCTGTGCAAATTGTGCGACGGAACCAAAGTAAACTGCATTTTGAACACTCGTCTTAAGTCTGTATGCGTATGAAAACTAAATGTAACAGAAATTGGGTTAAAACCGTTTTATATTCACACGTAAACAGAAATTACAAACTGCAGATGAATTTACTTCTATCTTGGAAATTTCGTTTTTCAGTGCTATAGCTTTTTTGCGACGTAAAGACGGTTTAAATTCAACGATTTGGCTGCATTTTCACGCGCTTCTAAATGGGATTCAAACGAGAATACTTAATAGGTATTTCAGTGTGATGTGACGATCACCAAGTGAATAATAAAATTAAATGTGAATGAAATATCATGATCTCATTCACATTTAATTTTATTATTCACTTATTCCTATTTCATATTAAGCTAATCGAGTCCACGATCTCATGATCGTGGACTCGGTTAGCTTAACCTGGACACTGTTGACTTGACCAGGAAACTGTTGTTTTACCATACAAGTAAAGTATTTTATTCCGAAATTATTATAAAAAATACAAAAAGAAATTGCCTACGAACTTTTTCCAATTCTAACAAATATAATACTTTTTTAAATTGGTAAAGGAAACACGATTTCTGTAACGAACAATATGCTTTACTTGTAAGATTTTCTATTAAATAAATAATATTGTTGTTTCGCAAAAAAATGTAAAGAGGTAGAACCGATTATTGGAGGTACCTACTGAAAACCGAGGCATTGAATTGAAGCGAAGGACGAAAAGAATTTCTCCAGTTATTTTTGGTTGTACTCTTTGCTTTAGTACCTACTCTCGAGAAGAAAAACAGCAATGTCTTCCTGGAGATTATGACGCCGGAAAATCTTTAAAAAACTTAAACGGTAAGCGTTATTATGTATTGAATTTGCTTTTGCTTCAAGTAATGTTTATGTTGGATCCGATGGTTATTCTAGACGCTAAACGCATTGAAAGTGCGTCATCTGCCGCCATCGGTCTATAGGTACCCACGACCGAACGGCAGTTTGATGAGCTTCGCAGCATCAAACAAACGGTGGGTGGTGCATTCAGTGTAAAATCGAAGCGAATTTTTGAGATAGATGAACATGGGCTGTGATAAACTCAGTGCAGCGTACAAAGTGTGTTTTCATAGAACGAGACCCATTTTATTAGTAAGTCTTCCAGAATAAAATCATCATCAAACGGGCACTAGGCTACATTAAGTAGCACTTAATTTATTCCATATGCAGCACTCTCGTTATCGCTATTTTATAGAGAGACCTCTTAAAAATCTATAAGCGCAGAAATGTAGAAATGAAGGTATATCTATTAGTACATCATACAATATTATTTAGCGGGTCTTAGTCCCGATAATTTACTTATTTAAAGGCATAAATACCTCTGACGGAGTGGCAATGGGTAGCCCAGTAGCAACGGTGATGGCCAATATCTGGATGGAACACTTCGAAGAATCCATAGACATGCAGGCTTCAAATGTAAAGCTATGGAAGAGGTATGTCGACGATGTATTCTGCATCATGAAGGGCAACAAGCAAGACATAGAACAATTCGCAGACAAATTGAACTCCATACATCCGAACATCCGGTTCACATTTGAAATGGAGGTAGACGGATCGTTAGCCTTTCTCGACGTCAAAGTGACGGTGAGAGCTAATGGTACACTTGGACACACTGTGTACAGAAAACCGACACACACTGACAGGTATCTCAACGCATGCTTGCATAATCACCTGCGACATTTGGAATCCGTAGTGACCTCGTTAGTGAACAAAGCGTATGACCTCTGTGACCCTGAACACTTAAACAGTGAATTGTCAACTGTTCAGGAGGTTTAGTACCTCCTGAACAGTTGACAATTCACTGTTTAAGTGGCGCAATGGATTCAAAAAGGAGATACCCCGTCGGAAGAGGAAGGACCGCAAACGTGAAGTAAGCAGAGTGCCGGCTTATATGCCTTACATCAAGGGAGTGACGGACAAAGTTGGAACAGTACTACAGAATTACTCCATCAAGATTGTATATAGTCCGCTCTCCAAGGTAGCACACAATCTGCGTACACCAAAGGACGTTATTCCTCTACAAACACCAAGCGTCTACAAGGTCGATTGCAGTTGTGGTAGTTCCTATATCGGACAGACCAAACGAACGATCGCTGAAAGGGTCAAGGAACATATCGCATCTGTAAAAAATCGACAAATTAATAAATCTGCCATAGATGAGCAATTGCTGGAATCTGGACCAAACCACTGGATAGAATTACATCAACCACAAGTCTTATCCACCGGTCGTCACTATAACAAATCTAATCTAATCTAATCTAATCTAATATATTAATTAGGGCCTTAGGATTGTTAATAATAAGTAGTAGAGATGCGCAAACTATATCAGTTGAAAGAAAAGAGAGATACATATCCTTTGAATCAAAAGATATGTATCACTCTTTTATATCTTTATATCAGTTGTGATGGAATGGTTGAGCATTTAAATCATTAGATCAATGTTTCATCAATCATGTTATATAGCAGTGAGTTAAATCAATCTTAATCTTTCAGTGTATGTAGTAGTGAAGGATTAGAATTCAAAATAAGACGTTTATGAATAATTGCGGTATTTAAGGCTACCCGCTAAAAAAAGCATGTGCGAAATTTTAATTGATATAGAATACGTATTCTGTAAATCTATAGCACAAAAAATGCGAACGGCCGTCGCTCAAGCGTATCATTCGCACACTAAAAGTTTGTTACCTACAGTAAAAATGAACAAAAATATTTTACTGAAACTCAAAAAGTGCCTAGATGCGTCTATACATAATTATAAAGTAATCATAGATTTGCATTATAAGTACATGCTAAACTGCATTTTATATCTCGAACATAAAGATTACTTTTACGCTGCCAAATCTTCGCTTACACACACATGCATAAGTCACCGGGCGATACTCTGTGCTACTGAGTGCAACGCTTATTCTCTCCCGCTCTGATTCATAGGAATCAGCCATACTCTGTTTCACTTTACGTATATCCTAATTCAGTAGATCGAAAATGAACCATGAGCGTAATGAGTTAAAGATATATTTGAACTGAGAGTGATATAAAGATAGAGTGATTAATTTCAAATGATATGTATCTTTTGTATCACTCACTCAGGAGTTACACATCTCTAATAAGTAGTTCAACTTGTTAAGTTGTTTAATTGTGTTGTAAGTTGTTTGTAAAGTTTGTTACGTCTTAATAAAGCCGGTCTCTCCCGTCATTTCAAGCAACGTGTCTCATTTCCCCCCTGAGAAGACCTTCACACTGCTACAGTGGCGCCTCAACTCGTGGCCTGTGACACGGATCCCGCACTAGGACGTTGCTTATAAATGAAGGAAGAGTCCGAAGACGCGTGTGGAACAAGCTTTTCAACTAGACGTCGAAGTTCTGGGCCTTCTTATAAAATCAAGAAAGAACCTAAGCCGACAAGAACAAAAGCGCAAACGAAGATGGCCATCTCTTGTTCAGAGGATCAGATGCGTCAGCTGATTACAGCCATTAACAGCAAAGGTAGTAGCTCTTTTGCCTCCTGTTCAACTGTCTACGATGGAACAAGGACTTCGGAAGCAGTGGAAACGTTCTTGGCGGCCGTAAGCGTTTACAAACGCATCAAAAATATTTCTGACCTAGACGCCCTTACTGGCCTTCCCCTATTATTAAAGAAGAAAGCTGGTATCTGGTGGCAAGGCGTTAAAGACGGTGTCAAGACCTGGACGGAGTTTGAGGATCGTCTTCGCGAAGCGTTCGCGCCCAAAAAGCCTGCATATATCATATATCAGGACATCATGGGCACTAAGCAAACACCTGACATGTTGACAGAGGAGTTTGTTACCACCAAACGATTCCTCTTCGCACAACTTCCGAAGCCTGAACCGAGTGACACGCAGCAACTAGATATGCTTTTCGGCCTCCTCCACATCAATATCAGGGATAGGGGTCGCAATATCGTCCCACTTTCTCAATATCGGTATTTTCGATATTGAACATTTTATAATTCCGGAATTCGATATTTTCGATATTCTCGATACTAGAAATCAGACGAATCAAAAGCGATGAAAAATGGAAAAAAGGTCTCTAAATTGAATTTAAAAAAATATTGAGATCAAATAAGTAAATTACTATTACGACTACACGAACAGCTGTCCAGCCACTGACCCTAGAGCTGGATTGACCCGACACTATACCGAAGATATCCCGGACGTCAGCATGCACGAGACTAGTGTAGCCCTAGAACAACTAAAAGACAACAAGGCACCGGGTGATAGCGGAATAACTACAGAGCTTCTGAAAGCTGGCGGCACACCTGCTGTGGAAATGCTCCGTAAGCTATTCAATTCCGTCATACTCGAGGGCAAAACGCCACAGGCATGGCACAGAAGTGTGGTGGTGCTTTTCTTCAAGAAGGGCGACAAAACCCTTTTGAAGAACTACATACCCATCTCACTTCTGAGTCACGAATATTAGTTGTTTTCTAGGGTCATCACGAATCGTCTCGAGAGCAAGCAGACTTCCAGCCGCCCGAACAAGCCGGATTCCGTAAAGGCTATAGTACCATAGACCACATACAAACCCCGCGGCTGGTTATACAGAAGCCTGAGGAGTATAACCAGCCTCTATGCTTGGCGTTTGTGGACTATGAGAAAGCCTTTCTGTCTGTGTGCCAGTCTCTCCAACGGTCAAAGTGCTGAAGTGTTTGTACCAAAACGCCACCATCTCAGTCAGCCTCCAGGACCAGAGCTCAAAACCTATTCGGCTACAGCGAGGTGTGAGGCAGGGAGATGTTATATCTCCGAAACTCTTCACCGCTGCGCTAGAAGACGTTTTTAAGCTTCTGGACTGGGAAGGACTCGGCATCAACATCAACGGTGAGTACATCACTCATCTTCGATTTGTTGATGATATCGTAGTCATGGCTGAGACCATGGAAGACCTCAGCACAATGCTCTATGGTCTCTGTAGAGTGGGAGACTCTACAGAGAGTCAACAAGTAGGTCTTAAGATGAACATGAACAACACGAAAATCATGTCTAACGTCCATGTCGTACCTACTCCTATCCAGGTTGGGAACTCCACACTCGAAGTTGTCGTCAAGTACGTCTACCTGGGACAAATGATCCAATTGGGTAGGTCCAAACTTCGAGAAAGAGGTCATTCGTCGAATCCAACTTGGTTAGGCGGCGTTCGGGAAGTTACGGCATATCTTCACATCCGATATCCCGTAGTGTCTTAAGACGAAAGTCTTTGACAGTGTGTGTTGCCAGTGATGATCTACGGCGCTGAGACGTGGTCGCTAACTATGGGCCTCATCCGAAAACTCAGGGTCACTCAGAAGGCGATGGAGAGAGCTATGCTCGGAGTTTCCCTGCGAATTCAAATCAGCAATGAGGAGATCCGCAGGAGAACCAAAGTCACCGACATAGCTCTCCGAATAGCCAGGCTGAAGAAGCAATGGGCAGGGCACATTGCGCGAAGAACCGATGGCCGTTGTGGCAGTCGGGTTCTGGAGTGGCGACCGAGTACCGGACGACGCAGCAGGGGTAGACCTCCTACAAGGTGGACCGACGATCTGGTTAAGATCGCGGGAAGCGGTTGGATGCGGGCTGCTCAAAATTGGTTTGTGTGGAGAACCTTGGGGGAGGCCTATGTCCTGCAGTGGACGTCTCTAGGGTGACATGAGGCGGTAAATCAAGAAGGCATGTCTATCATGAAATGAAATAAAATTATATAACAAAAAGTACTAGTTACAGATCAATATCGGTAGATAATTACTGGTAAAATAGTAGCGACGAATACTCGCAATATTACCATATTTGGCGCGCTAGACGCTCTCAACGCAATACCTTCTTCTTAGTCTTATTATTATTTATTGTTCTTAATACATTCGCATGCACGGGTAATAGCGCGCTTCGAATGACTGATTTTGAAGAAGTAATATAAATGAAATTCATTGGTAATGATTATTTGAAGCAATGTCGTAAATATCGAAAATCCCGGTTTTTACTAATCTAATATCGATATTTTCTGGCACTATATTTTGTCCGATATTCCGATATTATCGATATTCGATATTCCGATATTCATGCCCTAATCAGGGAGAAGATACCGCGCGAAACAATAAATGGTTTCGACGAATTGTTGAAGGTAGCGCGGGGTGTGGAAAGAACTCTTGCTGAAAGGAAAGCAGCTTCTGTCACTTGTGCTGATAAGCCTGCTTTTTTAGAGCCAGGTCAAACTAAAAAAGATCAAAAGAAAAGTAGGTGCAGGTACTGCAGATTAATTGGCCACACTATTGATACCTGCTTTAAAAAGAATAGGAAAATGGAAAACTCGAGCGAAACTAGAGAAACCAGCGCCGTGGAAACATTGAAACTCGCACCATCAACGGCAGCACACTCAGCACCCAAGTTTACTTGTTACGGATGTGGAGCACCAGGTGTAGTCCGCAGCAATTGCCCGACTTGTCATAAGTCGAAACTGCCTCCATCCAATGTCAACATCGGATTTTGTGCACTTAACGTCAAGATCGACGCACGTGCAAGGCCGGTTGTCTTTGTTGACATGGCAGGCATTCAAGGCGCAGCGTATGTCGATACTTGCGCTAAATCTAGTGTCGCTTCATACCAACTTTATTTGAAACTAAAACAAAAAGGTTTTATTTTTCATCAAGAGATGGCGTTCATCACCTTGGCTGATGGACATAAAAAACGCCAATGCGTTCTTACTGCGGAAATTCCAGTAATTCTATGTAATCGTACGATTCCGACTAAATTTTTGGTCTTGCCAGAAGCGCCTAATAACCGCACGTTACTAGGCATAGGATTCATCCAGGACGCCGGTATGGTGTTAAATCTACCCCAATTCACCTGGCATTTTGTGGGTCACGAAGAGGATGTCTACGAGCTGTACGATGAGAATTTCACCACATTTAATGAGGATTCCGTTGCTCTTTCTCCAGTCTGGCACGCAACTGATTATCCGGATTTACCTCAAGCATCTGCCACAGAAATGAGCCTACATCGCCCGTATGGACCGCTGATACCACTAGAACTCTCCACCCCTCCTAAGAGAGCTAGATATCTTTTTGATGGATATTCACCAGTCGTAGATGCACTATACAGAGATGCTGAGCAAGCCATAGCAGAAGCGGAAGTAGAACTCTCACCAGAATCGGCTAATCGGTTTCCATCTACTGACATACTTAGCCTAGAAGTTTCAACTCTAAGTGATGAAGAAGTTAAGTCGTTAGATAAACTTTTAAGACTGAATGAAGCAGTGTTTATTCCAAACGGAAAACCGACGACCCAGGCAGAGCATCGTATAGACACTGCGAATCATAGCCCAATTGCAGTCCCGCCTTATCGATTATCGCCTACAAAAGCAGATATACTCAGGAAGGAGATAGATAAAATGCTTCAGGAAGGCATAATAGAACCTTGTGTGTCTCCATGGTCATCTCCCGTCGTGTTAGTGCCTAAAAAGGATGGTGGAATTAGAGTTTGCATTGACTACCGGCAAGTAAATGCTGTGACAACTCCAGATAGATATCCACTCCCTCGCATAGATGATCTTTTGCATAGTGCTAAGCGTACTCCGTACATGACGACTATCGATCTTCGAGCAGGATACTGGCAAATAAAAGTAAGAGATGAAAATCAGTTGAAAACAGCCTTCATTACTCCTTTCGGCATGTATAAATTCATACGAATGCCGTTTGGTCTTCGAAATGCGCCAGCAACTTTTCAGCGCCTGATGGATGGATTCCGCATATCACTAGTCCATGTCAAAATACTGATTTACCTTGATGACCTGATAGTGCTATCTCCCTCTTTTACCCAGCATATCAAAGATCTGCAAGATGTTTTTCACCACTTGATTGAATATAATCTCGTGGCTAACAAAGACAAATGTAAATTCTGCTGTTCTCGTGTAAAATATCTGGGACATTACATCACACCTGATGGTCTGGAAGTGGACCCAGAAAAAGTTAGCTCTATAACCAAGATGGCTACACCTAAAAATTTAAAACATCTACTGTCGTTTCTCCAAATGTGTTCATGGTACCGTAGATTTATGCCCAACTTTTCGAAAGTGTCTGAACCTCTTACACGACTCACCAAAAAGGGAATTACTTGGACTTGGCAAGAAGAGCAGAAAACGGCATTCGACACTCTTCGACAGCTACTTGTTACTGCTCCAGTTTTGACTCAAGCAGATGATACACAGCCGTTTATTTTAAAAACCGATGCCAGTTCATATGCCATCGGAGCTGTTTTAGTCCAGGGGGAGAAGGAGCAAGAACACCCCGTTGAGTATGCCAGCCGCTTATTGAAGCCCGCTGAGAGAAATTACTCGACCACAGAACGAGAGGCTCTAGCAGTGGTTTGGGCAATCAACAAGTTTCGGGGATATCTTGAGGGATCTTCAGTTACAGTACTGACCGATCACCAGGCCTTAAAGTGGCTTATGTCACTGAAATCCCCCACAGGTCGACTCGCGAGATGGGCGTTACAGCTACAACCTTATGACATCACTATAAAATACATAAATGGGAAAACAAATGTAGTCGCAGACTCACTGTCGCGACCTAATTGTGAACCCGGCAACAATGAAAGCTGTGGAGTGTGTAGTGTAGTAGTTGATATACCCCGAAGGAAACCAGAAGAAATTAGAGAGGAACAGATGAAAGACAGTAATATAGCTAAGATAGTTAAGGCTTTGGAAGGAAATGAAGATGAACATGCTATATACTGGAGTAGGAAAGGCTACATCATGAGTAATGGTATTCTTTATAGATATTATAAGCAATCTGAATGTGACGACATTCAGCTCGTTGTACCTGAACACGAACAGCTAAGAGTAATTGTAGCTTACCATGACGATGCTACTGCTGGACACTACGGAGCTGAAAAAACGATTGAGCGTATCATTAGACGATACACTTGGAAAAAGATGCGAGCTCAAATAGAAAATTATGTTCGAAACTGTATCCATTGCCAAAGATACAAGTCGTCGAACCAAAAGCCGAGTGGTTTGTTACAAACTACAGCTATGAATGCAAGGTTTGAAGTTATCGCATTTGATTTGTTTGGCCCATTACCTCGTACTGCTAAGAATGAGACATGGATTTTCGTCATAGAAGATATTGCAACGAGGTGGGTTGAGTTATTTGCTCTGGAAAGAGCCACTGCTGAAGAATGTGCAACAGTACTGTTGAATGAAATCATCCTAAGATATGGAACTCCACGTTGGTTTATAAGCGACAACGGTACTCAATTTGTAAGCAGTGTTCTGCAGCAGCTAACTTATTGTTTGGGGATAAGTCATGGATTTACGCCCGTTTATCACCCAGAAACAAATCCTGTAGAACGAAAGAATCGGGACATGAAAACACAGCTTGCCATACTAGTATGAGATGATCACACGACTTGGGCTGATAAGTTACCGAGCATACGTTTTGCAATGAATACTGCCATATCGGCCTCGACTGGATATAGTCCTGCTTATTTAACATTTGGTCGTAACCTACGTACACCTGATGACGTCCAGCATGATCTGAGATCTATTATACAGAAAGAGAACTTTATCACTGAGATAACTCCAAAATTAATGATGATGTCGGAAACTATGAAGAGAGCTATGGAAGTACAAGAGTGGAACGAAGAGAAACGAAAAGAATACGTTGATAAAAAACGTCAATCATGTCCAAATTATCAAGCCGGTAATCTAGTTATGGTCGATGTACATCTCCTTAGTAAAGCTGCCCAGGGGTACAGTGCCAAATTAGGACCCCGTAGAGACGGACCATATCTTATAAAACGGAAACATGGACCCTCGTCTTACGAAATAGCCAATCCTGGAGCTCCTGATGTACCAGTAGGTATATATCATGCCTCCGCACTACAATTATATCGAGGACGGGAAACTGAAACCGTGCCTGTCCCCGTACAAACGATTCGCAAAAGGGGACGTCCACGTAAATACCTGGCTTGAACATATCGTCAACCTTATTTTAGAAACAAATGTACTTAATCTGTCTTCCTCGTCGGGACGACTTCAGAGACAGAGGGGGAGACTGTAACAAGAAGTTTACACCATGGCTCGATAGATGGCGTTGTGCCTTCATCCTGAATCGCGCTATGGTTTCGTTACCCGAGAACCTTTATAAGGTCGACGAATACTTTGTTTTGTATTCCTTCTTGGTAGGAATATTGCGAGGTATACGAATTGTATCCACCACTGGATCTCTTTGGATCTTCGCGATATTAATTAGGGCCTTAGGATTGTTAATAATAAGTAGTTCAACTTGTTAAGTTGTTTAATTGTGTTGTAAGTTGTTTGTAAAGTTTGTTACGTCTTAATAAAGCCGGTCTCTCCCGTCATTTCAAGCAACGTGTCTCATTTCCCCCCTGAGAAGACCTTCACACTGCTACATAGTTTAAAAAACACTCGAAGAACACGCTTTTATAAATGCACATAAAAAAAATATGGATCGTTCAAGTTGTCTCTATTTCTGGGCTGAAGTGTAAACTGCTTTTAATTATAATATTTGATTGTAAAAGCGTGGGGCGCTGGAACAGGAAAGATTTTTTCTTGTTTAACTTGTTCAAAAATCAACTGTACAGATGTTACGGGAAGCAGGTTACACAGATTGGCGCTCTAACTGGAGTTGCAGCACGAGTAGTAAGTGGCTCTACATTAAACAGTCTGTTCAAAGTACCAGTTTGTCGAACTCAGACCAAACATGCGCCATCAGCGAGGAAGACGACATTCACCGACATTTTTAACGCCTCTTCTTTCAGGAAATTAAGTACATGAGGGTATTGCGTCAACAGTGGCAAAATGTAGAGTTCTTGTTCGTGGACGAGATATCTTTGGTTCCCTTTTGTAACCCATAAATGCTATGCTCTTGTGCGATCTCATGCAGCTTCCTCCAGGAAGGTAGTATTAGTATTTGTTAACAATAAAGTCTTGCCTATTCCAGCGCCCCACGCTTTTACAATAAAATATTATAATTAAAAGCACATACTTTACACTTCAGTCCAGAAATAGAGACAACTTGAACGATCCATATTTTCTTTTTGTTTTTATGTGCATAAAAGCGTGTTCTTCTAGTGTTTTTAAACTATTTATTTATTTTACACTTGGTCCTTGATAACGAAATATTTTTAACATTTATACATTTATTTTAAGTAGGCGAATGAGCCCGCATCCGCTCCATCTCCGCCTGTGCGTCTGTATTACATGGTGTTTTATCTGTCAGCTTATAATAATCTAGCACTTCAATCAGGAGACCACTAAGTGATTTTACTCTACTCAGGGCCACATGCGCCTGTCCAGCCGCAAAAGTAGGAGACCCTAAACTACACCACTGCGTGGTCTACAATATATAATCGGTTTGTTATAACCTTGGAACCTGATCGTGTTCAAAGTCAATTACATGGCCTTTCTCACAAGTGCAAACACGACTATGATACGATATTCCATCATGAAATGCCAGTGCCTATCTTCCAGCTTCATCATTAAACCTTGAAACCTAATCGTGGCCAAAGTTCATTACAAGACTTTTCTAAGAAATCCAAAACAGCTATGATACGATTTTCCATCATGATGTTCTAGTTCATGTCTTCCAGCTCCATCATCAGATGAGTTTGACAGTACCATAATATTGTATTGTCCTCAGAACTACATACAGCTGCCAATTTTCATTACTCTACGACCCTTGGAAGATGGTTAAATTAGTTAGCTTAGATACCATTACATAGTTAGTTACATACACGACGACCTAATAAAACCGTGTTAATAAATAATGTTTCGTCGATCATTAAAATAGGTTTGCATTGCGGACTCATTAGAATAGCGGACAATCGTCAGTGGTACTAACTTGTTTTAATTAAAAGCAAATTTCTAACTACGAATAGATTTGACTCATTAGCAATTCTATTAAAACCAAAGTTTGCTCAGTAGTCCAAAGTAATTAACGTTATAAGCCTATGTCCACGAAGAAAACAATTTCACAGAAATTTTAGGAAATGAAAAGCAAAATTTAATTTAGCCCTGTTTGTACAACTTTATCTATTTTTATTACCTATCGAAATAATAAAGCTGAGGAGTATTTTTTTGTTTGGTTGTTTGAATGCAAAAATCTCGGGAACTATTGCAGTGGCTGCTGACGCTACAAATTATATCCAAGGCCACAGATTACTAAATAGTTACTTCCAAGGTTCACTATTGTGTCAGCTCAACGCAGCAGTCGCCATCGTCACCCCGCACTTAAACAATTTGCTCACACAATCACGCACGTCATAAATACCATCTAAAATAAAAATAAAAATTGGGCTATACAACAGCGCACTATGTATGGTGCCGAGCAGTAGCTAAGATAAATATGTCTAACACGTGTGTAGCTGCACAGCTAGTAAGATATAATTATTCTCCCAGGTCTGGTAACTGAATGGTTCAGTAGGTCACTAGATTTTAAGGTCTCATACTATTCCTAATAATCCTGTTAGAGTAAGCAATGTTAGAAGGGGCACAGTATTGGAAGTGGTCACTACTGGGTTATGTGAGTTTTCATTTGCTTATAAATATGAGGGCTCTTGAAATTGGACAACTAGCTAAACCGAGAAAGCCTAACCGAGCCTCGCATACCTAATATTTAACATAGTTTGAATATATGCATATAGTTTGGCAGGAATGGCAGGTACACTTAGCGATGAAAATATGATTCGAATATTTATATCACCACGCTGAACCCACCAGCCGATACCACTGGCGCACCGCTAGTAGCGGTGGCCAAAAACAAAACGGATGCACAACTTTACACTAAGACTGGTAAATGGCTGGTCAAGACTGATAAAAGTGGCAGAGATATAGAGGTGTTAGCCCTGTTGGGAAACGGTTGGCGAGTAGATAATAAAAATAATAGGATGTGTTTAATATGTTAACGAGCCAGCACTACCGTCTTATAGCTGGGTAATGATTGATTGCTTTTAATATCGCGCTGGCGTTATGATTCTCGGGTAATTACAACCTATAGGAGCATTAGGGTCGAATGAGAGCAAACATTAGTGATTAAGCTTCGTCACTTCCATACATTTGATTACTGATTAAATATCGAAGAAAACGTATTGTACCGAAAAATTCCAGCAGAATTAGGTATAGACGATGGGAACATCTGTAGGTACCTATCGGCGTTTGTAAAGAACACCACTCCTCCTTCACTTTTCGTTTCTCCAAATAGATTGCAAATCCAAGGAAACATAGGTAGCCATTACCATCAAGTTGTGTACGATATTATCGATTCCCTGGCCTGCTTTAGGATAAATGATGACAACACTGAGTCAAGTTACCTTATAAAATATTTTTTATGTCGTTAAGTACGATAAATTATCAAGTATCAACAATGACCGCAAAAACCACCGTAGGCAGCAGTTTTTATCAGATTTTGACGAGTTAGTTTACCTGGTAAGAGCTTTAATTCCCAACACATTTATATTGTCGTATTGGGTAGATGCACCTGTAAAGGCAACTGTATGTTGATATAAATAAATAAATAAACAGTTTCTAAGCTACTCTAGAACGCTGTCGACCTTAATTTTATTAATTTGTAGTCGTCATTCTAGTTATTACATTGCGAAATGTATTAATCAGGAAATCTATCTTCAAATGCCTTGTAGCAATTTTGCCAAAAGCGCAGTAGGTAGGTACCTGGCAATAATACGCAATAACTATCCAATAGGTACTAGGTATCCATAAAGTGAGCAGGTAGGTACTTAAAGTCCACAGCATGACCTGTAGTCAGAATGAGAATTTATCATGATAATAGGTGAATCAGCAACAATCAATCAGCAATAATAGGTGAATGAGACGAAACCCGCAATAATCTACAAAATACACAATAATAATATAAATTTCGCACTAACGACAATGTTCTCTGCATTCGTTTTGACCCTGCGTCAGAATACACTGGAACCAATTATATGTATTTATAACGCATCTACCGTCTCCACCAATACAAATAAAACTCTGAAATAGGCATTAGAAACGCTGTTTATTATTCTAAGAATTCAGTTTCACACAAAATTTCAAACAACTGTTAACGTGCCTAAATAAAAATCATTCAGACGATCAACACAGTTTAGTTTTGGCTATGCAACAATATCGTCGAATACCATTATAATAGAGCCGATACTAATGATATCAACATATCAAAATATTATACTAATTGTTTACTACAAAAAAATTTGGTGACTCAAAGGTGGTCTAATAGAATTAACAAAATCTTCCATACACGAACACTGGCGCCAGATCTTGGTATCATCCAGGTAAGGTACGTGTACCGTCGGTTCTGTGAATTGTACCTTCGGTTTGCTTGCACACTTATTATTTCTGAAATTCAGATGTTGGTTGAAGGAGTCACTTGAACTAGAATCGCAAAAGGCAGTGCTTGACGAATTAGTCGGCGGTTTAACAGTCGAGGTTCTTTTTTCTAAAGACTTGATACGACCGTCAGCTTCTTTATCGCATTTAAAGATAGCGTCAGTGGCACATTCCTCATCTTTCAAAACTTTTACAGTTTCACTTCGTGCCAGGTTCATTCCAAGCACACAATTGTAACAAAATACATCTTTACAAAGGGATTTTGCTTCACAATCCTTTCTTATATGTATAACATTTACATCTGGAGATAGACTATCAGTTTGTACTTCTATTTCTTTAAACTTACTTTCAAATATGCTATCTACTTCGGGTGATGGCAAAACACCACTGTTAAATTTCCATTTGTTACATTTTACATTTGCCAATAGCTGTTTTAGGAGACGTACCTCAATTGGTTGCGAATCCTTTGCACATAATAGTATGGAGTTAGAAATCATGGTTAATGATTGCGATTCATGTATGTAGGTACTTTCAGTACACTATTCTGGGATCAAACGTTTGTATACAGAAACATTGTTGGTAGGTATCTGATCAACTACATTTGTGTTTCTTATTCATATTTTATATTCAACGTAATAAATATCGTAATTTATATGATGCATGCTTTCATGTCATTTTGTTGCCTATTTGGTTTTTTAAGGGTTTTGTCATTGTACGCTATTTGACAGAAATCTGAGAATTTTATCTGTCAAATGATTATCCAATCTCTTTGGTCAAATGTGAGTTAAGTAGTCAATTAAGAAATAGTTCTTATTCTAAGGTGTAGGCCATAGACTGGTCTCGCTCTGCTCTGCCGAAGGGATACCAATCATTTGTCTAAGGTGTAGGCATAGCAATCTCTGCCTTTGAAGTAGGTGTAGGTATGCAATGTGTTAAAAGATCGCACTTGACGATTAAGCACTCAGGCTTCGTGATGCAAGGAAATGTAGAGTTAGATATATAAAACAGTATAGAGGCCTAGTCAATAAGGAGAAAAAAGTTAAAAGCCAGTATAAGTGTATAATCTATGGTTAAAAGCACATGACGCTTTTCACTTGTGGTACGAGCTTACGTAGTATTTGTATACTCTTTGGTACGAGCCTTGCAACTACAGCGATTGTAACAATACTGGTTCAATTTGGGAGTTGACATTTGAATATACAGTGTATTTTTTTTTAATGTAGGTATATTATAGTGATAGACGAAGATTCATTTTTGATAAGCCTAATGAAAACATAATCTTCGGTAGTTTCTCGAAAACTTTTCGACCACTTCGTTATGAAATCTTAGAAGTTTCCATGAAGAAGTTTTCAAAGTCATCATTAAGGCGATTTTCAACCCTTCCCCACCAGGTTTTTAGTTTCCTGAAGCTGCTTAACGATTGCTGCTTTACCTTTTGTTTATTTTTTCGAATCTCTGGGGGGGTACAGGTATATCAGGTAGATACATCTTACAGCCCTACTTGGCGACGTCCCTGGTTGATGATGATGATGAATTGTGTGCAGCAACTGGAGCTGTTTTCGAAAACGATCTTTTTAATCCAAATGTTTAGGTACCTATGCTGTGGGCTGATTCTCATCATTCAACGATAAAATTAATCTAAGTATATTACGCCGCCAGAGAGGTTGGACTACGTTTAGACTAGAGAGAACATGCTCGCTATTTTTCCTTATACCGAACGTGCAACATGTAACGTCAGTTGGTCTTAGTTGGTTAATCATACCGTCAAATTACGCGTCTCATTTAAAGAGGCATAGACTCCTTGCAGACTCATATCTTTGACTGCATTCTGCTATTTAGAAATAGCCGTGCTGTCAAATCCCATCAGTAAGGAGTGATGGGATTTGACAGTGAAAGGAGATATCGATGATTTTTGAATGAGGGATAAATACGGAAACAAACTATCGGACGTGAATGTAAAACTGAATCGAATCCGCAAGCTTTGGCGTGGCAGTCGGTTACACTCACGCCAACTAGGTTCTCAAAGTATAGCACTTCAGCAGTTCACTGCTGTACTAATAGGTACATAAAGGCGAATCATTTGTGCTGGCGGATCACAAATCGGATTACCTACAAGTCTAAAAAAATCGAGCAATGTCCAACGTTAGCGATAGCAAGCAACGTGATATATTAGCCTGCCGCATTAGCAAATCTGGTATAATTCGTACAATACTCTAACACAGATATGAGAAGCACAGATATGAGAATTATCAGATGTAACGCACGGCACAGTTGCGTGCGGCCACTAAAGCAAATACAAAATTGAAAAGCGAATACAAACTCGTCTCAGTCTCAGTGCGCTACGAAACATCGTACAGTTCACGCGTCACGATCACGTCAACTTTTAAATTCTCAAAATGCCGTCTTGTGTTCTTTAAACACTGTAAAAGTTGTTCCTAAAAACAAAAACAGGAAAATGGAATATCTTTTCACAGGTAACTATTGATAATTTGACTGTTTCCTAATTTAATTTCGATAAAATTCGTATTTGTGCTAGAAATATGTAAGTGTTGCCAGTTTTTGTCGACGCCTGAATTAGGGAAAATGCACTTGTCAATTGATTATGTGATAATGATTGTCATGTTAATGAAAAATACATTACCGTATTATAAAAGTATACTGTAGATATATCTTCTTTCTCATAAATATAGTAATAGAATTTCAATTTCCATTAGTATATACCTTACATAATATTGTTTTGAGTTCGATCCCCAAACGATCCAAATATTCGTGTACACCCTGCTACTCGTCAAGCTTATAAACTTTGACCTTTGCACCGTTCTTATGGCGTAAAGAATAAGTATCAAAATCGTACAGCAAATGTTTAGCTTGACTTGGCGCCGTGTGTACATACATACTTATGGCGTAGGGAATAAGTATCAAAATCGTACAGCAACTGTTTAGCTTGACTTGGCGCCCTGTGTACATACATACTAATGGCGTAGGGAATAAGTATCAAAATCGTACAGCAACTGTTTAGCTTGACTTGGTGCCGTGTGTACATACATACTTATGGCGTAGGGAATAAGTATCAAAATCGTACAGCAACTGTTTAGCTTGACTTGGTGCCGTGTGTACATACATACTATTTATTTCTCAACTAATCGACGCCAGCGGCTTCGCACGCACATATTTTCTTATTTCTCGTTTTGCCCGATCCCGTGGGAATTTCGAGAAATCCCGTCTTGGTGCACCCCTACGGTTCCCAAGAAACATACATGCTAAATTTCAGCTTCATGCGCCGAGTAGTTTCGGCTGTAGCTTGTCTGTCAGTCAGTCAGTAACGCAAGGATTTTATATATACAGATTTACGAAGTAGTTAAAACTTAACTCGGTACCTACATTTAAGAAATGTATTTATAAAAGCATTAATTAAATCCATGGTAAATTCTTCAAAACCGCAAATGAATATAAGAATATTACATAACTATATGCAAAATACTGGGAGATTATTCATAATCTGGCAACTTTTCACACACATAGACGCGCGTGTCCGTACAGTGCCAGTCGCCAAAGGTCACGCACACATAGCTGTCAACGTGCCACGCTTAGTTGGACGAATACGCTACATCTGATTCTTGTTAATAAATCTATGTACTCTAAGTGACAGTTTCTTAGCATCGCATCGCAACGCATCGCTCATTAGTTTATGAATACTTTTTGTCAATAGATTTTATGGCTAAAACAAACAATTAAACACGTGAATTTTTTTTGTACTTTCTGTCTGGCAAGTCTTAGCAAAGCACTGTCAGGCGTCGACAGCAAAAACTACAATTTAAATATTTTAGTAGATTACTTCTACGGCTTAAATAAATCGACACATACTAAAGTTAGACATTTGACCAAAAATATTTATCGATAAAGCGTCACTGTTACGAACAACACTTGGTTTCCTAACTCTATGTTTTGTCTAAGAAACTGTCACTTAGATGATGTATTGTAGGTACGAATTATACCAGATTGGCTAATGCGGCAGGCTTTGGCAATTTGTGTGCGTCGCATCATATCACGTTGCTTGCTATCGCTTACGTTAGACACTGCTCAATTTTTTTAGAGTTGTTGGTAATCCGATTTGTGATCCACTAGCACAAATGATTCGCCTTTATGTAAATACTAGGGGACGCCCGCAGCTACGCCTGCAATTTTTTTAAATTTACCCGTTTTGGGGGATCCCGTGGGAATTTCGGGAAATCCCTTCTTAGTGCACCCCTACGGTCCCCAAGGAACATACATGCCAAATTTCAGCTTCCTGCGCTTAATAGTTTCGGCTGTAGCGTGTCTGTCAGTCAGTCAGTAACGCAAGGATTTTATATATTAAGATTAGTACAGCAGTGAACTACTTTGACAACCCAGTTGGCGTGAGTACAACAGTTGGCGTGAGTAAACCGTTTTACATTCATGTCCGATAGTTTGTTTCCGTATTTATCCCTCATTCAAAAAACATCGATATCTCTTTTCACTGTCAAATCCCATCACTCCTTAATGATGGGATTTGACAGCACGGCTATTTAGAGAATACAGTCAAAGATATTAGTCTGTAAGGTGACGAAGAGACGTGCAATTTGACGTTATGCTTAACCAACTATACTTCATAAAATATAGCTTGATCTCTGTGACAGCTGTCAATAAAATCACGCCTATGAAGTCCTGAATTTCTTAATAGTTCAGACTATGGTACAGATGTACCTGACATTGTCATACTTTATGGGCATGTCAAACTAATTGGTGATGGGCGATGATTCATCGCGACCACAAACTATAAACTATCGATATATTAAATAAAACTGAATTAAAAAATAATTTATCTTTTAATTTTATTGTATATTTTAAATATCATAATATAATTAACATTTCTACATACTTGATCTAAAATAATAGTGAGTAAATAAAATCCAATTTCTCACCTACTCATGTAAAATGTACTACAACAATACTCCAACGTATGTCTTAGATGATATAGCCCACGAAAAGGGTCATACCGTACTACCCCCGTACCACTGCCAGTATAATCCGATCGAGCTTATCTGGGCACAAGTGAAAGGTTTGTTTGCCTGAATTTCAGTTAGATAGGTACTTTACGTATTAAGCGGCACAGGACATTACTAAGTGTCGCTGTGTTAAAGATCTTGAGGGCAACCTATTATGCACGTCAAACGCGGTGAAGGAGAGATGGCGCTCGTACTTCCACGAGCTGCTTGACCAGCAGCATAAAGAGGTGCAGCCACCAGAACTCCCTCCGAACCAAGGACTAGTGCCGCTGGTAACGCCTGAAGAAGTCCAGAGGGCCCTTCGCCACATGAAGAATCGGAAAGCTGTCGGAACTGATGGAGTCCCCATTGAGGCCTGGAAGGCAATGGGCCTGCGGGGTGTGGGCACCCTTACTAATCTATTTAACCGCATACTCCTTACCGGAAAAGTCCCGAACCAATGGAGACTGAGTATCATCACTCCAGTCTTTAAAGGCAAGGGATCGGTACAGGAGTGCAGTAGCTACCGCGGTATTAAGGTGATGTCCCATAACCTAAAGCTCTTTGAGCGAATCATCGACTCCCGAATCCGACAGGAGACCACAGTCTCGGAATGTCAATATGGGTTTCGCCCTGGTCACGGCACCATGGACCCAAGTTTCGCCCTCAGGATCGTCATGGAGCGGTACAGGTCGAAGAACACGCCTCAGCATCTTCTGTTTCTAGACATGCAGAAGGCCTTCGACTGTGTGCCGCGACAGATGATCTGGTGGGCGATAAGATCCAAAGGCGTACCAGAAGCATATATTGACATCATCCGAGACATGTACTCAAATTGTGATTCCGTAGTTCGGACTGCTGTTGCCGACACAAGAACCTTTCCCATCACCGTCGGGGTCCACCAGGGTTCCGTCCTCAATCCGTATCTATTCAGTGTGATATTAGACGTACTGTCAGACAGCATCAGACACTCACATGAGCAGCCCCCGTGGCTGCTCATGTATGCTGATGATATCGCGCTGGCGGATGCGGACAGGGGACGCTTGGTGCGGCGCGTGAATGCGTGGAAGGAGTCGCTTGAGAACGGCGGTGTGAAAATAAACGTGGCGAAGACCGAGTACTTGGCCTGCAACAGTACAGATCCCGCGTCAATTCGTATAGGCGGAGACATTTCCCAGCGAAAGGACCTGGTCAAGTACCTGGGATCAGTACTGCACGCGTCTGGTGACATCGATTGCGACGTGAAGGCACGCATTTTGGCAGCCTGGGCCGAATGGCGTGAGGTGAGCGGTGTCATTTGTGACCCCAAAATGCCGGTTAAGCTCAAAGGACAGGTCTATAAATCCATCATTAGACCTGTTCTGTTATATGGCAGTGAGACGTGGCCTGTGCTTGAGCGACACAAGCAGAGTCTGCGTGTCACGGAGATGAACATGCTGCGCTGGATGTGTGGTGTCACGCGGAAGGACCGCATTAGGAACTCCCGCATCCGGGGTAGCCTTCATGTCCGTGACATTGCTGACAAACTGCAAGAGTGTCGTCTACACTGGTATGGCCACGTCTTACGTCAACCGGCATCTTACGTGGATAACAAATGTCTTGCCATGCTACCTACGCCGGGCCCCGATAAGCGGGGAAGGCCAAAGAAATGCTATGCGTGCCAACCAACTAACCCCCAGGAATGCTGAAGACCGTGCGAAGTGGAGGAGACATAGCCGGAAAGAGGACCCCGTGCCCCAAGGCGTGGGTTTTGGAGTGCAACCGGGACAGTGCTAGGATGATGATGAGGTACTTTAAGTATTAACAACTGTATAATATTTAATCTTAGTAAAAATATGTTTTCTTTTAAGGTTACGCTGCCAGACACAACACAACACCACCTTTCACGGCAAATAAAATGTTGCAGTTATCAAAAAGTGCGGTCGACAATGTATCTGCAGAAGACTGTAAGAAGGTGGTAACCAAATGCAGAAAACTAATGGAAGAAGATTGGGAGCGGGACGTCCGATTTGATAATATTTGCGAACAAGAGCTTATAATAAATTTACAAGATTGTTCTAGCGATTCAGAAACTGATTCAGATATTGGATTTGGGGTGTACTCCTTTAATAGAATAAATGTATTTTATATAAGTACCTATTCGTTTAATTTAGTAACGTTTGTAATTAAATTAAACCTAATTATATGTTACATTAGCTTCGATAATAGTAAGAAACGTCGATAATTTCTATCGGCAATTTTTTATATCCTGACAACCCTAGCAATGTCAGTTTGAGATATGTCGCAGAGATCAAGCTATCTTTTATGAACAAAGAGATTGGATATGCTTTAGTTATTCTTCTGTGTTTATGAACTATAAGACCAACTGACATTACATGTTGCACGTTCGGTATAAGGAAATATGGCAAGCATGTTCTCTCTAGTCTAAACGTCCAACCTCTCTGCCGCCGTCACATAATGCTGACTGCTTGGCTCGTTTGGTGTGTCATGCGTTCGGCGCGTGTAATTATTACTATGAAGTACTTACCTAATGAGGTAGGTACTTCGTAGTAAGAAGTTATATATTTTATTACTCTGCCCGTGGGCAAATGTCTTGTCATCTATCAATCATAAATTGTGACAAAACCTTTGAGATTTTAACATGAAAACCAAAACCAGTCCGAACAATTGTAATCATGTACCTAATTTCAACGTCTAAATTTCCTTCCAAACAGAGAAGATCATCTCTGAACTTTTCCACAGAATAAGAATTCACAATACCTACAGATTAATCCATAATAATGGAAAACATCACCATGACTAATTTCAGATTTAATCCTCTTACATTAAGTACGTAATAAACCGCAATAGACAGTAAATTCTGATAAATATCATGTCAAAATATCACAAACATTGCGGCACTAGCGGTCCACCGCCGAAAAAAAAAACAAACAGAGGTAAAAAGCCTAGAATGATACCCAAGATAACCATACCAAAACCAATAGAAACGCAAGCACAAAACGAAAATAAACCAATAAACATGGTTGGTCTGCTTACTACCAAGGTATGTATTTATGCAAATAAAATTAAGATAGTAGGTACTGAGTAGGTACCTAAATGATCTTTGTAGTAGCTAGATAACAGACAGAGAGGCGAGATGGCCATCACTGTCTCATAAGCTAAGTCGCAGGTGCCTACAGCCTCACGTCTGATGCGTCAGAGAGCGCGTGACGATCTCAAGCCTCCGTAAGTTTTTGGCTGTTGGCCATCCGTGGACGGCGAGTGAATGGGACCACTTGGCGTCCTTCACTAGTTCGAGGAGGTTGGGTAGCTTCCACGTGTGCCTCCCAATGGAGCAAAAAGGAAAGACGATCAATTATTTTTGTTTGCCACTTGCACTGCCATTTTACACGAGCTTCTTGCAATAACATATTAAATATTTTGTTTGGTAGGTGCTAAAGTAGCTACCTAGTAGACATTGCTCTTCAAAAACCGGCACAGGTCTATTCAAACACTCGCTTCGATCTGCCTTTCCAGTCCTGAGCGAGTGTTTCTTACTTTAAGTCACTTTTAAAGTTCTTGCGTGTTATTATTATCTATTATAGGCATTTTGCGACTGCCATCGTTGCGGGTGCCGGGATTGTCCTGATATCTTACAACTGCTGTCCATCACTGTGTCTGATACCACCTGTCATTTCGGTTCCAAGGTAAGCGAGCCAGAGGACGTTCCACCCACTCCGAAGCCAAGCAAACCGGCAACATTGAAACTGCTCGATTTCATTAACCCGAATAGAGACTGCAGCTGCAGTGTGGTCGCAAAAGGTATCAGAGACCATATTCATATGAACCTTGGTATGACTGGACGACGGGACAGAATCAGAGAGCAAGCAGAGAACTGTGACCAAGAATGCAAGCCTAATAAAGACGCCGATGCTAAGCAAGAAACCAAAGTTAAGGAGAAAACTGTGATAACTAAAGACAATCCACCTGCAAACAAGACTGATGACGGCCCGTGCAGAATGTGCCGCTAAAGCCATACGACTCACTGAAATAGTTTACAACATTCCTTCTTTTATACCCTTACCAATTCCAAATAAAAGCTCATAACCCTATTTTTATTTTATTACGACACCATATTAATAGAATGATTTAGCGATAGCCTAGTAGAGAAACCAACAGACTGCCATGTATTGTAGAAGTCATAGGGTAGAAATCCACGGCGCGCACCACTAACTTTTCGAAGTTATATAAATATTGATGAACTGTGAATTGCTTGCCCCTTGCCTCGGAGAGCACGTTACACTGTCGGAACGGCTGTCACGAAGATAATCGTTAAGGGGAGATACAGTGGCGTAGCGTGGGAAGGGCCGGGGGGGCCATGGCCCCGGGCGGCACATTTAAGGGGGCAGCAAAAGAGGCCGCAAAAATAAAAAAATATACTTATGCTATGCGCGCGCTCGGACTCGATCCTAGTAGGACCGTGCGGCATCGCGGGCGCTGTAGGAACTAGGCAGGAGCGGAGTGAAGTTGAGTCCTGTCGAGGTTAGCGAGTACCGAGTTTTCAAGAACAGAACAACAATCAAAAACAAAATCATCCTTATTTTCATTACGTGAAGACTTGTTTCGGATATGGGTGTTTTTTATGATTTTGTCACGGTAATCCGTAGTTTTTGTTAATCAATTCTTTAATGGGTTGTAATATACCGGTGATCTGCGAGCGTGTTATTAGTAATTTATTAATGAATATCAGGGCCGAGCCACCCCTGTGAACGATGTATGCGGCAGTAACGGATCTACTCTTTTCCAACTCAAATTTTTCATTCGATATCGTGACATGATTTTGGCGCCCCCATGACACTGCCGCCCTAAGCAAGTGCCCCGGTTAACAAGGTTTGGACGCAACCACGTGGGACGTGACACGGATTTTGTCCATAAACTTACAGATTTCGCTTCTCAACTCCTTATTTTTGCGAAAAAAAGGAGTAGGAGTAAATGCTATTAACGGGTGACGAGCAGCCAAGTCACCGGTGCGAGAAGCTACGCCCTGCGCCCTTCATCAAGACTATCGAGCAACGGCAGGCTACCAAATCAATTATACGGTATACCTTGTTACTTAAAACTAACGTAATCTACGGCAAAAGAAAACCTCGCCGAGCTTGAAGTAGAATTAAGTCACATAAAGTGTATATACTGGGGTTATCAGAAGTCCAAAAACAGAGGGAGGACATGGTAACTATAGAGTCAGGTGACTTTTGCTACCATAGAGAAGGCGACGTGGCGTCGGTTTCCTGGTCAGGAGGAACAGTTTGTGGAAGTCGGTAGAGTGAACTCACCAATAGGGGCAACCTGAAGCTGATGATATACAAGTAAATGCACCGAACTCAACTCACCCTGACGAGATAGATGAGGCCATGTACCAGGACACTGTCAAGACAATACTTAGTAAGACTAGGTAAAGCCCAGTACTTCAACGCAAAAACGCGGCGAAACGAAATCGGAGCCCAAGGCGTGGGACACTAGAATCAGGGCCAAATGCTAGTTAACTACCTTATAGCAGAGGGGATTTACTTAATGATCTATTGTAAGAAGAAGCCTCACAGGCAATGGATTTGGCGAAACCGCGATAATGTGATAAACAAGGTGAAAGACTACATCACGACGGACCGAAAGCACACAAGCAACATTAAAGACGGTGATCAATACGATAAACACCTGAACAAATCGTCAATCATCAAAAAACGTTACACTTCTGCAGAAACATTTGGATAAAAAGGGGGCGGCAAATTGCCGAACGGCCCCGGGCGGCAGAAACCCACGCTACGCCACTGGGGAGATATATATATACTTACTGCTCTAAACCATATAAATCGCTATCCTTTTGGATTAAGGAGGGCAGCCGGCAGTCCCTCTGTGGAAAAACTGATACTCTGTCACATCTGGTTTTTCTAGTAAGCGCCGTAATTTCAGCAAGGAAAATAATTATGTACCTACCTACGTACGACGTAATTTCGGATTTTCGGCAGCAATATTCGCACTAGGACACTCTTTCCTTTTAATTCCTTTTTTTTATAAATTGATACTACTACAGAGTCTTCTTCTTCTTCATCATATCTTCACGCCTTTTATCCCCGAAAGGGTTGGCAGAGGTGTATTACACACCCACACATCGCCAGATATGTTTCGGTCCCAATGTAATAGGGGGCGAGCCTATTGCCTTCTACCGGGCACATTATTAAGCGAGCGATAATTAACATTTTTAATACACACATAACTTCGAAAAGTCAGAGGTGTGTGCCCGAGGTACCTGGGGATCGAACCCGAGACCATCGTCTCGGCAGTCCGTTACGTACACCACTGGGCTACCGCAGAGTGTGGCCATCAAAATCGTCAACCATGTATTATTATAGAATAACAAAATCACACGAAATCGGCCCCGACGCCGTCGCCGAAAGACGTATTAACTACGCACTCTATAAGTGCATAGTCGTCCGTCTTTTATACATTTTATATAGAAAGGATAAACTGCAGTAAGTAGGTACAAAGTAATAAAAAACATTTTACTTTTTTAATAATTATATTCTCATTCGTCTTGTTGTTACATATTTTGAACTCATAAAGCACAGCAATTCCACAGAATAAATTCATTTTTAATGACTTTAGTAAAAATATTTGAACATTAATTTAGATATAACGTCATTCGTCCATACCGTCGCCGGTATCTTTGTTATTTGCCGCTTCCTGATCTTGAAGTTTTTTGAATTTCTCAAACAAGTAGTTCCAATACTTGCTTCGTATTTTATCATATTTGGTAGCTAGGGCTGTACATAGTTCGGCAGCTCTTGTCGGGTTATGCATACAATTACTTTCACCTTTCTTGATGGCATCATCGCAAACATCTATGATAAATGCTAACAAATACGGAGATCGGCACTTGTTCTTATACAGTTCTTCACAGAAAGAGGTAACTACAGCATTGCCACTCATTCCTCTTTTATCGTGTAATAAAACTCCTCTTAAATAATTCCAGGCACTTTCGTTGTTCTTGATAAATTTAATTTTCTCCAGTGTGTAGCAGATTTCCTTCTGAACGTGTAGGTCCGACCAGCCAAGATGATTGTTCATCACAAAGTACCGTTGATTCCACGCCGAGTTATTGCGTACATCCTCTATGATAAGGTTGTCGACGAACTCCATTTCACGGTCATAAAGTCTGTAAAAAGATAAAAACATTATGGTTTTTAATATGATAATAATATTATTATGGTTAATCTTAAAATCGTAAAATAAACTATATGAAGACACGGAAGTACAAGTAGACCTTCACGTAAACATTTTTTTTTCGGTGGGATTACGTGACTCTGTACAGTAGTTAGTAGTACAGTCAGACAATCTGACAGGCGAGCGAAGATGCAGGTTCAATCTAGTCTTATATAAAATCTCGTGTCACGGTGTTTGCTGTTGCACTCCTCGGAAACGGCACGACCGATTTTTATTATCTTTTCTTTGTATACATATTTGATAGGCTTTAGTAGAGCATAATTCGCTACAAATATACAATTTCATACCGCTAGATGACAAGTCTGTATGTTTTGTATGGCCATTGATTGTATGTTTTGACTTTGACTAACCTCCGCGGCAAAGGCATTATTCCTAGTGCGGGAGTCCTTTTAGAAATGAAAGGAAAATGTATCCCTAATTTTTTTCTATATTTTGGAAGGAAATTCTATTAGTATTTTTTTATTTGGCTTAAAATGCATATAGCTCCAAATATCTCACTCCACTCTCCTGTCCAAACCTTATTTCGTTTCGTTATTTTAGTATATATAACATCTTTTTCCAGGTCAGCTAGTAGTTTATAAGTTATTGAGTTTAATTCCTGGTACTATCGGAGTAGGTATGCTTACGCCTGACTGTTTCGCCCATATTACCCGTCAGTTTTCCAGTCAAGCGTGCACAACACGTTAACGTGTACATGACTTAATGTTCTTAGAAATCTGAGGTGTAAAAGCGTCTTTAAGTTTAGAACTTCATGCAGTGTTCATGCACTCATGTTAATGAATATTGTGACCAGCCGTTAGTCGCCTACGCTGGGTCACTAGAAGGCGCGGTTGGGGTGGTGCGCAAGGAGCACGGGCTCAGTTGCAGCAAAGCAAGTGCATTCGCCTTCTATTATATCGTATTGTATCACTTCTTCGCCTCTTCAGTCTAGTGGTGTGCGTAACGGACTGCCGAGACGATGGTCTCTGGTTCGATTCTCAGGTACCACGGGTAGGGGTACACACCTCTGACTTTTCGAAATCGTTAGTAAAAATGTTAATTTAGCGCTCGCTTAATAATGTGCCCGGTAGATGGCAATAGGCTCGCCCCCTATTACATTGGGACCGAAACATAACTGGTGAAGTGTGGATGTGTAATACACCTTTGCCTATCCCTTCGGGGATAAAAGGCGTGAAGTTATAATGTGTCAATACTTATAGTTCTGATCGCTTCTGTGCCGTATCTGTTACGCCTACGCCACGTTTCTGTATAATTCACGCCTAGGACAAATGGGCAGATAGACACACAACAATTTTGAAATCTTTTCCATCACAATCCATATGTACAAACTAATATAGGCTGCAAATAAGTGGTTGCCAAGCTTATTTGTGTGTCCATTGGTTGAGTATAATTAAATTTATGTCCAGCATTTGTAAAGATAAATTATGGTTTTACATACCCAAATGTTTTGATAGCCCATTGCCTGTGTTGCCAAGCGTGATAATTCTTAGGATCCTGCATGAGGGCATCTCTTGTCAGTTCCAATTCTTGTGTCGGGTCCTGAAGCCACTCCACTAACACTCTTCTATGGTGCCACACCTGATTAACAATTAAAATACATTATTGATAATGATTGGTTGATTGCTAAAGAGACATTTCAAGCAAATTTCTACATGTTACAAAAAAGGCACTGTATGCCTCTTCAGTATGATGAGACTTCCATAAGAAAATTGTATTGCAATTGATCTAATTAAGAGTCTTAATTTTTTATTGTATTGATATCTAATTTATATTGACACTAGCTGACCCGGCAAACATTGTTTTGCAATTTTTTTTTTTTTTTAATAATAGATGTTGGCCGATTCTCATAGAGACCGGATAAGCACAAAAAATTTCATCAAAATCGGTCAAGCCGTTTCGGAGGAGTATGGGAACGAAAACTGTGACACGAGAATTTTATATATTAGATTAACAATAAGCATGAAAAATGAAATAGTGTAAAACATGTCTTTTCAAGGTCGAAATCCAAACTTATTTAGATTGTGATATGCAAAAAAGTAATTGTCATAAAACTAAGCATTTGTATGCAAGCTACTATCAGTAAGGACACAGACTACTCTTTTAAAGTAAAATATTCTCACATTTTGCAGTAGTTATTTAACACATGTACACCAACATAATTATATGTATATGTGCATAACATCATTGGATAGGGAAGGTCATAATATAGTATGTCAATTTACCTGATAGTTTTTGGGTGAATTCTTTATGACAGCTTCTACATAATCCAATTCTGATCTCAAATCAGTACCAAGAGCTTTCAGTAAATCTCTCCTGTAAGAATAAAAAGATATGTAAGTCACCTGTCACACATAGGAAACACAAAAATGAAATTATTCTACATACATACATACATACATAGACTCACGCCTCTTTCCCGGAGGGGTAGGCAGAGACTATGGAACGCCATTTGCGCATCCTGACATACCTCTCTTGCTTCATTCACTCCCATCAAGTTTCTCATGCATGCTCTTCTGTTTAGGGTACTTCTTACAAATAATTAAATTGTTAATTTGCCTTAATTTTGAGCTTGTTTGGCTGGTATGGTGGCATGAGCTGTTAACACAACTCCAAGTTCTGGCATGTATTTTGTATAAGGTTGTTTGCGTGTATTCTATCATATTAATATAAGAATGCAAGTGTAATTGACTATGCTTTTATCAGTTATCCTGATATCATACTACTGTCTTTACATGTCACATAGCTGCACATAGATTGACCCAGAATTTTATTAATATTCATTAATTTAATGAAATGTATGAAATATTGTTTCTCTTTTGCATTTCTAAAGTTCTCTAAACTGGTGTACCTAAATAATTAGCATATTGTGGTAGAATATTATTATTATATTATGTCTCTACCTCTCTGATAACAAGACTGTGTCTAGTTATGTATAGATAACTTTACATGTATCTATTTACTACACTTAATATGCAAAACCTGACTGGTTTTGACAGATAAGTTCAAACTAAAGTCACCTGTTAAATAACACAGGTGTGTTTTAGACTGCATGTTTTTTATACCATATTAAACAAGATAAGAGGCGAAGCAATTTTACATTCATTAAACAAGTTGGCAATCATCCAGTTGTAATGAATTTATAGGCCATTGTTTCAGTTATTTATTATAGTAAGCGTAACAATAATATATATGTTACCTGATTACTATTTTCAACTGACCTGTATTGCCACACAGTATAATTAGCTGGGTTTAGTTCGACAGCATCTTTTGTGAGGTGCAGTGCCCGCTCTGATTTCTCATTGTTCTGAAGGATCGCTCGGAAATAATCATAGACATCCACAACTGAAATTAAGTAATAGAGCCATTAAATATGTGTTATTAGATATACTAAACATACTTTGATAATATTATATTTAAAAAAAAAAACAAGCAGAAAGATCAAATTAAACATGTCAAGGTGAAGTAGATCAATGCTTTTTTTTAAATACATGATATGTCTGGTACGGGCTTAAGTATTGACCATGCATAACCTTTCTAAATTGAAGGTTAAGATAAGAAATATACCTGTTCTCATAGGTACAACTTTAAGTCATTTTTTACTTCATGCCCACACCATGGTACAAAGTGAAGCTATTGTTATACATACATTTATCTGAATGTGCAATAACCACGACGAAGTTAGGCCCTTCGTCCTCAGGTACCGGAGCGATGTCTTGCCATTCTGGACGGTCCTTGTAATAAGTCCACGCAACGTCACTGTCCCCGCTATCAGACATCCTCGATGCAAATCTACTCACTGACTAACACTTCCAACACAATTCTCCGTATGTATGATTAACGAATCAAATAATTCATGTGCACACAATGTACGACGACGTGAATAAACAACCGGCAGCTATCTAGGCCAAAGGTATTAACGACTTAATTAAACGTGTTGTGGCGTATCTATAATTAAATACACAGGTAATTTTTATTTGTAAGATTAGTATCTTGGCAAGTAAAAGAAAACGGCAAGTTCTACGACAACAAAATCATGAGAATGACGGCTTATATGACGTTTATGACAGCCATTATGCCATTGACGTAAATGATAATTGATAAGATTGACGTTTAAGGCTAAATGCTGCCAGGTTATGACTTAAGACTATTTTTGGCTTAAGGCGCACGCAAACTGTTCGGACGCGACTTACTGTCGCGACAGTAAGTCGCGACACATAGTGTGCACACCCTTTCGGACGCGGCTTTCTGTCGCGTCCGCGTCCGATACAACCATAGACACGCCATGCTGTCTATGCGATACACTATGGCTAGGTAGGAGCATATTTTCCTAATTCAGGGCACTAGCAGTTAGCACTATTAGATAATATTATTGGTAGATCTTGAAGTAAAGCAGAACTGTTGAATTGAAAGTGAATTTAACATTTTTTGACTATATTCGGTATAAAATAACTATTAAGGCCATACCATGGACAATATACGGATGACAGTAAACGTCCGCGGACGTTTGTAAACGTCCGCGGACGTTAACTGTCATTTTCCCAGATTGCTATCGGACGTCTGAACGCTCAAGGTCACGTCCGCGACAGACGTCCGATAGTGTGCACACTTGAATGGATTTTCCTTGTCCAGATACCCTTCTGTCGCGACAGTAAGTCGCGACAGATAGTTTGTGCGGGCCTTTAGACTACAGTCCGTTCACAGCTAGGATGATGTATCTCTGGTCTTAGGTTCACAGTTATTTTACCTCTGACAGATGTCGGTGTTTATTTTCTTTATGTTGGAATTGTACTCTGTGATGACAGGAATGTAAAATAGGGTTACCCGTGCATAACATTTTACCCAACATTAGTGGAAATGCTTCAAAAATTCAAATGCTTTAAGCTCATGGCCGCAAAGTGGTTAGATTACCGCCATAGCACTGTGAGCTAAACGCAATTGAACTTATGTGGAGTCTCATTAAAAGGCGAGTTACAAGCAAAAATTTAGGACAAGAGGCAACCAACAACATGACAGCAGTTACGAATCAACATAACATTGGCATTCCACATGGATCATTCTTATAGACTCACGCCTGTTTCCATGCAGGGGTAGGCAGAGGTGTAATATTACACCCACATCATTCTTATTCAAAATAAATATGAAAATTACATTTGCAGTTTTTGTATTTGATAATTAGAACCTCACGTTGGCGTAATTATGATGCGTTTACCTTTATTATATTAAATAGACAACATTTTTATTATAACTACTTATCTTCAGAGGAAATTAGTTATTTCGTAAGAAAATAAATGTACATGCATATAGCCATGTCAATATCAAGAGGTTTTGTTACAAACATTACTTCCAAATATTTAATACGATCGCTTAGGCAATAAAAAAATAAGTACATTTTTAGCAATAATGTATATTTAAAATGGGAGTATTATATAGCGAATATAGCAACACAACGCCCAGGTTGGCCAATCTAACAGCTAGAGGTAAAATAACTGTGAATGGACTGTATTTATTTTTGGTTTTATCATAAAACTACACCTTTTTAGGGTTCCGTAGTCCACAAGGAACCCTTATAGTTTCGTCATGTCCGTCCGTCTGTCCGTCCGCAGCCTAGCTCAAAGACGCCTGGTGCTAGAAAGCTGATATTTGACATGAATATAGACATAAGATATTGCAACAAAACTGTAGAATAAAATTTAGGAAAATATTTTTTTTAAGGCTATCTCCCCTACATATATAGTGGGGTTGAATTTTTTTTTGGTTGAGTACCCCATCATGTGGGGTATCATTGGATAGGTTTTAAAAAAATATTAATAGTTTGCTCAAAAAAAAATTGTTAGACTCAAGTGTCCCCCCCCTCTGCCGGCTAAACTATTAATTTGGAAGAGGTAAAAAAAATCACACATGTAGTACATATAACGATTTTAAAAGGAAAACTATCACGGCTAAGTAGATATCACTAGTTTACGAGTAATCGTCGGTTAACTTATAAATACCTATTTCTGTGAGTTTACATTGGGCGCGCTGGCTTAATCTTAAAGATATACGTACTTTGGTATGTAATGTACTACGGTACTACGTATGTATAGTAGTAGTATATCTTGGAAACCACATTTTATGTTTACAATACATAACTAGATACATACCTAGTATTTTTCTAAACAAAACTTAGGTTCTTATAATAGTGTTATTAAAATTATTTTTTCAGCAAAATAAACAGTCGGATTTGTTGTACATTAATACCCTTTGCAGCAAGTCATTATGGGCAACTACGGAACCCTACATTGCGCGTGGCCCGAAACGCACTTGGCCGGTTTTTTTTTCAAAGGTGAAGGTGAAGTGTAAGCATCCGGGTAAAGATAGATAATATTGCAGGTATTGTAATATTTGTAAATACCTACGATATTATAGCTACATGGCTGTGTTATGAGTTATGACTATTGATAACACTATTCAGTCGGGTTTCTTTGGCTTCAAGATATATAAATAGAACTGATTGATTCAAAAACTCGATTTCAAATCTTGTGCTTATCAGAATTATTAATAAAATTTTACGTTTTTCATTCTACACTTACTTCGACAATATTTGTAATTAACATTTAAGATATCTGTAGTGGTCTATTGCCTCAATATGCAAGTCACAATAATTATCAACTGTTATATATCGTATCTTATGTTTGGCATCCAATCACCATTCTTCGCGCAATATTAGTTTTTTTGTTACAGATTTTTCATTATCATTAGTGTAACTATATTTTAACTATCTATATATATATAATTTAATCGAGTTCCAATTTATAATGTAGCCAAGCCTGCTTTGGCTTTCATCCATTTTCTTTTTATATGACGAAATGTAATCATTGGTTTATGAATTTGACTACACGGTTGGCGTAGTGATTTAAGCGGTCGCCTCGCCGTTTAACACAGCGCCGAGTGTTGTGGGTTCGATTCCCACAAGAGACAACACTTTGTATGATCCATAATTTGTTGTTTCGAGTCTGAGTGTTCATTGTGTCCGTTGGTTGTATGTCTGTAAAGTCCCCCGCGACACAGGGTTAATTCATAGTGCGGGAGTTGCCTTTAAAAAAAAAACATGCATTGTCTTAAATCTAAGGGTCTATGCACACCACGTTTTTTTAAACGCGCCGTTGATGCGCGTTTGTAGCGATACAGACGCGATAGGCACGCAAGTCAGACGCAGCCTGTAGACCTTTGCACACCTCTATAAATTCAAATACGCGTTCGAATTGATACAAGCGCGCAAACAAAGTTATTTTTGGTAAATGAAAAAGTGATAGTGATATTTGGATAGGTGAAGATAAAGGGTATGTTAAGTGTTAAGGCTGATGCTAGTAATTAATAAACGTACACGGAAGCAATATAGCAGTAAAGATCAAACAATTAGATTAAGTGCGAGTCTCGTAAGGGTCCCGTAGTTCAGGTATCCACATAACATACCCGTTATCTTCACTTAATACATTGACTGCTGGAAACGTATATGGTGTGTCCCAAGTGTCGGATCCTGCGATGCGGCTAGCCCACAATAGTCGTGTTTAGGGAAAAAATATACAAGCGTGCTGCCGAAACACGCGACGCGTGAATCATACCCATACCACACATGTGCTGACGACCACACATGTGTGTTTTTTTTGTATAGCAACTCGTACGTCGCGTGTCGCGTCAGCACAGACACACGCTCGACCTGCACGCGCATTGCGTGTCGTTAAGCACGAGAGGCTGGGCACGCTCTGCGGGTGCGGATACACGCAGGATATGCGTACTGGCCGCATAGCAAAAGGCCGTCTACGAATCTTAGGCCAGCAGTCAATGTGTTAACCAAATATCACAATCGCTTTTTCATCACCAAAAATAACTTTGTTTTCCATAGTGTTTGTATAAACGACAAAGTTATATTTGCGGTTGATTATAATTAACTTAAATTTAAAATAGCTATGATCACTTTTTGATAGGCAAGTTATTATAGGCATATTTGTTTATAAATTATATTACATAAAAAATAAGTCTCATCTGGTTATCAGATCGGTGAAGGTCGATGTTCTACGTCTCCTCTACTATTTTATTAAAGAAGGTTTATAATCAAAACGCTCATTTTTTTATAGTAATCGGTCTTAAATCGGTCAAGCCGTTTCGCTGGCTTTCGCTGTGACACGACATTTTCATATATTAGATGTGGTTTGAAATGCCTTTGCTCAAATGGCGCAGTGGGTTAACCGATAATCTCGCCATTGCACAGTGTTGTGGGTTCTATCTCAAAAACTGGAGAAAAATTGTGTGTGATCTTTGAGTCCGCTGTATATGTAAGGCCCCCACCAATCCTACAATACTTGGTTCATTCTTAGACTCGGTGTAGTGATTTAAGCGTCCGCGTCACTGATTGACACTGCGTAGTGTTGGGTGTATTCCCGGAAAGGACAACACCTTGTGTGATTCATAAAATGTTTCGAGTTGTATGTTGTTTGTAAAGTCAGGAGTTATTTCTAGTCCCCCCCGTAGGATCTCCACCTTGTCGTGGTGAGGGGCTCAGTAACCGTGGGTTCGAGGTACAGCCACGGTGAAGCTAAGCGGGTTCGGGCTTGCGTGAGGGAGGCCTGCGTAGGATGCGTCCCAAGGTGCGGGTGCGGGGGACAGTTCTGTCTGTCCCTCGCAGTCAGGTGCGGTCGCTATCTCCCGCGACCAAATGGGGGCGCACCATCGTTGCGTCGCGGTGGGGCCGCAGAGGAAGAGGAGATGCGGTGTTGCGTTGGCCGCTGAGTGTTTTGGCGGCGGAGCCCAACACCTTCATCCGCCGCCAAGGGGGTTTCGTTCGGGGCCCGCCTGACCATCTGGCGGGCCAATACCTGTCGGGGGGTAGCGAGGAATGCTTAGGTGAAACCCTACCCTCCGACACATGGGTATATGAAGAAAAAAAAATAAAGGATTTATTTCTAGTGCAAGAGTTGTACTTTTTTATTCGCGTAATGATTGAAAATAACGAACCTAGGTAATAAATAACATATGGTATAAACAATAGCTTTTGACATCTGACGACAAAACTTGAATTTTATAAGATTGACTTGTCAGCGCCTTGTGATCCAAGGCTTAAAAAACGTGTTTGAACGTTTAATCAACAACCAACTCGTTCGCTACCTAGAATATCACTCTCTCATCAGTGATCGTCAGTATGGCTTCAGACCGAAACGATCAACGGGTGATCTTGTATGATCTTGTATGTCACTCACCTTTGGGGTGAGGCGATGGACAGGCATGGGGAGTCGTTGGCTATTAGTCTCGACATTTCCAAAGCCTTCGATAGAGTCTGGCATCATGCGCTTCTTTCCAAGCTTCCAGCCTACGGCTTGCCGCCTCGATTGTGCAACTGGGGTGCCAGCTTCCTGTATGAGCGCCGTATACGTGTCCTTTGTGACGGTGAGTCATCGAAGTTTCTCCAGGTGAATGCTGGTGTGCCTCAGGGATCTGTGTTATCGCCGACGCTTTTTCTTCTGAATATCAATGATATGCTCACTTTTGGGGGCATACATTGCTATGCTGATGACAGCACTGTACATGGGCGATATCTCGGACACCCTGCGGCTAAGCAAGCCGATACTGAGGAGTATAGGTGAACACTTGTTGCTGAGCTTGACCGCTCTCTTCTGGACACTCCACTACCGATTCAGGATAGCAGAAGAACTACATCGAGGGTGTCATCAAATCCGCATCTCGGAAATTCGGAGTCCTGAACAAGGTGAGGAGGTTCTTCACGCCGGAGCAGTTGTGTCTGTTACACAAGACCCAGGTTCGCTCCTGCGTGGAATACTACTCTCACCTTTGGAATGGCTCCGCTTAGTACTTATTGGACGCTCTCGATAGGTTGCAGCGACGTGCTGTCCGTCATCGGGGATCCAGAGGCCACTAAGACTCTTGAGTCATTGCAATTACTCAGAGACGTGGCCTCAATGGTTGTCTTCTACCGCATTTATCACGGTGAGTGCTCCGAAGAGCTCTTTCAACTAATCCCACCCTCTCCTTTCCTATCCCGAACGACACGTGCTGGGTTGAGGTGCCACTCTTACACGGTTGAACAGATACCGTCACGTACCAAACGGTTCGGCGCCTCATATCTCTGCCGTACCATTAAGATGTGGAACTCTTTACCAGTCCACGTGTTTCCCTCCACTTATGATCCCGGGTCCTTTAAGCGGGGCGTGAAAAAGCTTTACTCGAGGCCGTCAAGGTGAGGGCCATCATGCCATAATGCCATGCTGGCTGCTGGGATGATGGCCATCACTATGGGACTTCACTGACTGCTTAACATCAGGCAGCATGGAGTCAATTTGTTCGGCAGAAAAAAAAAACTGAAGCCGTACATGCTTCTAAATGAATCAACCTATATCGACGCGTTAATTTTTGATACCTACCTATGTCGGTAGGTACCTAGTGTACCGAACGACCTATTTTTATAGGGAGTTTCTTAATTATTATTTTATTTCATTTAAATTTGGTAACGGAGCTAAAGTTTGTAAATAACAAAAAAGTAATTAACACTGATAACTTTATTAAAAATATTACAATGTAGGTAAATCATTAATGTTAACAACTAGCAGGTAATAAATAAAGAGGAATCTTTCTATGCACTTACAATAACTAAAACAAACTAACAGTTAACATTGCGCTTCTACCAGCTGTAGGCGAGGCCGAGTCCGTTGGTGTAGGTCATGTGGGACACCGCTGACGCAGGGGAATATGCGACTCCGAGAAGCCCAGCGGTAGTAGCCACCTAAGGACAATTAAAATCCATGTTAGTTTCGACTGGGTAAGTGTCATCATCATCATCGTCCAAGCGTTATCCCGGTTACATAGGTACCTACCTAGTGTAAGCAGATTTGACAGAATACTAGCTTATTTTCACCTCCTCAACCCAAAAGTATTACGATATCCCATGGTTTACACAAGTGTTAGTATATTCAAGAGTACATACGGTCTCCCTTTAACTTGAAGATCTTCATAATCGCCAGGACCGAAGGCGCGGGGCAAGCGAAGTTAACACTAATTGCGAAAAGCCGGTGATGTGCGCAATGGGTTTGAACCCTTGATTGATTGATTTGGGATTTTAGTTTAAAAGACTGAGGGATCTGGGGTCCTCTTACTTGCTCCCTGGATCCACCCCTGACTAAAGTAAAGTACTTAATGAAACCTGGGTCATGCCTGGTTGAGCTTACCTTAGCGACGGGAGCAGCGACGCCAACATGTGACACGTAAGGTGCCGCGTAAGCAGGCGCTACCGCGAAGCCAGGGTTGCTTACTCTCACGTCGGATTTACGGACGCTCGAGAAAGGTGTGTCGATGGCTTTAGAGTAGGTTGATACCTAAGAACAAAGTAAATTAAACTACAGAGGGGTTCTGTGTTAAAATTTGCGGTTTATCATAAGATGCTATAGTTAGTAGATATTTTATAGGTAGTAGCCTTGCTGATTCCGCATGAAAGGCCCGGCTCGACCGGGGAAGTACTATACCTACCCACTCACACAAAATCGACGTAAAGTAACAGTATTTAACTTTGTCAAAAATACTAAGAGGCCAAGAGTTCGATTCCCAATTCCAACAAAAAAGTATTATTGATTTTCTAGTCACGCAGAGTCAGAAAAAGGTCGATTTGTTGGATTTGCGACGAATGTCAAGCCGAATACACGGCTTTGTCGTGCTGCACACTAAGTATGCGAGTGAGGTAAGACTCCTCTGTGCCCTATAATATCGCCGACATATTATGCATTTGGCTGGTCTTCATTGGGACTGGCTGCCATAGCCAAACTTCTTTCGGTTGCCAAAAATAATAATCTACAGTGCACTATAAAGATCGAACGCGTTCGTAGCTAGGTCTGAGGTTGTGCAAAGATACCTATAGTAGGTATATATTAAAATATACCCAATAGGGTATTTGACTTAAAAAATCGAATTAGTCCGTCAGTTAGATTATCGAAAAATATTGGATACGTATTTATTGTTTTTTCAAATCAGTAAAAAATTACGAAGATAAAACGCATCAAAGATGGAGAAACGTCTAGGAGTGGGGGCTTGTAACGGCAAGTGTGGCAAGTGACGTCACACGAGTTTTCAGTGAAGCTTGTAGTCTTCATTTTTTGTTTACGTGACTTAAGAAAAAATACGTATCCAATATTTTTCGGTAATCTAACTGACGGACTAATTAGATTTTTTTAGTCAAATACCCTATTGTGTTACATTTGCAATGTATTAATACTACTTACTAATACTAAGACAAATTCAATCTACTAACCTGGCCAAGGTTGAACGGGGACCTTAGGATGTTAGAGTGCTGGCTGGAAATAGCCGGCTGTGCGGGATAGTTGTTGTATGGGTTCCACCCGCCATACGTATACGGCGAATAGGCCGGGGCCAGGAGCCCGGCTTGAGCCGCCGCCAAGCACGCCAAGAAGAAAATCTGTGAAAGAGAATAAAAAATGTTAGTATGACAAAATTGACTAAGATTTGGCAAATAAGGTAAGTACAGTCAACTACAAAGCTCGCTTCACAGCTCAAAATGTTAACCGAGTGTTTTATAAATATTAAAACCATTCTTATTATTCTAACTTTATAAATTAATCATTTGGGTAAGATTTCTTATTCTGAAATACGTACAACTTACAAGATATCGGTAGGTACTAATAATAAATTGGGTCGATAGGTACCTATAACCATCTTAAATCACCTAAATGTAAGTAGGTACCTATATTGACTTTAGCAGTTTACCTCCATTTGCTAAATAGAATTATAACATTAAATTAATGCTACTAATGAAAACTGGCGCAATCAATGAAGTTAAAAATAAAATGTTAAGCATACTACCGACTTAATTCAAAGCGACATCATCGTTGTAGCGTTATCCCGGCTGCATCTAAGGCTTTCGGCCAGGAGCACCTTGGAGACCAAGGTCTACTAGTGCTACTGCTACCTACTTATTACTTAGTCTCATCAGATTTGACATAATATTAGCAAAGTCTAATATATTAGCGTTTCCACAGAGCGACTGCCGTTTGATCTCCGCAACTCAAACGGATTGCGAGTTTGGCTTTGACCAGCGTCAGTAGTAGGTATATTTAAGGGTACCCTATTACGACTGTCAGAGATCTTCATGACAGCCGGGATCGACGGCTTAACTTGCTTTGCTAGGCACGGGAAGGCGATAACTACTAATTTCATAGATACGCACATAATTTCGGCCGAGGAATTTGAACCCGATACCCTCTGCATAGCAGTCTGTTGGTATCTGCACTATCGCTGCCTCTATTCGAGGCAATCTATGTAAGTTAGTACATGACGCACAAGTAATATGCTTGACCTCCAGTCCTTAATTTTTATTTATGCGCAAGATCAAATAAATGTGGACTTTCTAAGGATTACCTGTGGAAGTGTGGAATCCAATATTGTGCGTGGCCGGGCCAACAATTAAATAGTTTTGCCACAAAATCCTTCTTTATGCACGCTTACTTTTCTTTAATCCAGGTAAAATGATCGAAGTGAATAAAATTATTAAGATAGGTACTTATTTCTAGTTGGTTATTTGAATAATATGGATAAACTTACTTTGAAAAGCATATTTCGTGTTGAACCCTTCGAAGCTTAAACCAATATGCCGTATCAGCCGCTAGGTTAGCCTTTTATAGTAAGCCTAGTGTGTCAACATGTTTTAATGAAGGGGCACATGTGATAAGGCTCAGTATAATGTATGACAACATTCATTGTATGCGGCGAGCTTTAGAAAAAGCATACCAACAGGCGCGGCACATACACAAGGACAGTATGCAGCCGGCTATGTCGCGTGCTGATAATTGTCAATTAAAACAATATGGAGGTACCTTAATAGGAACATTTAGGTATGCCTAATAATACTTAGTCCCTATTTATACAATATTAGGATAGCAAACTTGGGCCAGTCAAGGTACCTGGCGTATGTGTCTCCATTATCTAAATTGCAGTATGCGTACCTACCTGTTTTATATTTACAGACTGTTAGTACCTACATAATTGCTCTTTATGTGTAGTAATATTACTATTATAAAGGTAGTTATCGTTTAGCTGGTAATTGGTAATAATGACACTGTCTGGCACTGAGCAGAATTGCTACATCAACGACGTGGGTGTCAGGTCAGTGGGATTAAGATTTTTCAAATCAAAAATAAATAATGTAATCATAATACCAGCCTCGTACCTATATAACCTGCCCCACTGTTGAGCACAGACGTCTTCTCATTGTACGATAGGTTTGCTTAGCCCATTCAGTGCCGTGGCCGCCCATCGGCGAAGCTGTAGATGGGCGGGCAAGGATACCGATGCCGGCACCGCCGATGGGCGGGCTGTATATCATTTAAGGAGGCATCTGGGTAATGTCGTTAATTTTCAGGTACGCAGTGAATGGGTCAGGCAAAGCAGTCCTCCACGCTGGCAACGTGCTATTTACCAACACGCACTAGGCCAGCTTGGTGCAACTTCATACTATTTTTGAGAACATTAGATAGATACAGAGAACTAACTTTTCTTCGCCAATTAACAAATTAATTCCTTCGCCAATTAAAACCATTGACGCACCTTAGGTCCGTAAAACCCATTGAAGCATCAGTTAGTTTGTCTCGTAGACTCCTAGCCCCAGGCCATCGCCCATGCCTACTTACTTACTTACCTACTACATGAAACCAAATTTAATATGAAATGGAATGAAACTAATATGTAGATCGATTTCGAAAAATTATGAACCATTGTAGTTAAGTAGCTTTCTCTTAATCATTAATCGACAGTATGGAAGTTATAGGTGCAGCTATAGTTTGTGTGTATTGCGATAACAGCAGTTGTTCTACACATTTTGTCGGGGTATTAGTGAAAGTTCAATTTTGTGTGGAACAGCAGATTTTTTTTGCGATTAATGTCCCTGGAAAGTTGTTCATAATAACGGATGCAATCAGACGATGTTAGACGTTTGTACTATACTGAGAATAGGTAGTGTTGTTAGGTATCTACTAGCATGTAGCCCAATCATTACTCAGAATAACTGAAATGACTCAGTACGGTTACCTACGCCCAATGTGACATTAGAAAATGGGCTCATACGTAGTACGTAGCAATGCAAGCAGCCTAGCAGCTATGTAGGTAACATAATAACAATAATGTCCGGTCATAAGTGGAACAAGTTCGCCAAGTCAAGCATATGTGAAGTTATTTATTTTATAACAGGCTGTTATTTATTTTATAGCACCGGTACCGATATAATTATATTATGTTGCCCTACATTTGTCTATTTTATTGATGAATGCGTTTAAAACTCAATCGGATTATTATAAAGTAAATCTCAGCTGTCTCGCACAAGAACCAGTGCGTAAGACGTAATGTAAGCACTAATAATATTTCGGTATGTAGGTACATATTGATATTATGACTGCACGCATGGCGGGCGTAGTGGTTTCTACGCCAAGTGCTGTGGAATGTGGATTCGATACCTCAACACTTTGTGCACATACTTCATCTACAAATTGTTCTCTGGGTGTAGTTTGTGTTGTTGATTTGATAAACTAAGTGCATATATGCACTGGATTAGCCCTCATTGACCTTATATATAAGTAATAATATAAGGACGTTCCTATTTAACTAAATTAGTTTTGAATAGTTTTAAAAATGGCACATCAAGCTGGATCACTGCTTTACATGTAAAGGACCGTAGATTCAATAATTGGTTATTTGATATAGGTACACTTAAACTGATTGTTAATGCTTCATTAATTATTATACGGCTAACGGCCAACCAAAATCCTATAAATCTACGAGAGAACACATAAATATTCATAGGTCAAACCATATCACTAATAGCTGATACTATTTTCATATATCAGTATCAGCACTTAGCACGTGTTAGCCTGGGTGTGGTTCGCCTTGTCTTTTATTCATTACCTACAGACTGATGTGTGTGACCTAAATCTGTCAGCCAAGACTTCGTCTGTTATCTACCCACACAGTCTGACAGCTATGCAGATTCAGCCGAACCTAATGTATTGCTGTTTGCTGTAGTAATACATATATTAGATTAAATGAAAAATAAAAGGCACTGAGTTAGTAGGTACTTAGGTTCACCATGCCGCTACACAGTAAAGAGGGCAATTTAACAAACCAGAACGATTTCTAGGCTATAATTACATTCGTCACGCTGTCCCGGGCCAAGCCAAGTGCATCCATCGCACATTAACTGCTATGCAGTTCTATATGTATTTTGCCAAGTGAACACCACTGTCTTGATACTTCGGCTTAAACTCGGACATGTGTGCTTTTCACAAACATTTCGTCCTACTGCTCTTCACGATAACAGTGGCCAAAAGCGAGCGTTGGTATTCAGCAGCTATGCTTGAAAGAGGAGACAGTGATAACTCGTCAAAACCCGACAATTTTAAAAATAATCACATCCAAAATAATGAACATCAATTTACGCCTTTGCTTTTACTGCATCCAAAAGAGACCAAAAATAAACGGCACGATTTTCAACCATCATTGTACTCTTTTGACAGACTGCAGACAACTCGAAATGTATCTTTTGAACCTAGTGATGTTGTGATAAGCTATAATAACACAATAAATAACGTGAACGTACTGAGAAAAATACGGCCTAAGAGAAAACTTATTCGCAAAAGGTGTCCTACAGTTAGACCGAAAAATGCAAAGCAGTTACGTTCAAATCAAACGTCTAGATCTAGAACAAGATTCCTTGAAGTGTTTCAAGTGGTGGAGTTCGATCATGTTGCGTGTACGTCCAGCAGTGGTTTGGAAGGCACATGCCTACCTGAACACGAGTGCACTGACGCTGGAGGATCAACTATGGGCTCCTGTGCTGATGGCTACGGCACCTGTTGTGTTAGTAAGTCGTACTTTGTGCAACTGTCTTTATTATAGTAAGAGAATTTAATCTCTTTATCCCAGTTTTATTATTTCCAATAACTGACGGTTATTGATTAAATCCCTACTACACTTTAAACTGATATTCAGCTGAATTGAGTAAGATAAAAAGGATTAACTCCTAAATTACGAAGCGACTGCCATCAGTCTACCGAAACGCTAACAATAAACTACCTACCTATATCCCAAAATTCGGTCAAACCCTTGCGAATCGTCTTCTAATTAAATTCGCTAAAATATCTTATTTAGCAAAATTAAAATGCCTATTTCATCAACTGGTAGGTTCTATTATAATACTACTATAATTGTTGTTCTTTTTCTAGCCCAATTTCAATGTGACGAGCGGTCTGCTGCACAATCGGGATGGTTCACGAACCCAGATTTCCCTTCACCAAGTACTGATAGACTAAGTTGCGCCTTCACTTTGGACAAATCATCAGAAGATGTGATACAGATCCGTTTAGATTTCAATACTTTTGAGGTAAATATAAAATATCTACCTAATTTTTCGCCTTATCCATATCACAAACTTTGCTTTTCCAAGTGCTTCGAGAACGGTTTCGATTGAGATTTTATTTCTGTTACACGTACCACGGAAGATTCACAGTTATCTTAGTGTTCATTTAAATAAGTGAAAACAGTAATCTGCGTATCCAAGCAATATAAATATCAGCGTAAACTACTAAATCTATGATAGGTATTTTTGCTTTATAATTGGGGCCCCAGCTTTAAGCCCTGCGTCAAACCTTCGTCAGCAGTCAGCACCATTATAATTCATGCTGGTAGCCATCTACCGGCATGAATTATAATGGTGCTGACGTTTTTTATTTAATTACAACGCCAGCCCCTATGGCTGGCGTTGTAATAAAATAAAAAACTTTGTTTTTGTAAAGATATTAATAATTATGAACAAACATTTATCAGACTGCCTCGTTGGTCTCGCGGCATAAATGTGCGCGTGGGATTGGGAGGTCTCGGGTTCGATTCCCGGGTCGGGCAAAGTGTTATTGGGTTTTTCCGTTAGGAAATTCTCAGTAGCAGCACGGAGTCCGGTAATGTGCCCGGTACGGCAATAAGCTCGCCCCCTATTACGTGGGACCTAAAAATTCATGTCGAAATGTGGGTGTAATATTACCTACAACTCTACCTACCACTTCGGGGATACAGGCGTAATAATAATAAAATAAAATATATTTATCATCTATTTTAGTTATTGCCGCCTACCGACGGAGTATGTCAAGACGACCAATTCATCGTCTCAGGTCAAAATGTTAACAGTTTAATACCGATACTATGTGGTATTAATACGGGCCAACACGGTAAGATTTATTTTTAATTATAAGATATCTCTCGCCCCCATAGAATAAATTTCTGCATAACCCGAGTAACTTTGCAAACATTTAAATAATGGACACAAGATACCTACTAAGTATAATTACTTGGGGTGACAATCTGTAGATGACCTAAAGTTGAAAACTACTAAGTGTTTTTATAATACCTAATTCAAAATTATTGAAGCAAAATATAGAGCTATGCTATAGGTATGTGGTGTAATGGTTCTGACTTTTTATATCTTTTAATTGTTTTAATAGTATATACTAACTTAAACTGCGCGCACGATATAAGTACCTACATACTTTAGTCCTTAGTTAGTTACATAAGCAGCGATAGCCTAGTGGAGATACCAACAGACTGCCATGCAAAGGCTATCGGGTTCGCATCCACGGCGAAATGGTTTTTCGGAGTTATGTGCGTATTGAATTGCTAATTTTATTATCGCTTGCCTTGTGCCTCGCAGAGCACGTTAAGCCGTCTAAATAAACTGACACTAGTCTAAACCATGGAATATCGCTATCCAGGTATGCAGTTGCCAGACAGGCAGTCGCTATGTGGAAAAGCTAATATTCAGCCAAATACGGTTAGACTAGTAAGCGGACCCCAGATTGAAACTGGGATAACGCTAGGAGGATGATGTTTTAGTTTTGACAAAGCATGGATCACAATAATCCTTTAATTACGTAGAGAAGTCATAATTATAAAGGCATGGAAATTATAAGTGTCAGTTTCCATCATCAGTGATACTGAATCTGTAGGCAGATAAATTAAAGTTGTTTTTTTTACAGTGTACATAGGGGTCAGTGATGTCGACGGGCCAATTTATCTAACATTTCAAACTGCTTCCTCAGAAAGTAGATTATTTTCTATCAAGGTAAGAAAAAAATCACTGTATTACTTCTCTCCCTCTGCTGAATCTTACCTATGGCAGATAAGCCGCCTAAATAAAATGTATTAAGGCGCTGTCCTAAGCGACTGTTTTGGTAAATGAGGGGGTGAAGCAGGGGAGGTGAAGGGAGCTTAGCTCCGTCTACTGCGGGGCGCCCCCCTTCATTCTTGTCGCGTGCGGCCGTATTCTGGCGACATCCGTATTCCAATATTTCAAAATCGCAAGCAAAACGTTTTAGCATATTGAAATGAGATTCTGATATTAAAATTTATATTACATACATCAATCTGTTTGTACAATATAGGCATAGCGCAATTTTTGTTCTCAGTGCAGCCATGAGCAAAACTGGTTTACATTAGACGTTATAGGTATTAAATGTTGACGAAAGTAGGTAAATACCTACGTGCCGTAAGATGATAAAAATAATTAAGTCAGTTCCATGTATGGAGAGGCCATTTTTATGTTTGTTTTGCTTTTGTATAAAAATAGTGAAGCAGTTCATAGAATACCTACATCTAATTCCATTCCTGGCAGTTTTCAAATATGTTTTGCAATAAATTGGCTGTGACATACGGGCGGACAGACAGACAGACATTGCGAACCTATAAGGGTTCTGTTTTTACAATTTTTGGCTACGGTTCCCCTTAAAAACACAATACTGCTCTACTAAGCGCAAAAGCTGTATCTCAACTAAAGCGAGTTACGAGATAATTGAAGTTTAGTAAAAGTTGATTTCTTTTATTTATTTATGGATGTTTATTGTTATTATAGGTATAATTATTATGGCAAAGGTTTCGAAATACGTCGCCATTTTTAGGGGTTGTGAGTGATTGGAGAGTTAACAGGGGAGGTCTTGAAACCCCCCTCACCATTTTCACTTGCCGGAAATACTTGGTTTCCTCTGAAAAAAAATATCTCCAAACATCGGTGTGTATGGCACTGCCAACTTCCACATTCATCACACTAGTTTAATAAACTAAGGTTGTCGGAGCCCTGCGAAGGGCTCCTATTTTCGGATTAATTGTCAAAAGAGAACCTAACGTAACCTATTTATTTACTTATTACAGTCTCACCTAACCCAAGGCACTCGAAAGCAATGACGCACAAATTTGACATTAGCTGTCAATATGATCATTCCAAGATGGCAGTTTTGCGTTTCGTTTCACGTTTTTCACATAAAACCTAAAAATTACATATTTTGTAAAACTGTACTAAAGTATAAAAACTATGTTCCGTTTTGCATAATTGCTGAATTATTTATGAAATTTTGGAAATTGTTTAAAAATATTTAGACGCAACTCCGGCAGCCAAAATTACTTTTAGGGGATTAAAATGAACTACCTTAAGCCCCCTACACTACCAATACCCTCAAATTCAGGCGACTCGTTTCGAAACCCAATCCATTATTATTTTTCAAAACAGATGAAACATCAAAAATATATGTGGATATACCTTATTCATGAGATACTGCTATGTCGCTTAGAAAATTATAGAATTAGAATTTGAGTTACTGCTTTTTCGTTAGCTCTCGTCATACATGTTTGTATGGAAAAATATAAAAAATATCTTTCGCTTCAAATATGTGTTGTTTCAAAGAAAATAAATATTAAAAGATATTTATTTATATTCATTTATAATTTATTAACGAAATACAGAGTTTACAGCTCATCAAAAGTTAGCTGTCTGCTACAACCCGGCAGGTTTTCTTTATTCTCATCGAATGTTAAAGGCAGTGTGTGAGGTGATAAGGCTTCAATACTTATTATTTGCTGTTGTTCACGAGGCACAGTTTCATTTACTTTCCTTTTACGGCTTGGTATTGTAGAAATTTCAAGCACTGATGAAACATTTTCCTCTCCGTGATCTCGCAATGCCATCCCTTGAGCTTGACGAGAAACAACAATTTCAGGCAACTGCCAATTCATATAAAACGCCACAAGCTTCTCCCAGAAAACATCATCTCTTTGTATAATTTCTATTTTCGCCACTCCACACAGCAAATAAACACTTTTGTTTGCGTGTAACGTGGCGTTGCCCCTGAATTTGGTAATAACAATTACAATATTTGTTTAGACTAGTCAGTTCACTTTTTTATCATGTTTCCATATTTGTATTTTATTTGCTCTTATACTATTCTCCAGGCCATTCTTATAGGCAACTTTAGAACATTAAATTTCCACAATCGTGTTTGGACCTATTAATCCATCTGGCGTGGCACCAATAATCGAATAATCCACAAGGCTCGATTGTTACATTTTCTTGCTTCGCCAGTTGTTGCAACGCCAGTTGTTCATTTTTGATTCCATGCGCAACTGATTTTACATTGCAAATATTCTATTTGTACAAATATTTTTTATTTTTTACTAAGTTGGCCTTACTGCTGTTATCTCTTCTTTTTACCACTATACTAAAATTTCAATCTGTCAACATATTCTTACGCAATTCGAACCAGTCACTGCTATCCCTCTTGTAATTTTTGCTTATCACTGCGGAATTTGAGTCAAATTTGTTAAAAAATTCTTTGGCATTTCTTGGCTAGCTCTTGAACAGATCGTGTTAGGAATGACTGAAGTTAAATGTGTGTAAGACGTTGCAGAACTGTTATCTTTAACTTCACTGTAATTACAATAATGATAATTAGTTACGTACTTTATTATTAAAAAATACTATATCTTGTGTTATAGCAAACAGAGAAGTCACCTTCTTACTTATAAATTATTGATATTAGAAATTAAAAAGATATTAGATGTACTGAGACATACCTAATAGTTTATGAATAATCAAAGTTTTACTCGATGTACCTAAAAAGCCTTATGTTCAAAACACAATAATACAACATTCGTTACCGCTTGTGTGCGGATTGCGGAGCGCCATATTAGCGCTGTCATCATTATTGTTCGCCGTGGCGGCATCTTAGCGCTCCAGGCGATCTGACAAGCTAATGAATTCAGAATTTGAAATATAGGTACATAAAATGATTCGATTTTATGTTATTACTCTTTCAAAAATTGAAAACTGTGGCAGCTATGTATTGTGAGAATAATTTATATAATTATATTATGCATAATCGATACTATATAAGTAACATAGTTAGTCATAAAAGACTCTTATGAAAATAATTTGTGTAAAAATGTTACATATTTCATAATCACTTTTGGCCATGGATGAATTTCTATTTTATTACGACGCTTTCTTGTACAAATCCTTTGTAGAACTTCATTTCTCTAATTGTCCATATTTTATTCTTCTAATTATATATTCTAATTATACTTCTAATTATATATTATATTTATAAGCACAGAAACAATAACACATTAAACGCAACAAGAGTATAAACTTAGGTCCTAATTATATGTGCCCATAGTTACATGAAAAGCCTATTTGATTCAAAGTATTCAGTCTATACATAAAACATGAAATTACGAACTCAAATCGGCGTATTATAATAACAAACAGGTTTACGTAAAATTTCGTGCAGTGGAGACGCAAGCGACATGACCTATCTCTCACAAGGCTCATAGCCGAATGATGAGGTCTGGGCGGGGCGTAAACTAGCAACTGACACTCAGTACACCGCTTATGCTAATAAGGTTTAAATTGCTGAAGCGTTTGATATTGATGGGATCTACCGAGCGTCAAAATCATAGACGTTTGGCAGATTTTATTTAATTTTACAAAATATACACGTATAATATGAAAATAAATAGGGTAATTCTTTAGTTCATTAGATTTCCTACAATATTATCAAAAAAAAATATGACAGCTCACGATCAAAATATTGCAAACAGTGAGACGAAAGATTATTTTCTGCCTCGATTTTGTGATTTTTTTACCGTGTTTCTATTTTACGTACATGAAAAATTCTTTCAAAAGTCTTTTGTTCAGACTTTTGACTTTAAGCTCTAATTTTTGCTAGTTTGTGATATGTACCGTTATGGCTAGATGCGCGACGAAAAATAAGGTGTTTCACGGCTTCTGAGGTATAACAGCGCCTTAAGTATAGGAATTACTTATTTTTATAGGTAACGCAGTTGACGTTATCAGACGAATTGGTAGCGCCATCGGGATGCCTGCAGTATTTCAAAGAACCTCAAGGATATTTAGAATCATTCAACTATCGGGACAAATCTGAAATAGGAATAGCTAGAACTCCTAGTTACTTAGTAAGTATCAACTGTTTATTGTAAGGGGCGTGCCGTTGGAAAGGCCTATATCCAGCAGTGGACTACGGCAGGCTTATGATGATGATGATGACTGTGATTTATAATCAGGATGCTTTCAGCATTTCAAAGCACCCTAACTATAAGTATTTAGAACCATTACGTTTTGAGATCGAGATAAATCTGAAATAGAAATCTCAGTCAAGCCCTCTTGGCTGAGATTTCGGATGGTTTAGATATAGCTACTGTTATTTTAGCCACCTAATGGCCGTAACACACGCTCGAACTTGGTCCGGACAGACCACGGATTTGCTCCGCCTCCCGACCAAATCTGCCCGTCTGTAGAGTAGTCCGGCGAACATTATTATTATTAATTGAGTCCGCCTCGATCCGCTAAAGGTGTTAACACACGCTCGAACTTGGTCCGAGCAGACCACGGATTTGCTCCGCCTCCAGACCAAATCTGCCCCGCCTCCAGACCAAATCTGGCCGTCTGTAGAGTAGTCCGGCGATCATAATTATTATTAATTGAGTCCGCCTCGGTCCGCTAGTTTGCAGATCGGTCGGATCGGATATGGCTTACGTGAAGCAACTGTCCGATCCGGTCGTCTGTAGCGAGAGCGGATTTGGTCCGCCGGACCAACGGGTTTTGTCCGCCGGACAAGTTCGAGCGTGTGTTACGGCTATAATTTGCAGATCGGTCGGATCGGATATGGCTTACGTGAAGCAACTGTCCGATCCGGTCGTCTGTAGCGAGAGCGGATTTGGTCCGCCGGACCAACGAGTTTTGTCCGCCGGACAAGTTCGAGCGTGTGTTACGGCTATAACATAAAAGGGCGTGAAATGTGTGTAGATATACTTGCGAGAGATCAACAAATGGATAGGGGAAAGTGGTCACCCTACGTACGCGGGGCACATTCGTTATCAGAAAGCTAGTTTATCAGAAAAACTAAAGGTCACACGAACACGCCTTTGCTTGTGTGCATAGACATACCGGCCGCAATGTTGCTAGCGGAGTGTCGCGCGAGTCGCACTACGGTTCCGCAGTTGACAAAACGTAACGTGTTTCCGCGCGCGGTGATTAAATTTTATACCTACCTTCAGTTCGTAATTGTAAGTAACATTATTATGTTTTTGACAAAGTGGTGATGATTGATTAATGTTAACATTGTTTATTTTGAGCTTTTGTTGTTATATTTCTCAAACTTAATTAGAATTTGTATAAAGTTGTATTTTAATTTTGTATAAAGGCATGGGGTACATTCGGACAGCCAGACAGGGGGCGCATTCTTACGCGTACGAATGTGTCCCCTTTAGATTCTAATAGCTACCAGTACCAAAGTTACAGATCAGGAGGTACTTAGACGTAACGGATACAAAGATGAGATTCACCGTCTGAAGAGGAAGGACCGTAAACCCGAGGTGAGCAGAGTGCCGGCTTACATGCCCTATCTAAAAGGAGTAACGGACAAAGTCGGAACAGTACTCAAGAAATACTCCATCAAGACTGTATATAGTCCGCTTTGTGTTTTATCTTCATTTATTTTAAATTTTGACATTATTTAACCTTTCAATTTTTTTGAGAGCTAGTGAACTTTAAAATAATTTATATTTCAACACTAATTTTGCACGCCGGCAACGGTGAGACATGCTGTTCTGTATACCTATTGCTCTCCAAACAACTAGCTGTAAACCATGTTTCTCGCAAATAAACATTCTTATTCTTATTCCAAGATAGCACACAATCAGCACAGCCCAAAGGATGCCATTCCTTTTCAAACACCTGGCGTCTACAAGGTCGATTCCAGGTGTGGTAGTTCCTATACCGGACAGACCAAGCGAAGAATTGCGGAAAGGGTCAAAGAACATATCGTAGCTGTGAAAAATCGACAAGTAAATAAGTCCACTATAGCTGAACATTTATTGGAGTCAAACCACTGGATAGAACTACTACAACCACAGGCATTATCCGCCGAACGTCACTATTACTCCAGGATAGTACGTGAAGCGGTTGAAATTAAAAAAACACAAAAAATTCAACCGGGCGGGGCGGATGGATTTAAATTAGATCCACAACTTGGAATCCAGTCATAAATAAGTGTAAACACCGCCGCAATGATACAACTCAACAGTGCCTAGACGTCATTAGTGTAGTTTGTCGAAGTACCGACAGTGCAGTTAAAAAAAAATCAATCAAAAATCAACCTACCCTTGGTGCCAAAACCTGTACCGCACAAGGAGGGCGCTGAGCTCACAAATCCCGCCGCGACCACGGCTAAAGCAAGTCGTCGAAAACGTTGGCAAATACCGAGATATTTATGCCTTAAATTTATGATTTATCGCGAGTAAAACGTGCTAAATAACGTGCTAATTTTAGAATTATCAATAAGTGAACTAAGGATGAACGTTTTTATTTTTTATTTTTCTACAGAAAGTTTAACGGCTATGAGTCAAGTCACATATTATTTAGTAAGTTCTTTGACAAATAAATATTTTTATAATAATTAATGAAAATTTAAGGACTTTAATTGGCTTTTTAATAACCCTGTATGAATGTACCCCATGGCGTACGAAAGTACCCCACCTACTGTACGAACGTACCCCATACATGGGGTACGTTCGTACAAATATCTTATCGTAGAAAAATGGCTATAACCCTTTAACCTTTTGACATAATAGTTTCGGACTTTTTTGTAACAAACTACAATATATTTGTTACACTTAGGTACATAAACTAGGTAAATTAGTCATTTAATTGCAAAGTAAAAAAATAAAATGTAAAAAGTGTACGAAGGGTAACCACTTTCCCCTACTGCGACTTACCATAGTTCGAATGCACGCATGTGCGACACGCTGATGCTCAATATAATATTGACGATCGACAAGGCAAGTATCTAATTGACGAATTAGATACTTGATCATGTTTGATATTAGCGTAACAGGTTTTCGTACAGCCTAAGCCGGCGTTCTGCGAAGCAGTCTAAGGCCTGCTTCGCAGAAATAATAGGCAGGTTTCTCTAGGATAGTAAAGTAGGTACACAATTAAGAGATAGCTAAAATAACATAATTATGACATAATACACTACATAATTACCTTCAGAATACAGTAACACGTTTACTATGTTACAGAACAATCTCAATTATGCCATGTGCCTAGAACGCGCGCAAGAAACTTGCAGTGTGACTTACACCAACGCTGGCACTATGCAGATACTCAATTACGACATAGGTAAGTTTGTAACAACGGGCTTAGTATACATTACGCATTTATAAGTATGACCTGTAGGTGACATAGACTGGTTTGGTAACGTAGGTTAAATTGTATCGGTTTTCATGTTTATTAATTAGGTATTATCGATGTATGTTTTTAGTAAGAAAAGAAGAAAGAAACGTTATTTATTGTTACTGTAGATATGTCATTTTGATAGACATCGTTTTAGTGTTTTCGTCACAGATATAGATCTACATAGATAACGCAACTATCACGATTTGTATTGAAACCAAGCGTGCCGACTTTCTAATACCTACTGTGACGTTGCCTGTATCACGAAGTCGAAGCGATGCGCGACAGTATCGCTTGTGCAATATCCATCGTCTCCTAATACACAACGTCAGATCAAACGTCCGAAGCAAACGCGGCAACGTAATGTGAATAAAGTTTACTTAACGGTAAAACGGACGCGCGGGGACTGAAGTTAGTGGCGACCAAGCTCGACGCTTGGTCGGAGTTCAGACACGCGAAGTGCATGCATTTGCGTTATCTATGTAGATCTATGTCTGTGGTTTTCGTGATAACTCTCTCACTAACAATTAATTTAGTTGCGGGGACTATAAACATTCAATCAACGGACATGGATTACATATAACCAGACAGACCCGACACAACAAATTGTGGACAACATGAGGTGTAGTCTTGGGTCAGGAGAGGATTGAATCAAACAGCACAGTTACCGCTTAAACTACTACGCCATACCACAGATTACTAAATGCCATACGCAAATAGGTGGATTGGTAGTGATAACAAAACCACTGTATTATAATAAAATGGATATTTGTCTGCCTAGATGGATTGCCAGTGATTCCACCCAATCAAGCTGGAGTTGAAATTCTGAACTGTCCGAGTGACTGGTTGCTAATTGCTGCGACAAGACTTTGTGGCGATCGTCTCAATGACGGCTCAGTATTTCAGGACTTCACTGTGAATGCACCCATTACCGGTAAGTTGTGATGTTTGTACTTTAGAATAATAAATCATTGATAGGGTCCGTCCCGCCAAAGTTTGCTAACCACGATTCGTGTCATACAATAATATTTTGTGGGTCTTACTCGCGATAATTAACTTATTTAAAAGTATAAATATCTCTGTTATTCTCCTACGTTTCAACCTGCTTGCAACGGTCCTGGTCGCGGACTGATGTCAGCTCAGCGCCGCCGTCCTTGTGCAGCGCGGGTTTCGTTTCGGCAGCACCCCAGTGATTTTAGGAAATAGACATTGAACGACGTTCGCCACTTTACCTTATAGGTCAAAAAATATTTATTTCTTTGAACATATTTGTATCGAGAATTTATTTCCTCACCGAAAAATCTGCAAATTTATCAAAGAAAGTAGACCGTAAAAATACTGTTAAAGCCGAAATACTACCCGAACCCGAATGACATAAAACGACTTAGGGCCGGAACATATATGACGGAAAATCCGTCGCGTTTTATCGGTCGCGTAACGCCAATACATACAAATGTATAGAAAAACGTTCAACCATTCACACCTGACCGATAATCCGTTAGTACGTCGAGCGTACTAACGGATTATCCGTCGACGTCGCGCGCACCACGCACCACGTGAATTTTGACCTTTGAGTAAGGAATATAAATGGAGAGGGCAAATAGTAAGTACAGATAGAAAAATTACATTATTCACATATATTATTTTATTTTATATTTTTATAGACTCACGGCTGTATCCCCTTAGGGGTAGGCAGAGGTGTAATATTACACTCACATTTCGCCATGTTTTTTTTTATACACATATATACGAAACCGACATAAAGCCACCAAACATAGTGTTGTCTCGTTTTGTCTTAGGGATATCTCTGAATATATAAAGAGATAGCCATAGTTTACTGAATAAATTAATCATGACGATATTTTATTAGAAATGTCATTCGTGCCACTATCGCTATATTTTTCGCCAAGGTTTGTGGTACATCTGCTGTGAAATCGTTGTCTATCGAACATAATAATTTTGTTTTTGTGCATAAATATGTCTAAAAATCCGATATTGGCTCTCAGAGAATATTTTGTTACATGTTTCATACAAGGGTCGTCTTTCGCTTTGCCATGTTTGCCCACATTTGCATTATGGAATAAACTAATCTGGCAAAAGATTTAAACTAACAAAGGTAACTTACTACAAAAATGTATTATTCTCCTCTAACCGGCTCCATATCGATGTCGATTACATTCTGGAGAACAACCCAAATGGCAGCCATTTTATTTGCCCAACGTTTCGTAGGTGTGCACGCTAATTTCGTAGGTGTGCACGCTAAATTCGTAGGTATTGGACATACCATATCCATGTCATTCCCAGATCGGTGATTTTAAGATCGTAAGATTCCAGGGCCGTCAGACCTTACTTATTTTTTCAGAAACGAAATGTGTAGAATAATGTAGTATTAGTATGTGCTATGAGTGTACGCATATTTGCTAGCTTGGATCGAGGGCCAATTTTTGGGTATGAGGTGCTAAAGGTCCACGGGAACAATTTCCAAACATACCTATAGAGAAAACATTTTGTGTCTTACTCTGCAACTGTAGTCTGAAACCCCTTCTATATCATTTGTATAAGTTTTGTGAAAAACCGTAACCAAATCGTATTATCGTCTTTTATTTTTGAATCTCCATACCTAAATAGGATATATATTCAAATAACGCTTGTTGGCTACTATAAAAAATCTTCGAAGTCCGACATATTTTTAATAGTCAAACTCGAATTACAATATAAATAACTACCGGACTTCAGTGACTACATAACATCAGGGAACACGAAAAATGATTAGGTAAAAGAATATGACAGTAAAATATTGAGCTGCCCTGAGTGCGGCCCTGCACGAACAAACTTATATGTGTGCATAATAGCCACGCTTTTAGTGAATGTGTGCAGATACGCTCGACGCATTTTCCGTCAGATGTGTACCGATTCATTCGACGGAATACACGCGACCGAAGATACGTTCGACGCATCTTCGGTCAGGTATGTGCCGCCCCTAACGAATTCTGTAAATTTTAAATTGCCATTTAATCCAAGTTACTAATTTATTGTTCCAGATAATAGTGCAGGCCCCATCGTCGTATGGTTTAGAACTGATGAATCTTATGTTGGTTATGGTTTCAAAATTTTATATCAGCAGAATTCATGTACGACGTAGCGTCAAGAAGGAAATGATACAGTATAGAAAGTAAAATTGCATTTATTATTCCATAAAAATAACTATTAATATACTTAAAACAACAGAAACGTATGTAACGTAGTAACGATATTCTTATCACAATAAAGGACAGTAAATGCTTATAGGTAAGCCTCATAACAATAAGTGCAACAAAAAGTGCGCCAGCCGGGCGTTCGGCGTGCGCTCGGCGGGCGTTCGGCGTGCGCTCGGCGGGTGTTCGTCGTGGTCCCGGCGTTAAATTTCTAATACAGGTGAACGCTGAGCGCACGCTCGAGACCCGCGCATGCCCAATGTTCCTTAAACTTCTATTGTGTTTCGTACGATGTCCTTCAGAGCGTTAAGTTTTCATCTTACATTTATGTAAACCAAAGTCTATTAATTATACAATAATATATTAAAATTAAAATGGCCCGCTCGGTGGGTCTATTTAAACAGTACAAGTGCCGTTTTCGCTGACATGACTGATAGTCGGTCGGAAGTAAATTGGAATGTTTCTCCTACTGGTATAGAACTAGACATAGAACTTTAGAGCCTTCAAATGAACACATGACATGTGAGGCAATTCTAGCTCTACTCAACATGGTATAAGTTTATATATAAACACAGAATTGTAAATTCATGTAATCTGTATAAATTAGATTTGAATTTAAAATCTTAACAATGTTGTGAAGTGTAATCCGTAAAACGACGTTGCTACTTAATAAAAGTGTGCGTAAAAGAGGCACACAAACATCATACAGTGCTTTATCTATACATTAAATAAAATTGGAGTGTCTGTTTGTAGAATTAAAATAACCGCTTTTTACTAAATGCATATGGATGTATACACGGTACATAATTATACCGAAATGTTTTTTTTGTAAATTTTTGTCAGTCTGTTTGTTTTCGCTAATCTCAGGAACGGCTGGACAGATTTTGAAGGGACGTTCACTAGCTGATAGCTGATGTACCAAGGAGTATCTAAGGCTATAAATTAATCAGGTACGCGAAGTAGTTTCCTCAGGACGTGAGTGAAACCGCGGGAAACAGCTAGTAGGTACCTATGTTGACAATCTGTAGTGCCGTAACTAGTGCGGTGCCAGCGATGCCAAGATACATAGGGTACAGGGCGCAGAAATGACCATATTGTCAGGTCCTGTGAATGTTTGCACCAAGCGCGCGCCTAGTTACGGCACTGCCAATCCGTGCAGTTACCTACCTCCAGCTTCTAAACACTTAGAACTCGTGTGTATATCTTCTTGAGTACCTATACGTTTGTACTTATGTATAAACTAGAGGACGCCAGCAGCTACGCCTGCATTGTTTTTTTAATTTACCCGTTTTGGCAGATCCCGTGGGAGTTTCGGGAAATCCCTTTTTAGTGCACCCCTACGGTCTCAAAGGAACATACTTGCCAAATTTCAGCTTCCTGCGCCCAATAGTTTCGGCTGTAGCGTGTCTGTCAGTCAGTCAGTAACGCAAGGATTTTATATTTTAAGATTGTAAAATTTACATTGTTATTCTAACAAACGTAAATGCGTTTCTGTTGAAATACAGTAAAAATCGGTGTTTGCGAAAATTATTTGGTTGGCGCCAAAAATGCCTCACTGCCTCCACTCGTGGCGTTCAGTATTTTTTAGCACGAATTTAAGTTTTGCAAGGCACACTTATCAGCACCGAAACAGCATCAACGTCACCTCGAGAAGAAAGGTAAAGCGGTGCTAATCCTTTTGCGAATCAATATTTGGGCGCCTACCATTAAATTTTTGTATCAAGTATTATACAATACAATATATTAAATTGTAGTTTTATTGCTTTCATTTCTTTTATTCTCGTCTTAGCTCTGACAATAGAGTATTCAATAAGCCTACAGATATATCTGCCAGCAACTACTTAAGACTTAGGTATTTAGTAATTAGACTGCATACAAAATAAGTATAAAACACCGCAAGTAAAAATACTTCAATATTTTAATATAAGTAAATAAATGACTGCCACCGTGGTCCAGTGGATAGCGTATGCGACTGCTGATCGGAGGTCCCGGGTTCGACCCCCGGGTCGGGCAAAAGTGTTACTGGGTTTTTCCGTATTCTCAGTAGCAGCACGGAGTCTGGTGATGTGCCCAGTAAGAGAAATAGGCTCGCCCCCTATTATGTGGGACCTAAAATTCATGGCGAAATGTGGGTGTAATATTCCCCATGTAATGCTCCCCTTCGGGGATACAGGGGTGAGTCTTTCTGCACAAAATAAAAAAGTACTTAAAAATACAGTATGCTGTCTAATATTTTGAGAGGCATTATTTTGCATTATACTTACAGCTAAAAGCTCTACCTTTTAGTGCTTGCTAGCTAAACTTATTTTTTTTGATATTTCAATACCCATGGCATCTGTATAATTATACAGGATTAAAGGGGACCACATCTTAAGATAAAGATAATTGTAACCCTGAAGAATTTTGCTAAAAGACACATTTTTTACAGATGTAATCCTCTTAAAACCCTGCATATTACATTTTTTATTGTACAGCAACCACTGTAAAATATATTTAAGACTTAAAAAATATGTAACATGTACTTGTAATTAAATGCAACTATGTATAAGAATACAAATACATCCGGTGTTGAAGATTTTACATTAAAATTACTCTAAATTACTATAAAATAAAAAAGCCTTATCTTTTTCATATTTTTTACCTTGCAGAGTTTTTCTTTTTGAGACCATCCCTGACAATCTTATTGAAAGAAAGTAAAATTCCGATTAATATGGCTCTGAGTATACCCATAGTGAATATTTGTAAGACTACTTGCTTAGCATTTTCTATAGAGCCACCAAAGAGGGTTATTAACAATGATCCGCTTAAACTGTACACTGAATAAGTCTTGCCCACCTGAAAAGAAATAAAATATATGTCATTGGAGGAAAACAATAGTTATCATACAAATGGTACAGAGGTTCTTTTTTTCACATGTCATCATCAGCCCTGTATATAAACTGTCCCACTGCTGGGCACGGGCCTCTTCTCACTGTGAGAAGGGTAAGGCCATAGTCCACCACTCTGGTCAAATGCAGATTGGAAGACTTGCCATGTCTTTTGAGAACATTATGGAGAACTCTCAGACATGCAGGTTTCCTCATGATGTTTTCCTTCACCGTTTAGCAAGCCATAATGAACGATTTTTCACATGTAATGAAACATAATAAAAGACAAACCATATCTCAAAATTGTGTCTGAATGTTCTCTATGTGGAAAATGAAAAGTTTATTGTATGAATAATTCGCCTTTTTACCCTTTTTTTTTTGGTGTCGTGTTGGAAAATCCTCATGGAGTCCCTTCGCCCTGGGGGGGAAGGACGAAGGGCACTGTCATACTCTTACTGACTAATAACCAACCCGTGCTCCTCATGTACCCATGTGTAGTAGGGTAGGGTTTCACCGAAACATTCCTCGCTACCCCCCGACGGGTATTGGCCCGCCAGATGGTCAGGCGCACAGAACAGTTAAAATTGTTCTGTGGTCAGGCGGGCTCCGAACGAAACCCCCTTGGCGGCAGATAAAGGTGTTGTGGGCTCAGCCGCCAAAACACCCAGCGGCAGCAGAGGATAGGGAGGACGGCAACGCAACACCGCATCTCCTCTTCCTCTGCGGCCCCACTGCGACGCAACGATGGTGCGCCCCCATTTGGTCGCGGGAGATAGGGCGCGCGGCAACTCAACACCGACACGCCTCTCCTCACGCGACCGCACCCGACTGCGAGGGACAGACAGAACTGTCCCCCGCACCCGCACCTATGAACGCATCCTACGCAGGCCTCACGCAAGCCCACGTGGAGCGTATCCTCCCGGGATCCCGCTTAGCTTCACCATGGATGAAAATCAAAGCCATGGTTACTAAGCCCCCCACCACGACAAGGTGGAGATCCCACAGGGGGCGCCTTTTTACCCTATCAAAACAATATGTGTGTAAAAATCACTATGCCTAAAGTTAAATACTAATTTAACTACTTATTTAACAAATTCATAAATAACTTTTATTCATTTTTTTTTGCTAGCTACCTTGTCAAACAGTGAAGGCAAGGATTATGGCATTTTTTATTTGATAAGTTTTAAAGATACTAGAATTTTTTGCACATACATTTTACATGACTGTGTTCTTTTTGTACTATGATAATTAGCTAATTATAAATGTTCAACATAAGTATAATGTAAGGAGGATAATTAATTTATTATGCATACTACACAATGATAGCAATCAAACATGAAAACATGGGTTTTTACAATTAATTTTATCTAAAGGAAAATATATAAAATATGTGGTTGCTGAATTTGTAGTTTGTTAATAATTTTGTGTCTAGATGTAACAACATAATTATATCCTATATTTTAATTTAGTGGCCTCAGAACATCAAGGAGTAGTTAAAGAATAGATGAAGCAACAGGTTGAGGAAAAACATATAAGATGGAAATAATTTGTTTAGTAAAAAAAAAATGAGTAGGTATCTTATGTAATGAATCTGCAGTTTCATTATTTGGTTGAAAACACTAATCTAACAAACTACTGTTTCAATCTGAATTATTATTTTTGAGTTGATAGCCTATTTGTCTAGGAAGGCAATCGCTTGTATAACATCATGTGATGAGCCGCAGGTGTGGACTGCAGAGCAGTAACCTTAAACAATGCAGATGTGACCATGGGCTCAGCTAGTATTAAATGTTTATATTAATACAGTAAAATTGCAAGACAAAGGTATAAAACAATACTCACAAGAGAATCATGAATCATCTGTTTGCCAACATCATCAGCTGAATGTAAGCCTGCACTCCCAGATATAAGTTTGGTCTCCTCAGGTTTAGTCATATCCTCATTTTTCAACCCAGGGGTGTCAGTGTCCGGTGGGAAAGCAACCATCAGCCTCACTCCAGTGCCTACTAGTTCCATGTTCACAGATTCTGCTAGTCCACGGACTGCCCATTTACCTGCACTATAAGCACTGTAGCCATAGATACCTGTAATACATAAAATATTCACATGTGGACAAGATACAAACTAATTTAAACATCATGAAATTATCATGGAGAGACAGGGTATATTTTGAACTTATGAATATACCAACTTACCAATTAGTGCAGCTTCAGAGCTAACAAAAACAATCAATCCTTCATCCCTTTCCTTCATGCCTGGCAACACATACCGGGTAGGATATGCTGTCCCAAAATAATTAAGATCAACCATTTTTTTTATATCCTCTACCTTCATCTTCTCGAATTGGCCACAAATGCACATGCCAGCACAATTTACTAGCATAAATATTGGGCCTACTTTTTTCTCCAAAGACGAAAGGCATTCTTCTATGATGTTATAATCAGATGTAACATCCAAGGCAGCGTGTTGTACTTTTTGGTAGACTGGTTCACTGCAAGCCGCTTTTATCTCTTGTACTGCTTGAGTAAGCCTTGCAACATCTCGACCTATAACTGTTACGTGGGCGCCAAGTTTTGCTGCTTCTATCGCTGCGGCTTTGCCTATCCCACTGGATCCCCCAGTTATTACAACATGCCTGCCTTTCAAGTCCTTGTAAATTACTCTTTTATCTAAAGAGAAATGAATAACAAGTCCCAAGCCGCAAAGCACCGCCACTAATATAAATACAAAAATTAGCATGGTAAATTAAACAAAATCCGCTGAACAATAACTGAAGTACCTATATATTTGCCTTTGAAGTTGAAAAATCTATTGAATTATTGCTACAGATATAAAATTATAAAATAACGTAGTTTAAAAGTTAATCACACGATAGACTCCACCTCCCGTGCCACTTGCCACCTCCTAACCTCCGGAAAAATTAAAATTTTAAATTAGCTATTGTAAGATAATAAACTAAATGCCAAAAATGTCATTGTCAAGTATCCATCGTATTTGACATTTGACTATTTGTATACTCTTTGATGTCACTAATGTCACTAATGTGCACAGAGTAGAATAACTAGGTATCATAAGTAACTATACTAGTCGACCAAGCCAACTAGACGAATGTCAACTTGACAAAATTCAACATAATTCAACAATTATAATCCAGAAATTATTTATCGTAACGTGCGAACGCGGCGTGTGAACGTACAATGCGCCTGCAATCGGTACCAGGAATTTCTGGATTACAATTATTGAAATATGTTGAATTTTGTCAAGTTGACATTCGTCTAGTTGGCTTGGTCGACTAGTATGCTAATGTGTCATGTCCAGTGCTGCCAACTGCTAGAATGTTGCTAGATTGCTAGTTTTTTTACCTCAAAAAGTTACTAGACGTAGCTAAATCAGCTAAATGTGACAGTAGGTTACACTAAAATGACAATTTCTGTCAATTATTTTTATTAAATCTAACAAGAGAGTTAAAAATGTCTTCTGTACGCCATACAATATACAATATTTAATTAAGTAATGAAGACGATGTTGATAGCTGGGCTTCAGTATCTATCGATTTTGAATATTTTTCAGCAGTGCCCATTTGAAGCAGCACATCTTTAGGCAAAAGATAGTTATAGCAGTGTTTACCACTTTTTCTGAGGGAGTCTCTAATGAAGAGGATTGAGTTTAGTGTTATTATCAAACTCATTCGGTTTCTTTGCTTATTTTTAACTATATATATATACAGGGTGTCACAAGACCCATCACCAAGCCGAAGTCTACTCGTTTTGCACATCATGCCAAGTCATACTACGCGAAAATAAAACCTGGGAAACAAAAAAAAAATTTTAAGCTTAAAAAAATTTACAACTTTTATTACCAGCAATGTATAGCGTGCGTTTGCAGACATCGTACAGTCAACAGCAAAAGTAGATGATCAAAATCAGAAATTCAATACTAATGCACGGAGTTCGCGTCAGAACTGTGTGGCGTCGAAGTGATTCAAAAGTATGTGATTGTAAATTATACCAATAATTAACTACTCGTACAGCTGCCATTAATTCGTGATCAGTTTTGACTCCAAAAGTTATAAACTCAATTCGTATCAGAACTAAGAATTGAAGAAAAATTTCAAAACTAGTGAACATTGTAACGTAATACTACACGTATTGCGTTATAATATCTCGCAGGCGCTTAACGCCAGCTTAGCCGTTCGCAATATTACCAAATAAGATCATGTTCACTAGCCAAAGGCAGTTGTGAGTCATAGGCCTATATCTATATAAGATGGGTGCGCGATCTAAGTCGATCACTTGCCCTACACACCGTCTCGCTGATGGTTGTAGTGACTATTACTACCTACTATTATTACTATCCTACTTCTACTGTCCCGCTGGGGTTCTTCCTACGGGCTACGTTCTTCCTACGGGCTCACTGCACCGTCTTCTTCCTACGGGCTACAAGCCACGAGCTGCTGGCGCCGTGCCGCTACTAGCCAGCTGCCACCCAAGCCTCCGTTCCTGCCTATGAGCTCCTACAGCCAGGCCACGGACGCCTGAGCCTGACCGCTCGGCCCACATCGGCTGCACCGCTTGAGACCCCGCTCAGCCTGAACCTCGACCACAGAGCTGCCTGCGCAGCGCACCTTGGCCAGCTCATCGGCGACCCTACGAGCAGCTACCCTGCGAGCGTCGGAGAGCAGCAGGAGTCTACACTCCAGCCAGCTCAGGCCAGTGCTTACCTAGTTCGGTCATACTGTATGTAAGCGGTAGTGAGACATAATAAAGAACCTGTTCAGCCTAGCAGTGTTTCTCTCGAACCCCGACATCCTACCTGAGATCCCCCGTCTCAACAGTTAAAATCAAATATAAATGATGAAACTGAGGCCACGTAATCATGAGGCAAATAATTTATTCATACTTATTTTTGAAGTACCCCAGTAATTTAATTTGTTATGTTTTACGGAAAAGCAGATGAATTGCTACCGGGCACATCACCAGACTCCGTGTTGCTACTGAGAGTTTGGAAAAAACCCAGTAACACTTTTGCCCGACCCGGGAATCTAACCCGAGACTTCCGATCAGCAGACGCATACGCTATCCACCCGACCACGGAGGCAGTCACTGGTCCACAGAGGCAGTCTTTGTATATTCAATATAATTTTACCAAATTTCATCTCTCATGTACTAGTCGACCAAGCCAACTAGACGAATGTCAACTTGACAAAATTCAACATATTTCAATAATTGTAATCCAGAAATTCCTGGTACCGATTGCAGGCGCATTGTACGTTCACACGCCGCGTTCGCACGTTACGATAAATAATTTCTGGATTATAATTGTTGAATTATGTTGAATTTTGTCAAGTTGACATTCGTCTAGTTGGCTTGGTCGACTAGTATTTTCTTTTTTGTAACTTCTGTCAAATGTTCAAAAGTAACTGATGTGATACAAAACCATAATTCAATAAATATTACTATCTTTGCATGTTTGTGCATTTATGTCAATGTTCAAAAGTAACTGATGTGATACAAAACCATAATTCAATAAATATTACTATCTTTGCATGTTTGTGCATTTATGTCAATGTTCAAAAGTAGCTGATGTGATACAAAACCATAATTCAATAAATATTACTATCTTTGCATGTTTGTGCATTTATGTCAATGTTCAAAAGTAACTGATGTGATACAAAACCATAATTCAATAAATATTACTATCTTTGCATGTTTGTGCATTTTTGTCAATGTTCAAAAGTAGCTGATGCGATACAAAATTATAACTCAATGATTGCTTTTGCCTAGTCGGCTACAATATATCTGTCACAGTACACAGTGTATCTATCTGTCACAGACTAATGCCACAATATAAAGATATTATTACACTGTGCTAATGCTATGCCTTGCGTTTTGTTTCTTTTTTTATGTTGTACTTTTTCTGTGTCTGTGACAAATAGTTTTTCTATAGGTATGTATAAAAACCGGAAGGTAGATTGATAATTTTATCTTAAGTGCATTATTTATGCACTTAAGATAAAATTATGGTGATTATGGTTATTATGGTGCATAGGGTTCCCACCAAGAACTTAGGGTCCCAAGCCAACCTCACCTGCAAGTGGTGCACCTGCCGATCAACAGACGAGGCTCTGGCAAACCAAATATCCCGATAAGCGGCAATAGGCTCGCCCCCTATTACGTGGGATCAAAATACTGGCGAAAAGTGGGCGTTTAGTATGCCTCTGCCTACCCCTCCGGGGAAACAGGCGTGAGTCTATGTATGTATGTATGCATTATTTATATTTACTTCGCGCTTTTGTCACACTGTTAGCAAGAGTTCCAAAGAAATATAACCTTATTAGTCCAACCTCTCTGAAGAGTTCTGTTGGAATAGTGCAAAAATCCAAGTATCGAAACTCTTTAATGTCAATCTGTAATTCGGATGTCATGTACAATAATATACATTTGCATTTCGAATACAATATTGATGAATTTTACTGATCACGAATATATGGCAGCTGTACTAGTAGCAAATGATTGGTATAATTTACAATCACATACTTTTGATTTACTTTGACGTCACATAGTTCTGACGCGAAATCCGTTCATTAATATTTGATTTCTGATTTTGATCATCTACTTTTGCTGTTGACTGTACCTACGCCGGCCGTATCTACCTACACCGTGCGCCGCGGTGGCGGAAGTTTATGATCACGTGGTCGCGCGGCCGAGGCGAATGACCTCGCAGCTGATTGCTGGTACGTATACACTACGCGTCGGGAACTTTAAAGCCGTTTATTTTAGGGAAATATTGAAATTTTTGTTTATGTTTATTTGGCAGAAAGTGTACATTTATCATTTGTGACGTCGCGCCTACTCCTCCCACTCATGTCATCGACGCCTCCGGCCTCCCGCTGCTATAAAAGCTGAGGTGCTAGCTGCGTTCGCCCTTTTCCGGCGGCACCGAGATAAGTTGACCACCTCTCCTGGACCATCGGCAGCAGGATTCTCCACATAAACCCCACCCCTCGCCGAACTACGCGACCCTGTGTTAATTTTTCTTAATATCACATAAATAGTATTTTTTTTTCATTAAGGTAACACTTGCTAAATGATGTCTTCAATTTATTGGCAATTAAATCAATTTTTATTGTAACATTTAACCACGCTTCTCATTTAGACACACCCTAGTAGGGATATCGTAACAGCACACACCCTAAAGGTCCTTTTTACGTTACAGTGGCGCCCACGGGAATATTATAGGTAGGGTTTTGTTGAGAATCCGCTGCCGGTGAGTCTTTTTTTATTTTTATTTTTTGTGTATGTGTGAAATCGTTCCTAAGCAGTGTGTAATTATTTTAGTGGCATTTATCGTTTCTTTTTGCTTGTTCTATTGTGCTCCGGAAGTCGGTGGTGTTGTGCTGATCACAATAGACATTTTCTCTTTTTGTTCTGTTGTGCTCGGAAGGTCGGTATTGTGTTGAGCCGGTCACAACAGACAAATTTTGTCTTACTACGCTTGGTAAGCATTTTTATATTATAACTTTTTCTGTTACCGCGTGTGATAATTACTGTGTATCAACCGCATAAGTAACGAGTTATAATCGTTCGACTGCGGCCACGTGTCCTCTAAAGACGCGCTAAGGTCACATTCGTCGATCGCATTCTTTGTATTTTGCGATTTATGGCCTCATGTCCACTAACGACGTGCTAAGGTCACCTTGATCGTATGCTTCGCGATTAGTTTTTTTAAATGCCACTAAGGTAATTAAGTGCTACTGGTTATTATTGCTAATATTCTGCTTTGGCTGACTTATGGAACGAATTCACACCCTTCTCTTTCTCACTTCTTTTCATTTTTCTACTATAACCTTCTGCTAGTGACTTTGTACGGCGATATATTTCTATATAGTAGCTATTATTAAATACTTTTACCGCCTACTACGGCGATTATCTTTTAATATTAACTATTCTTTTCTTTCTTACTAAGAAAGTTGCATCTTTATTATACCACGTGTACCTAACATAGTTGGACTGGCTGAGAATGAACGTACCTAAGATGCTATCGTATTACATACTAGGTATTTAGCTAGAATTCCGCGTTCATTTATTAATAAAATGTACACGTGTCACATGCAGGTTGCTCACTAACAATAATGAAAAACTTTAATCTTTGTCTATTTGGTATAAAAATACGAATATCATCGTAGAATTATTAGTTGTTCGTTTTGTCAAATGTTTATTATGCTACAATCGTTGTTTTTGGTCTTCGATTTTATCTTCTTGTTACTGCCTATCGGTATATTATTTGAGAATGCATCTATTTATGCATTTACTGTTCATTGTGAACTCAATCATAAAATTCCTGCGTCGCAATTATTGAATTATGTTCTTTTTGTAATGTTTTGTGTCGCTAGGATTGTTCTTTCAATGTCTGGTTTCTATTGAAATATATAAGACATATATAATGATAATTAAATGATAAAATTAAACCGCTGACAGCCGGTAAAATAATTAATTGTCAATATGTAACTTGTTTCCTTTTTACTAAATGCTATACATCTGGTTTTACTAGACCAGTTTAAGTAGTGGTTATATTGTGTTCTTGTGTTAACGCAAATGTTATTATATCTAACTGAATTTATCAAACTTAATTGAATTGAAACTAACTGTAACTAAAGTGGGTATTTGCACATAAATTGAATCAATAACTTATTTTCTTGAATAAATAAGTGCCTATTTACATATGAATCAAATAAATAATATTTATACCTCTTTAAATAACTAAAGTGGCTGTTTACACACAAATTAATAAATAAATTCAATATTTAAATAACTAATGTGGGTATTTCTACATAAATCAATAATTTTATACTTTTATAGCTAAAGCAAATTAATTGATTTACAAGTTAAAGATAATACCACTTCGTATTTCACCGTCGTTTATTTTAAACCTAAAAGCTGAATAAAATAATTAAATCTTATTCTATTATAGCATAAATGTGTTTATAATCGATTGGGTACAGTTTCATTTACAACAATGTAAGACGCATAGGTATGCGAAGTTATAATTACCTACATAATTCTTTGTGAAGGCCAACAATGCTTCTATTATTTCTGAGTTGAAGCTCGCAAGATGACGCATTGTGTTAATTTGTGTTGTGTTAACGAATTATATAAACATGCTAACATAAAACATGAATAAATATGCTAACATAAAACATGAATAAATATGCTAACATAAAATATGAATAAATATGCTAACATAAAACATGAATAGTTATTACTGTTATAAATTGTCGAAGAGGTTTTCCAAACTTAATATTTTTGAAAGAATCTGTTATTTATCTAACTAATTATCCAACTATCTGATAACTATCCAACTTTCACACAACTATATAAATATCAGATATGTTTTTCTTGGTGATTGCCATATAGAAGATCTTAAATTAACTCACTACAAAGTTTAAGAATGTAATGATTAATGCTCATCACTAATGATTTAATCACTAAAATAACTTAACACGTCGTTACAAATAATATAAAAACCTTTAACTCCTAATTACAGCTAAATCATGTACCCATATATCTTGTTACTTATAGCTTTGGTAATGACTGATCGAAATATAATAAAATATTTTTTTTTCCCTTATGGCTCAGTGGCTGAAAGGTTGTTCTCGGATCGGTCTGTGGTTCGATTCTCGATTGTGTTTATTTTTTTTTGTGTTTTTAACTATGGTAGTGTATACTATGTCGTCGACAGTCTCCTTCGACGATGTACTATACATTACATCTTGCAGCGATTTTTTTTGTGTTTTTAACTATGGTAGTGTGTACTATGTCGTCGACAGTCTCCTTCGACGACGTACTATACATTATATCGTGCAGCGAATATTTTTTTGTGTTGTTGGCTATGGTTGTGTACACTTTGTCATCGATTCTCTCCTGCGGTGATGTACTATACATTGCAACCTATTCCGAATTGTGTATTTGCCGTTGTCGATTTTGTATCATAATCAGAAACCAGTTATTTGTCCGCGAGAATGGAATGCGGCCGGCGCCAAGCGCGCAGTGATGACTAAACATCGTTATCGGGCGGGTAAAAATGGTGGCAGTGCGGTAGCGCACGGCAATAGGGTTGTCATACGTATGCGTCACGTAGGTGCATACATTTAATAAGCTTTTTCGATTATGTTATATCGTACAATACCTTTATTTAATTAAAATATATTATAGTTTCAAATGTCTTTTTAAAAGTATAGCTATATAGTATTGTATTTTTTTTCGTATTGTAATAACTTTTTCACTAATTACTCTTTACTACTTCAATGTAATTTGAAAGTCAAGGCGAAATTATTTTCAAATATAATTAAATTATAATTTCGCAGTCGTCATATATTGAATAAAATTTTTACAAGCATCTATGTTATAAATATGTTTTAATCTATTCTTTACTTTCATATTTTTGTTGTAATGTTAAAAAGTGTTAACATATTTTAAAAATTGGCAACACTAACATTAAGTGAAAAATTAACAATATAAACTTTTCAAATTATTTCACAAGTTTAAAATAAATACGTCTTTATGTCAAATGAAGTCGAACGGTCATTTTTTTACTTAAAATGTTTTTTTTTTCAGCAGACATCTTAAACTAACAGAAAGCAGTTTAAATAAGTTGTTGGTTTTTTATTCCAAGTAGACGTAAATATCTTCAAGGAATATTTTAACAAAAAATATTCAATAAAAAGTAATTGAAAAATATTTATGTGTTTCATTTTAAAATTATTTCTAACGAAAAACCTACATTTATTATTTTGTATTGATTTAGTTACGAGTAATTATTAAAATATAATTTAATTTTGATATTTTAATAAGGTACACAAGGACAAATTGAAATATAGATTCTTAATTACATAAAGATATCAAGTAATAACATTAAACTATTATTTAAAAAAAAATGTGCATGCTATATGGGTACGCGCGGCAACCCTAGTGTCGAATGCCACGACCTTGGCCCGCTGGATAACGATGTTTAGTGATGACTCACGTGTTCACTGGTTCAAACCTTCATTGTTATTCCATTTTAAATGAATACAAATTGTCCTTGCAATATTGCATCTACCTTGTTAATGAGCAATTTGTTTGTGATACTGCCAACTAATCGTATGATTGTAGTATCTTAATATAGTAAGATCGTAATATTGGTTTACGACTTATACTCTTTCAATTAACTTCACTTATCGAATATGGGTGGTCAGGTGGTGCCTACCAACATAGACTGGGTGACTATTTACTATAAAACTCACGTATAATACCTCTTCGCGCGTCGTGTATTATAATGAATGCGACTCGCATCTTGAATGAATGTTGGCTTGTTTATGCGTATGATAGTGTGTAGGCCTTTTTTTGAATGTGATGAATGCCAGGTTATAGGAACGTTCAATGCTTGGTGACGTATGAATGGCCGAGGGTTATACTTGTTTTTTTTTCCTCTTTCAGGGTTAATAGTTGCCCCGTATTTAACCTACTGACACCACTACCACTCATCTGTTACAGGGTCCCGGAATGCTGCTGTCGTCCACCAGCCACAGAATTTTCCCGGATGGAAAATTCTGGCCTAATGGGGGGAGTGTGTGACGTCACTGTGACGTCGCGCCTACTCCTCCCACTCATGTCATCGACGCCTCCGGCCTCCCGCTGCTATAAAAGCTGAGGTGCTAGCTGCGTTCGCCCTTTTCCGGCGGCACCGAGATAAGTTGACCACCTCTCCTGGACCATCGGCAGCAGGATTCTCCACATAAACCCCACCCCTCGCCGAACTACGCGACCCTGTGTTAATTTTTCTTAATATCACATAAATAGTAATTTTTTTTCATTAAGGTAACACTTGCTAAATGATGTCTTCAATTTATTGGCAATTAAATCAATTTTTATTGTAACATTTAACCACGCTTCTCATTTAGACACACCCTAGTAGGGATATCGTAACAGCACACACCCTAAAGGTCCTTTTTACGTTACACATTCTAAACACGATTTTGGAATAATTCGAAAAAAAAAATCGTGACTTTGAGCCTCAATATCTCCTGAACCAGTAATTTCCCAGGTATGGTGCCGAAGTAAAAAATGATCGTAATAATTGGTACTATATGAGGTTTCAGTTTTCGTTAAGGGTCTTTTTACACCCTGTATTTGAGAGAATAACCTCTGCATTAGAATGTGGCAGTGAAAGGCAAGTTAAAGCAAGAGTAGGTACTTATGTATTGGTATAAGTTAACACCGGAAGAAATTCAATTTTTTTTTTTTAATTGACTCACGCCTGTATCACCGAAGGGGTAGGCAGAGGTGTAATATTACACCCATATTTCGCCATGATTTTTTTTTAGGTCCCACGTAATAGGGGGCGAGCCTATTGCCGTTACCGGGCACATTACATTAAAAATTTACTTCGACCCAAAATTGAAGTATTTCTTCTTAGATGAAGGAATATTACGAGATATGTCTTCTTGAACAAGCAATTGAAGCCATGTTTATTTACATGTGTTCGTGAAAAGTGTTGCCACACATCATTTATAAAATTGTAGAAAATTATCATAGAGAATGCAATAAAAATAACAAAAGTAGAATGTTATTCAAACATATATTTATTTTATACATTTTGATGTTAAAATGTTTTAAAAAACAATTAAGTTTTATACACTATCGTTAACATAGTTGGTACCATTTTCATGTATGTGTAGTTATCACTCTAAACACAGAATAAATAATACTAACGTACAGAAGATTCACTTTTCAAACCAATTTATTGGAATTGTGACTCTTGGTACTAAGCAATAAAGTTCAATTCAGCTCGTATAAGCACTCGGTGCCTAATGCGATATTCACCTAACATTTCCCGTTCTTTTCTAATACATAACGCTGTCGCTGTCTGGCGCGAAGTGGCGCGCTAGGGTTGCCGACTTGCCGCAGCTACTATAATATTTATTCATCGTCTATCTACCTACTTGACCACGTACCTTATAATAAATAATTATCCTATAAGTATCCTATCCCACTATTTGAGCTCATAGAACAAAAACCACAAAAATTCTGGTCGTTTACATTTTCACTATAGGGTCAGGTGGGGTAAATGTGAGTACCATAACTAGATTGACACATTCATTCATATCTCATTTCGTGGTCTTTTACAATTTACAGATAATTTTTACTGTGAATATTAATAATGTTTTAGGCTTTTGTTTGAAGTAATTACTAATATTAAATTATTGATGACTACAGCTTAATAATTAAATTTATTTACTCTGGCTCGACTATCGCATTTGCCCGGTGTAAAGGGGTAAATGTATAAATGACATTTAAAATCCTAATAGTGTAGATAGTTACTACTCTAGGGTAATAGCAATAAAGTGCGCAAATTGAAATATGCTTTGGTTTTTATTTCAACGAAATCAGTGAACTTCTTACAGAGCTATGAACTTTTTTTTACATACTTATTAATAATTCTGAGATCAATCAATATCAATACTATCAAATTAGATAGGATATAATCATATTTCTAGTAATCAAAATATATTATGCCGCGCTTGGTTATTTTAGGATAAGTTAATATTTTGACGATGCAATCAGCAGTAACCTCATCAGTATCTTCTATTATAGGCCATGCAAAGATTGCGCCCTTGCGTTGTACAAATTTTACCTCCTAACGACTGCCTACTTTTTTTTGCACAACACCCACATAATACTTTTTAAAGCATATTTTACAATTAGGTACCCATTTGTTGATATTAATACTTTGTGATTTTGCTTCTTCCACCTCATTTTCTTTATCTTCTTCCCCAGTTGAGCTATCAATTTCAGAGATACTTTTTCGTTATTAATTTCCTTATTAGACTCGTTTTCTTCTTCCATCCACATGTTTAGTTTGTCGTTGGTATATTTGGGTCCTGTATCCTTCTTTTTTACACAATTTCGCACCATCTGGATCAAAAAGATCATCACCATGGGGTAAATGTAATATAACATTACATTTCCCCCGAGGTATGTTTATACATTTGCCCCAAGATCTTAATTTTACGGGGCAAATGTAATAGTGGCAATATCAGCATGAATTGCATCAAATATGCTCAAATACTTATTCAAATAATTTATTTGCACTAAATATTCTCATTTAAATACAAAATATAATAAAGAACTTACGTTTTGTCCCAAGATGACTCTGGATTAAAATTTAGGATAGCAATTTGTAAAACACGCGGCACGCACGTCACTTGAAAAATGAAATGTTATTCGAACATCTGTCAATCCAACAGATTCAAAAAGTTGTTAGAGTGTAGTGCAAGAAGTACTTTACACATGTAAGAGATGCCAGCACTAGTTTCTTTTGTGTGAAAACAGTTATAGTTATGGTATTACATTTGCCCCGTTCATGCATTTACCCCACCTGACCCTACTAATTCTTAGTTATTTCCATAATCGTTGGAATATCTCAACAAACAAAAAGTCTAATTTCCAAATTGCTCTCGTAAAATAAATAAAATCAAATTTTCAAGTTGCTTTGGACACATCCATTTAATGAGCAAGACTTTGCGTCAGACTTGTGATGATACATTTTTGTTGTTAAAGGCGTTTATATAATTTGAACAATGTTCTCGCACGGCGCGTGAGAGTACGGAGCGGTCGCACTCGTTGCGTGACGTCTAATGTGAGCGGCGCGCGGCAACCTTCTAATCCAACCATGTAGACATGGGCGGCCGAGGTACTTGTAAGTTTCTACCTAAAATGCGAAGTGCGCCAGGCCTGCTCTAAATCAAATAAAAATCGTCATTAGAAAAGCGTGTAACATGCTCAAATTATACACATTATAAAGAACAATGCCCATTTTTCTTAGAGACAGATGCCGAGCCCAGATATGGCCAGTCAAAAATCGTAGTAGTTGTTATTGCATTCGATAAAAGAGTGTTAAACTAGAATTTTGAGATTGATTGGAGGTCCATCATATTCATAGATTTATTACAAGAAGTACTTTTATATGCTCACAAAACATTAGGTGTGTACCCACTTTTATTAGGATAGTTAAAGTATTTCGTAGTTTTGCGTAGAAAGGAATGAGTTAATCATTTGGTAAGTAAGAAATCCGAAAGAAAAAGCCAGAAGTCGTAAAAGATCCAAAAACATAAAAAGCATTCACAATGTGCACGAGCAAAACAAATAGGTAACAAACAAAATAAACTGAATATGACATTATTGACATTTACTTAAGAGTCAAAAAAGTGTTGCCATTTTACAGTTTTAAATGATATTGATTAATCGATATGGATTTCGGACATAGGTTATAATCTATATATTTGGTTCAAAATCGAACTTATTTGTAGTTAATCGCATATATACCTTAAAAATACACACATTTTAAATGTTTAAGGACCAGGTAGAGATTTGCTATTAACTCAAATCATTTTGAGTAGAGAAAACGTAAAATCGATAAAGAAGAAGTGATAATCGATTTAATATTATGATTTCTTTACTGGCAATTTCTGATCTATTACGTGTTGACTATTTAGACCATAGAGATATTAGAATAGAGTGGCAGAGTGGGGCCTATTCGTGTCCGCCGGTGGGAGAGAGAACGCAACATTAAAGGCCCCATGAAGTTATAGATAAACATGGAGACCGCACTCCGAATACCTACTTGAAGCTCAAATGATGTATCGCTATCTCGCTCACTGTGGTCATACCATCTCTTTTCAACCAACCACTGCCATATTGACAAGATTTACTTGACATATGGTGGCCAATGTTGCCACGTTACCAAATCCTTAGGAAATGGGATTATAATTCACGGTCTCGCCAACCATGATTATAAGCGTTCGAGACCTACAATATTGGGAGTTTTAACAAGTGATTGGATTTCAACTCTTGATTTAAATACACATTAATTGACCGTGTAAACTTCTGATTTGCTTAATATGTCGGCTCTTTTTAAGAGCTTACTCGGAGATTTTAATAAGAGGATAGCAATACTAAATCCACGCTAAAATGAGAGGTCAGACCACAGAAAGTGAGATAGAGAAATGTAGGTATTTGACTCAAGGCTTTGTTCCAGCTGTGGCCTCCATGTTTATCTATACCTTCATGAAAGGCCCTCTGCATCTCTCTCTAACAATACATGCACAACATCAACATTACGCAGTAGCGTGCTACCTGTAACTATTATTTAAATCAGTTTATTAGTAATCAATAGTTTAAAAATATATAAACTTTTTTGTCACTTCAAACTAACTAAAGTTTATATATTTTTAAACTATTGATTACTGATAAACTGATATAAATAATAGTTACAGGTAGCACGCCATTGCGCAATGTTGATGTTGTGCATGTACTGTTAGAGAGAGATGCAGGGGGCCTTTAATGTAGCGTTCTCTCTCGCACCGACGGACACGACACAGTATTGAGTTAGGTACTGTTCTGCCACTCTATCCTTTATATCTCTATGATTTAGACCTATGATTTTGACGTTAACACATCTTTTTAAACCTATTTATTGAATAAGTTACTCGGCACACCTTTAGTAATGCCTATAAATTAAGTTATAAATAAAAAGGATTATTCAACAACTAATTGAAACTTTATTGTGCTGTTCATGAGTTCCAAACTGGGCCAGAAATGGGCATTGTTCTTTAGAACATGGTCAACCAATATTTTACTAGTTCATTGGATACATAAAACCATAATAATTATGTATTGTATGTTTCTCATTGAAATCAAACTACGGTTTACGGATTCTATCGCGATATACCTACTAATTTTACTACGGAATTCAATATTATATCTATAGAACGATCTGTAGATTTTAGATTCATTTTTGACATAAGCTCTACACCAAATATGTCAAACACGAATCTCGAATCTCAAAATCCCTGTATGGATCGAATATTGAAAATGGCCGTTAGTTAAATTACATTTAAACGGAATGAGCTAGAACTAAATTTTTTTTTAATACTAGCCAACGTCTAAACAAATAATACTGTTCTAAATCTTATTATTTATTTATATATTTATTTATTATTTAAAGAGCCTGCCTACCAATTTAGTAAATTAATTACTGGCAACATTCTCCAGTCGTTACCACAGAGTACATTTTTTATATCCATATATACCATGATTATAAGCGTTCGAGACCTACAATATTGGGAGTTTTAACAAGTGATTGGATTTCAACTCTTGATTTAAATACACATTAATTGACCGTGTAAACTTCTGATTTGCTTAATATGTCGGCTCTTTTTAAGAGCTTACTCGGAGATTTTAATAAGAGGATAGCAATACTAAATCCACGCTAAAATGAGAGGTCAGACCACAGAGAGTGAGATAGAGAAATGTAGGTATTTGACTCAAGGCTTTGTTCCAGCTGTGGCCTCCATGTTTATCTATACCTTCATGCTACCAGTATATGTGTATAATCTATGGTCTTACCGGCAATAACCTCAAAATATTTTACAATATTACAAAAGTGCTGTTATCTAAATACTTACTTGTGAAACGATATTCTTTTAGTATTATTTTCACTTCTGAATTGTTTTTGCACAGTTGAACTACACACGACGACATATTTTTGTTAAACTTATTGTTTGTTTACTAGTGTACTGCGTTTGTGTGCGTGGCTAGGGTATTTACAGCAAATGGTTTGTCCCGCAACTGGTTTGCTGCTGTTTTTGGCTTCGAACGTAATGTAGGGCGTGCTCTGTCTGTTCTTTTTGTTCCTCAGATGAAGTAAAAAGAATAGATATTTCATCCTTAACACCAAAATGAAGCCATGTTTGTTAACGTGTGTGCGTTAACGAAGTGCTGCCATATCAAATTCATAAATACTTCTAAATCGTACCAAATTACCATAGATAACCCTAAAAAAATATCAAAAGTAGATTTTTAAAGTTATCTATACACATAAATAAAATTGGAGTGTCTGTTTGTAATATTAAAATAACCGCTTTTTACTAATGCATATGGATGTATATACAAAAATGGACACCAACTCAAACGATGCACCAACGTCCGCGATCTCGGAATTACTCAAGACTCTAAGTTGCTTTTTGAAGACCATATTAATAATATTGTAACAAAGGCATACCAGGCGCTAGGGTTAGTGATACGTGCATGTGACAGCTTTAAAGAAGCCACAACCCTTAAGATATTATACTGTACATACGTACGTAGTATTTTAGAATATGCAAGTCAAGTTTGGAATCCATAATATAATAAATATATCCTTCGCATCGAGAATATCCAACGAAAATTCATAAAATATTTATGCTACAAATTAAATATCAGATATGAATCAAACAACTATCTAGAACTATGCAAAAAATTCCATATCCTTCCCTTAACTAATCGTCGAGTAATTGCCGATGTAACTTATTTATTAAATATAATATCTGGGACGATTGATTGCTCTGATCTTTTGAACAAAATTAATATTAATGTACCATCTAACAGTGTCAGACAATATAGACCTATACATCTTCCATTAGTATCCACTAACTATCGTCAAAACGCATTTCTATGGCGAGCGAGCAAAACGCTCAATGAACTATCTTTAAAGCATAACATAGATGTATTTACTTCGAAACCCGACTCGGTAAGGCGGATGCTCAGTCTTGACTTTTTTAAACACACAATTAATAACTGTAAAAATTAAGATTAATGTTTTATTTTTTCGCATTTAAAGACACAATCTACAACTGTTTGATCTAGAATTAGTGTACTAAAAACAACTAAACGATAACCTAAGTGTTGAAAAGAGTTTGAAGATGCGAAACTCTTTGGACACGAAATTCAACAATATTTTTATAAAGAACATTTTTCAAATGTTCTGTAACAATTCTATTGTCAAAAGGAAAACATTGTGATTTTAAATAAAATATTGTATCAATTTATTATATTCAGTTAATAAAAACCAACAGGTTATGGGCCCAGAAAATAATAGTAACTGAGTAAAAAATAAACACTACTGAAATGGCTGGTACATCGTACCGCATTGAATTACTAAACAAAAACAACTGTGACACGTGGAAAACTCAGGCTCAAGCAGTACTGATTAAAGCTGGCTTGTGGAAATATGTAAGTAATCCCAAGTCAACCACAAAAGAAGATTCTAATAGTGATACACAGTACGAGGAGGGTGAACTTCTTGCCAGGGGCCTTACTCTTGAATTTAATTCCGATCTATCGACATTGGGATTGTCAGTAATTGTCACAATTCCTACTCTTGAACACGACACTAGCGCCAAATTGCATTTAAATTGGGCGATTTCTTGAGGAACTAAATAGGATCGGGATCGGCATTTCAAAAGCTACTCCCGAGCATATTTTGACAGTTGCGTATTGCGTCAAGATTGGTTTGTTTATTACTTTATTGAGTTAAATCCAATAACGAAAGAGTAACTTTTTGTAAATTGTTTTCCTATTTTATAAGTTTTTATCCATTGTATACTTTTCAAAGTATTGGAGTAAGTTTCTATTATGGCAAGGATAGTGTTAATGCATGATATCTTGAATAAATCTAAGTGAAAAGAGTTTAATAGAAGACGAGAAGAACGTCGTATGATGCGCTACATGGAAAAAGCGTTTTCTATGCATGAAACCGAATTTAAGGCAAATTACCGGGTCATTAAGGATTTTTTTAAGGAAATATATGCAAATATAAAGCCTTATGTTAAATAGCCTATGTTGAATTTGCCACTTAGGTACCTAGGTAAGTACCTTGTATACTTATTCGGCAAGTAATATTTTGTACATATTCAAAATAAGAATTCTGTAACTGTGGGTTCTGTAAGTTGGTATGGGTGCATAGGGTTACGGCAATAGGCTCACCACCTATTACGTGGGGATCAAAACAGTGGCTTAAAGTGGGCGTTTTATATGCCTCTGCCGACCCCTTCGGGGAAACAGGCGTGAGTTTATGTATGTAATTCTGTAAAATGTTTAAATAATTAATTATATTTTTTTATTTGTAGGTGATTCAGGATATGCTCAAAGAGAGTACCAGATGGCACCTATAATTAATGCTGCTGCAGCTTCCCCAGAGTAGTATTAAACCAAAGTGCACTGCTCAGCATGCAACGTAGTGGAGCGTACCATAGCTGTCCTCAAAATAGATGGCTGTGCCTACTGAGGCACAGGGTGCTACATTACCATCCCACCGTAGCATCCAAAATAATTAATACATATTGTATCTTGCACAACATGTGCATTAATTTACCTGAACTCGACCTTGAAGAGGAAATAGAATATGATGACCACTATAACCCTGATCCCATTCCACAAGAACCAAGTGAGACAGCCAGAACAACAGCAGCTGCTAAATTAGGTTGGGGCCTTCAAAAAAGTGCTGCTTTAGTACAGCAATTATGGTTGACTAGAAGGTAGACAATTATATTACCAGAATGGTTTAATTTTTATGTAATGGATGATAGTAAAGTCTTGTTAAACTTATAAATACTTTTATTTATCAAAATATAAGAATCAACAATAAGATAAAATATAACAGAATCAACTATATAGCAGTAGAATCAACATTGAGGTCATAATATATCACAATAATTAAGAATGAGATCCAAATATAAAACTAAAATCAACTTAAATAATAGCATAAGAATAAAGAATTTCTAGCTATTTCAGCAATGCCTTGAGCTGTTGCCTCTTCTGCTTGAACCCTGCACTCTTTAATTGCCACAAGCGAACTCAATATGTCTGAGAATTGAGCCAATGCTTGGGCTGTAGTTCTCTCTGCTTCTACATGTCATTTGTCTATCATTGCAAACCGCTCCATTTCTGGAGTAATTGGTCTCTGAATGATTGAAGAACGACGTTGCCGCCGCCTGGGTGTAATATCCTGATATGGTGCCGCAGCTTTTTTTTTCTCAGTTGCTCAGAAAACCGCGTGGCTGGTAGTGGCTCTGAAGATGGTGTAGTTTGCAGTGGCATTGAAGACAGAGGGGCTGATGGTGGCACTGAAATGAGATATACAAGGATAAGATTCAGGGCCCTATGAGGAAAAATATGCCAGGGATTTCAGTCTTAAATTATTATTTCTTTTAAAGGCCTTCATTATTTTCTATTAACTCAGTTTATTGCCTGTGCTCTCAAGATTAATAATAATTTAGGTCAGTAATGTAATAGGTAGGATTTTAATCCACAAATTCTCGGTGACAAGTCCCATAGCTTTAGCATAGGGTTAGGGCTGCAATGCTGCTTACAATATTCATATAATTTGTGTTCTTACCAAATATAGCCTTTGATAAAAATACTAAGATTTGTGATGAGATTTTTTTTCCTAAACTAATTTTAACAACCGTTAAAATCAGTGGTAAACAATTTGAATGAACACTTACCTATAGGAGTCGCTTGATAATGTGAGGTGCTAGGAATGGAGAATGTGTCCATTTGGTCTAAAAGCTCTGCTAATACTGGCACAGAATCTACTGTAGGTGAGACAGCTGGTGCAGACTGTAAAAATAAAGTGATTAAGTACCTATTAAGTTTTTTACTATTACTTTACCACATTTCTTCTCTGCCCAGTACTAAAAACAAATTTATTTTAATAAAAGACATAACTATACATAAAGAATAAATTACATAATTATTAATAGGTATCTACTTATTGTGAAAAATCTTACCTTGGCCCATCCTTGAATTCCTTGACCATCCTTATTAGCTCCTCCAAGAGCATTTAAAGAGGTAGCCAAATTCACCCATTTCCTCTTAGTTTCTTGCTAGGCTTGGGTGGTGCGAAGCAAACACTTGGCTATGCCTGGATTTTCTTCAAGAAACTCCACCGAAGCTTCTAACTGGGCATAGCTAGGACGATAAGCCATTATATAACTGAAAATGCATAAGTTTTTTAGTACCTATATACCTACTACAGCACGCAGTTCAGGAAACATTGATCGAGTTAATGTTTATAATGTAATCTTGGTAGTTTTTACTTACCGCTTCTATAAACTTCGTAACGTAACATGTACAACGTAACATAAATATGTACAACGGAACTAAAATTATGAATTATTATAGTCGTATTCTTACTGGAAAACTTAAAATAAAACTTTTTTCACTTTATTCGAGCGTAATTTGAAATTGAAGAACTTTGATAAGTTTGTTTATGTTTTGTTTGGCAGCTTGGTTAACTTTTTTTGTGGCGGCAACGACACTCCCACATACAGCCAAAAATGGCATATTTATGATATTAGCAGTTTTTTCGGGCTCATTTGACTTATAAACGATAAAATCATTGAGTTAAACCATTAGCTACATTCTATTTATTTATTTACCTTGTTATTTATAAAATACAGACATTCAAAGTCATAATGTTGGTTTATAGTAACATTTTGAACAACACTAGTCCTCCCAATCGCAGGGCGATCCCAATTTCAATCCAATGTTGACAACATTGATTTCAAGAGTACGAAACCACGTGACCATGAAATTGACATTGGAATTGTATTGGTTTTAAATTGAAATTGGCATTATTTTGAAGAGTAAGGCCCCAGGTCAGAACTTATTTTAATCATATCATCTCAAGAAATAAAAAATGTAAAAAATTGTAAAACAGCTTATGATATATGGAAAAAGCTTGAGGATGCCTATGAAAGTAAGCGACCCACCAGGAAAGCTTCACTACTTAAAAAATTAATTGTATTGAAGTATAAGGAAGGCGATGATTTGAGAGAGCACTTGGATAATTTAATGGACACCGTAGACAAACTACATAACATGGATGTTGACATAAATAAAGATCTTTTATCCGGAATAATGCTTTACTCCTTAACATCAAAATTTGAAAATTTCCGCATAGCTATAGAATCACGAGACACGTTGCCTTCACCGGAGGAGCTAAAAATAAAAATTTTAGAAGAAACAGAAGCTCGTATTTATACCGAAGATACTAAATTGGAAACCAATACAATGTTTACAAAAAATTATAAAATAACTTATAAAAAGAAACAAGATTTTTGTCAAATCTGTAAGAAGGGCCATAAAACACAAACTTGTTATTTCCGGAATGCTAAAAGACAGGAAACATCTAACACAGCGATAAACATGTGTTTAGCAACGGAATTAAATAAAATAAGAAAACAATGGTGTATTGACAGTGGATGCACATCACACATGTGCAATAATTTAAATGATTTCTCTTCGATAAAAAAATATGATGGGACAATAAAATTAGCAAGATAGTAGCGCTAAAATTGAAGGTAGAGGAGACGTTAAAATCAAAGTGGATGGCATAAATGTCAAACTAGAAGATTCGTTGTATGTTCCAAATCTTGCCGTGAATCTATTGTCTGTTTCAAAAATAACAGAGAAAGGGAAGACAGTATTATTTAAAGAAGATTTAGCTACTGTCAGAGATTCTAAAACAAATAAAATTGAACTTACAGCAAAAAAGATTAATGGTTTGTACCACTTAACAGACAGAAAAAATGAAAACGATTTCCCATTACAAGAGGAAACCACTTTTAATGCTGAAATTTACCAATGGCATCGCAAACTTGGACATATTAATGAAACAAGTTTAAAACACGCATTAAAAAATGAAACAATGAATGGACTCGAATTTAATATTAATGAAAAACTAAATGAATGCGAAGTCTGTGTAAAAGGAAAAATGAGTCGACTACCATTTCCAACCAATGAAAACCATTCAAGAACATCACAGCGTCTTGAAATAGTTCATTCAGATGTCTGTGGACCAATGAATGTAGAATCAGTTGGTGGAGCAAAATATTTTGTGACATTTATTGACGAACAGACTCGATATTCAAGAGTTTACATTATTCGCAATAAAAATGAAGTATTTGAAAAGTTCAAAGATTATAAAGAAGAAATGGAAAGATTTACCGAAAATAAAATAAAATTTTTACAAACAGACAACGGAACAGAATATATAAATAAGGATTTCGATGAATATTTAAAGAAGTCTGGTATAAGTAGAAGACTTAGTTGCGCGTATACGCCGCAACAAAACGGTACTGCAGAAAGAAAAAATAGAAGTATTCTAGAAAAAGCTAGATGTCTACTACTAGATGGTAAAATGCTTGAAAAATTCTGGGCAGAAGCTGTTTCAACAGCAAATTATATTCTGAATCGAATTCCATCAAGAGTTATTCAAAATAAAACTCCATTTGAACTGTGGGTGGGAAGAAAACCATCTGTAAAACATTTTCAAGTTTTCGGATCGAAAGCATTCTTACTGAATAAGAATAATAAAAGAAAGAAAAAAATTACTTCAAAAGTAACTGAAGGAATATTTCTTGGATATTCAGAAAATAGCAAAGCTTACAGAATATTCATACCAGAAACGAAACGTAATTGTAAGCAGAGATGTAAAAGTAATGAATAGATTATATTATGAAGACAATACAAATATTGAGAATGAGAAACTAAAAAAAGGGAATGAAGACAAATTGGTCGAAATATTCGTGGAAACTGGCAATAAAATGCATCGGACCGAGGAAAACGAAATATTTTTTGATATAGATGATGGTCACGGCGAACCAGAAACGGAAGAAAATCACATAAATGATGATCAAATAACAGAAAGTGAGGTAATACAAAATAATGACGTAACAATAAATGAAAGACCTCAAAGAGCTAAAAAGCAGCCAGTTTGGACTAAAGATTACGTATGTATTAGCGAAGAGGAAAACCCAGAATGGAACGATGCAATAATTTCCGAAATAACGGCACACTTAAAAAATGAAACGTGGTCAATAGTGAAGAAGCCACCTTGTCGTAATGTCATAGATAGTAAAATGATCTTAAAAAAATAATTGGGACCAGACGGTAACATCGAACGCAAAAAAGCAAGATTAGTAGCCCGAGGATTTTCACAAATACCAGGTATTGATTACCAGGAAGTATTTGCACCTGTAACTCGCCTAAGTTCAATAAGGATGTTAGTGGCTTTGGCTGTACAAGAAGATATGCATTTGAATCAGATAGATATCTGTACAGCATTTCTAAATGGAGATATTCAAGAAGAAATTTTCATGAAAAAGCCTAAGAATTTAGAACTGTACCTTAAAAAGATTATAAAAACTACAAAAGACTTAGAAATTAAGCAAAAGGCTAATAAAATGTTGCGCGACTTAGACAAAGAAAATGCTGTATGCAAACTGAATAAGGCAGTCTATGGTTTGAAACAGTCGGGAAGGCAGTGGTACATGAAGCTAGATGCCGAATTAAAATCGATAGGTTTTACACCTACGAAAGTTGACCCATGTATGTACAAATATGCGAAAGGCGGAGAGTGTATTATTGTTAGCATATATGTTGATGACATAATAATAGCGTGCAAATCTCAAGAAAAGATAAACAAAATCAAGAATTTAATTCTGAAGAAATTTGAGATGCGAGACTTGGGTGAAATAAAACACTGTCTTGGTATAACTTTTGAAAGAGAGGAAACACAAATAGTATTGAAACAAAAAAATTACATTGAGTCCATATTGAAAAAATTTGGATGCAAAGATTGCAAACCTGCATCCACTCCAATGGAAACAGGACTAAAGCTAGTAAGGAGTACAAGTCCAATGAAAGAAAAACAGTTGCCTTACCAGAATCTCATAGGTTCTCTTATGTACTTAGCAGTTGCCACACGACCAGATATAATGTTTGCTGTATGCCATCTAAGTCAATTTAATAACAGCTACACTCATGAACATTTTAATGCGGCAAAAAGAGTTTTACAAGGAACCAAGGACTTAGGCCTTACTTATATAAAAGAAAATAAAATAAAATTGGAAGGAGTAGCGGATGCTGATTGGGCATCATGCTCTATTGATCGTCGGTCAGTGACTGGATACATTTTTACGTATGGCCGGACACCAATAAGTTGGGAATCTAAAAAGCAAAGAACAGGTTCTTAGTACAGCAGAAGCGGAGTACATGGCCTTAACAGAAGCATCAAAAGAAGCCATTTACCAGAAAAACTTGCTAAATGAACTTAACATAAAAACAGACATAATAGATATTTATAATGATAACCAAGCCGCTCAAAAATTGGCCTATAATCCAATTATAAGTACTAAGTCGAAACATATTAGCATCAGGGAACATTTTATAAGAGATGCAGTCAAAAATGGACATGTAGATGTCAAATATCGTCCTACAGAAGACATGGAGGCAGACATTCTAACAAAAGCTTTGCCAGCCCAAAAATTTATCCAACTTAGGACAAAGTTGAATATCGTCTAATTTCGTGAGGCGGAGTGTTGAAAAGAGTTTGAAGATGCGAAACTCTTTGGACACGAAATTCAACAATATTTTTATAAAGAACATTTTTCAAATGTTCTCTCACAATTCTATTGTCAAAAGGAAAACATTGTGATTTTAAATAAAATATTGTATCAATTTATTATATTCAGTTAATAAAAACCAACACTAAGACCCACACTACGAAAAATATATTTCTAGTCCTGAATATTTATAATATGTTATTTTTAGAGAAATAAAAGCAACCGTCAAGGCCTAACTATTACTAAAAACCTAAAAACCAATATTATTAGAAGAAAGTATCACAAGAGCCAACAAAATTATTGAAGTATATCAGATGTCAAAAAATTCAATGTTAAGCACCAATTCACGTCCGTGAAAAAGAATATAATTTAATTTTTATTATCATCAAGAAATCAATGTCGGTTCCTGTATGATGTGATTTAATATAGCTTTGTAAGGAGTTCACGTTGAGTGGCGTGAGGTGGTGGCTAGTTTGCGATGGATCTACGATCTCAATGCCGCCGGACTCGGCTAGCGTACTGGCACTCACGAGCCGCCGCCGCCACGGACAGAAAAATAATTTTACGCAATGACAAACGTCATTAATTTGTGTTTATTTTATAGTATTTACTTTTAAGTGTATTGAAGTTTTTATCGTCATATATGTTCTTTAACGGTGGCAAAAGTGATGAGGAAGTAGGTGCGAGTCAATCTTGCACATCGCCTGCTCTGGTGCGCTGCCCTGTTTGTTCCCAGGCACGTTATTTTAAAGGTGAGCGGGGCCTAAAAGTACATTTTGGTAAAATCCACAAAAACCAAAATGTACTTTCTGGCCCCAACACATCCACACATCACAATTCAATTAATGAGCCGATAACCCCTTCTGATATCCCTTTTTGGCAGCTTATAAGCAAATTAAAAAATTCCATTCCCATCCTGAAACGAATTCCCCGTGGCGCAAGGCCTTCAGTAGCCCAAAATCTAACCCAGTGCATAGGCCTCGTGGTACGGGAGAATTCAGTAACGGCTTGGGAACAACTACTCACTTTCCCTTACAGAATTCTACATGCACAGGAAGACCGGCAAACAAAAAAAAACCTTAACAGCCAAAATTCAAGAAAATTGTAATATTTCGGCCTCCAATCTAAATTACAAATATCCAAAAACACATCGCAATAGCACCATGTACCACCATGTAGAGTCCAAGCTAAGGGAAGGTGATATCAGGGGAGCATCCAGAATCTTATTCAGTAGCGATGTGGTGGCGCCTTGCTCTGCCGACACACTCGCAAGTCTGCAGAGCAAGCATCCAGCGCCAGGAGATAGCCTCTTCTTTCCTGACCCACCTGACACTAACTCAGATTGCCTCAGGATTACAGCCAAGGACGTCCTGACTGCCGTTGGCTCCTTCCAAAGCGGGTCTGCTGGTGGTCTCGACGGCTTAACACCCCAACACTTAAAAGATCTTGTGTGTTCAAGCGCCGGGGCGGCCGGGGACGCGCTTTTGGGGGAGCTAACGGCTCTAGTCAACCTTATGCTCTCCGGCAATGTGAACGATGCCATCGTTGACGTTTTGTATGGCGCAAATCTATGCGCTTTACGAAAGCGAGACGGTGGTATTCGTCCCATTGCCGTTGGCTAATAAGTAAATTTCGTGATTTTGTCACTCACTGACCGATCATCAAAAGTCTAAGGCACTTCTAGCAGACATAGAAGCTTCAGAATACAATTAGTGTTTAGTGTATGACTCAAGGAAAAACTAAAACATTTTCCTATTTCGGTCCAGTTTTCGACATACATCAACATACATACATACATACATAGACTCACGCCTGTTTCCCCGAAGGGGTAGGCAGAGGCATATTAAACGCCCACTTTTCGCCAGTGTTTTGATCCCACGTAATAGGTGGCGAGCATATTGCCGCTTATCGGGATATTTTGTTTGCCAGAGCCTCGTCAGTTGATCGGCAGGTGCACCACTTGCAGGTGAGGTTGGCTTGGGACCCTAAGTTCTTGGTGGGAACCCTATGCACCTACATCAACTGCATAAATAACTTTGTAATCCCATATAAACATATAAGATTACAAAATTACGTTTGCAGTTAGGCCTTTAATTAAGAAAATTCGTTGTTGGTGTACAAGAAGTAGAAGGTACCGGAAAGTACTAAAGTAAGACTATCTACAACAAAAAATGAGATCACATAAAAACAACACTTGTCAAAAATAGGTAGGTACCAAGTCTCGCGACCGTAAAAATTTGTGAGATCCATGTTTTAAATAAATATATTGACTTGGCAATCGCATTTATCTATTTAATAAATGAGAGTGGGAGTCGGGGCTCTAGCTTCAAGCACTGCCATCGTCCAACATAGGTACCATGTTGGACGACACGACCTTTCGCATCGCTTCTTGCCTCCGGTTAGGTACGCCATGTGTCGCTCCACATCGTTGTCACTGTGGGGAGGCTGTCGACAGCCTTGGTCACCATGGCCTATCATGCAGCAGGAGCGCAGGTCGTATTTCATGACACAGCAACCTGAATGACATTCTCCGTCGGGCTCTTGTCACCGCTGGCGTTCCAGCCCAACTTGAACCTCAGGGTTTGGCACGCAACGATGGTAAAAGACCAGATGGAATGTCTCTACTGCCTTGGAAGTTGGGCAGGCCTTTGTTGTGGGACGCAACGTGTGTTGATACCCTTGCACCATCTCATCTTCCTAGCACAGCGGGTTGTGCGGGCGCTGCTGCTGCCACAGCGGAAACTCTAAAACGGCGCAAATACGTAAATCTCGTAGGGGATTACGTATTTGAGCCGTTTGGAATTGAAACGTTGGGTTCATGGGGCCCAAGTGCTAGATCTCTATATAGAGAACTTGCGAAGAGACTTGTCGACGCCTCGCGTGACCAGAAGGCTGGTATGTATAAGCATTGCCATACAGCGTGGCAATGCTGCCAGTCTCCTGGGCTGGGCACGTTCCCAATAGACGGCGATGTGGAGGATTGTAGATATAGTCCGTTCCAGGTCCGTTCACAATTTTACCTCTAGCTGTTAGATTGGCCAACCTGGGCGTTGTGTTGCTATATTTAGTATATAATACTCCCATTTTAAATACACAGTATTGCTAAAATGTACTTATTTTTTTATTGCCTACGCGATCGTATTAAATATTTGGAAGTAGTGTTTCTAACAAAACCTCTTGATACCGGCATGGCTATACGCATGTACATTTATTTTCTAACAAAATAACTAATTTCCTATGAAGATAAATTTTATAGTTATAATAAAAACTTTGTCTATATACAAAAGTAAACGCATCATAATTACGTCAATGTGAGGTTTTAATTATCAAATACAATAACTGCAAATTCAATTTTCATATTTTTTTTAATGATGCATATGGACTGCCAATGTTATGATGATTCGTAACTGCTGTCAGATTCTGTATCAGACTCATAATTTAATTCTATTATGAACCTGTCCATTTCAGCATCCGTAGACCCATCTGTTCGACGAAGCTTGTCTTCAATATGGCGCACATGTTTGCATTGTTTTTGCCAGTCTTCTGCAGTGATAGATTGATAAGCTTCTTCAGCTAAATTCACAATGTTGGTTGCGTCTTGTCCTACATTTTTGCTTGTGACTCGCCTTTTAATGAGACTCCACATAAATTCAATTGCATTTAGTTCGTAGTGGTATGGTGGAAATCTAATCACTTTGTGGCCATGAGCTTCAAGCATTTGATCAGTTTCATATATTGGAGCTTCTTTATGGTCTCTTATAATTTCATACAGTTGAGCTTTCACCATGGTAGGCAGATAAGATAACCCCTTATTTGTGATCCAGTTTTGCATTTCAGCTTTAGTAGAACTTAATGTTGGTATGTACCATGTTTAACTTGACTGTGTGATAAGGGGCATTATTCATAACAACTAACTATTAGACGGCAAATAAGGAATTAGTCTTTCCTAAAGCCATTTCATGAAATTTGTTTTGTTCATGTCATCATGGTAGTCATCCGATTTCGACTGCGATTTAAATATTAATAAAGCGTTTGGTATAAACCCTATTTCACTGCCCGCATGAACAGTTATCCATCGTGCACCAACGGAATCGTTTTTAAGACACCCATTTCATTTTCTGTTTGCCAGCATTTATTGTACTAAATACTCCCGAACTCGTACCTGTATCAAATGGTGGTTACAGTTGGATATTCTAGTTTGCACTAAAATTGGGTAAAATGTTATGCACGGGTAACCCTATTTTACATACCTGTCATCACAGAGTACCATTCCAACCATGGAAGAATAACAATCTCTTTGATTCCAACATAAAGAAAATAAACACTGACATTTGTCAGCTCAGACGAACAAAAAGAACAGACAGAGCACGCCCTACATTACGTTTGAAGCCAAAAACAGCAGGTAATGAGTTGCAGGGGCAATCCATTTGCTGTAAATACACTAGCCACGCACACACACGCATTTAAAAATGTAAGTGGCAAGTTTGCGAATAGAGTCTTTAGTGTGTAGTAGTAAACAATATAACAAACAATATAAAAGTAAAACATAGCACTAAAGGAATATGATTTAACCGTAACATTTCTAAAAAAACAATTATTTTAATGTTATTGTAAAATACTTTTGGGGTTAGGTTATTATGACAGCAGAGCATAGTCAAAACCTGAAGAATGTTGCCAGTAATTAATTAGGTACTTAAATTAGTAGATACGCTATGGTAATCGAAATTGAGCAGGTATTATTTGTTTCTTTAAATTGTTACGTTTTCGTATTAGGTCCTTACATATGAAAAATGGCATTTTACATAAAATGAATACATATATATGTAGATGAAACAGTCTCAGCTCATCATTCCAATCCAAACAAAAAGTAAATTAGCATTAAAACTTAAATAGTGTCAAAAATTGGATGGGCTTTTCGTCCAAAGTTATCTCGAAAGCAAAAGACGACAATTAGTGTCGAATAAAATTAGCGTGTTGTCGAGGCCTACCTCACAACATGTCATTCGCTTTGATTGGCGTTTACTATCACGTCATATAACTCCTGTATTTCTCAATAATTTAGAAATATGAATAATCCCTAATTTTATAATAAATTATTTCATATTTTGTTCTTCATCTACACATTATTTAAGTTTTTGAACGCAGGAATATATTATAAATCTGATTTATACAAGACAGTATAGTATCTAGTGCTGTCCTGAGTATTACCAGAGAATTATATATTCCCCTACGAGATTTACGTATTTGCGCCATTTTAGAGTTTCCGCTGTGGCAGCAGCAGCGCCCGCACAACCCGCTGTGCTAGGAAGATGAGATGGTGCAAGGGTATCAACACACGTTGCGTCCCACAACAAAGGCCTACCCAACTTCCAAGGCAGTAGAGACATTCCATCTGGTCTTTTACCATCGTTGCGTGCCAAACCCTGAGGTTCAAGTTGGGCTGGAACGCCAGCGGTGACAAGAGCCCGACGGAGAATGTCATTCAGGTTGCTGTGTCGTGAAATACGACCTGCGCTCCTGCTGCATGATAGGCCATGGTGACCAAGGCTGTCAGAGACAGCCTCCCCACAGTGACAACGATGTGGAGCGACACATGGTGTACCTAACCGGAGGCAAGAAGCGATGCGAAAGGTCGTGTCGTCCAACATGGTACCTATGTTGGACGATGGCAGTGCTTGAAGCCAGAGCCCCGACTCCCACTCTCATTTATTAAATAGATAAATGCGATTGCCAAGTCAATATATTTATTTAAAACATGGATCTCACAAATTTTTACGGTCGCGAGACTTGGTACCTATTTTTGACAAGTATTGTTTTTATGGGATCTCATTTTTTTTTGTAGATAGTCTTACTTTAGTACTTTCCGGTACCTTCTACTTCTTGTACACCAACAACGAATTTTCTTAATTAAAGGCCTAACTGCAAACGTAATTTTGTAATCTTATATGTTTATATGGGATTACAAAGTTATTTATGCAGTTGATGTAGGTGCATAGGGTTCCCACCAAGAACTTAGGGTCCCAAGCCAACCTCACCTGCAAGTGGTGCACCTGCCGATCAACGGACGAGGCTCTGGCAAACAAAATATCCCGATAAGCGGCAATAGGCTCGCCACCTATTACGTGGGATCAAAACACTGGCGAAAAGTGGGCGTTTAATATGCCTCTGCCTACCCCTTCGGGGAAACAGGCGTGAGTCTATATATGTATGTATGTATGTTGATGTATGTCGAAAACTGGACCGAAATTGGAAAATGTTTTAGTTTTTCCTTGATTCATACACTAAACACTAATTGTATTCTGAAGCTTCTATGTCTGCTAGAAGTGCCTTAGACTTTTGATGATCGGTCAGTGAGTGACAAAATCACGAAAATTGACTTATTATAATTCTTAAACTACAAGTTCAAATTCTATGAAATTTGAAATACATCATGTATAAACAATGCCAGCATGGTTATAAAAAAATCAGGCTTCTAGTTTTATGCACAACGAAGTTATAGGGGGTCGAAAATGGCCTGAATTGCTTCGAGAAAAGGATGGTACAGCCGTGCCGCTTATTTGCTCGACTTGGTGGGGGCACTGCCGTGCTCCCAGATTACTATATTGTTTTCTACCAATTTTCTTTTTTGAGACTAGTAACACAGTTCAACGAGTCAAAGCAAAAAAAAACTTATGTCAATGCATTACGTGTTGCTATTCAAGGAGTTCCATTGCAGTTGTACTTGTACAATATTTTTCTAGTCTAATTTTATTCTTTATCTGTGTGCAATATTGATTTCGCTCTGTTTATTCTTCAACATTCGTGCTACCTATAGTTATTTTATTTTGTGGTGTTACTAATAATTTAGTTACTCATCACATATTTTTAGGTATTAGTAAATTGTTAATTTCATTCGCAAAACATAAACAGTAAGAATAGAGATTGCTTGTACTTGTAGCGTATTAGATTTGTCACTTTTGTTTGTGTTGTGCTCACGTTATTTATAATGAATTATGAGTCGAATAGGCTTGATACATTTTATAATTGGCCTGCTGATGCACCAGTAGATCCTATAAGGATAGCGAAAGCAGGATTTTTCTATACCCGTGACGGAACCGAAGTGCAGTGCTTCAGTTGTGGTGGTAAAATATCTCAGTGGAACTACGGGGACCAAGTTATGTGGAGACATCGGCGACTGGACCCTAACTGCCCATTCGTGGTCAATCCTCGAATATCGGGCAATGTGCCTTTAGTCCTGGGACAAGAATGTCCATCAATTGACAGGCCATCTTCTAGAGTTGTCCCTAATGAAGGGCAAACTGATTCTGTAGATCATGCACAAGATTATGGACCTACCGAAGAAGATGAGATGTATAAAAGTGATGCTTTGCGACTCCTGTCTTTTGCTAATTGGGATGTAAGAATAATTTGACTCATCTCATAGATTGTAACTTAATTTTACCCACTATGTAAATATTAAAAACTAATTCAGTTACTAATATATAAGACTACACTTAATTTTATTCATGGGAAGGGAATCATAGTTCTTATTACCTGTTGCATTTTAGGAAAATGTTGGTTTATTGCTCAACTTTACCAAGAGTTTATTAGTCACCATCAAGTGTGTATAACCTGTCAGTAGGAATTTATTAGCAGGAAAAATAAGATGTTTCCAACATCTGTCAATATTTTAGTAGTGTGTCAAGAACAACAATGTAGTGACTAATTGTCCTGATGTAACATAATTGACTGATGGGATGATTACTAATTTAATTTCATATTGGGATCCATGAGGTTTCATGTGTGATGTTTTGTCCATGTTTTAAAACTAAAAGAATTCACATAATTGTACTGAATGTTTTGTCCTTGCCTTTTCATTGATACATATAATTACAAATTCATTGTGCCGCTTGATCTTGTTGATGACACTTATAAGGGTTTTGCAGTATAATGCTTACTTTTATTCACTAATAGTATGAAATAGTAAAACATTTGTCATTTCATTGGTTGCACTGTATGAGCTATTGTGTTCACTGTTGCAGCAATTGATTAATTTATGTGACACTATAAATAGGCACCTTCAAGGCATGCAATTGTCTACTGATAAACAATAAACTAACCAGTGTTTAGTCAAGTTCTTTTAAAAAAAAAGATAATTGTCACAAAAAATTTCATCAGTCTTATGTGTAATTTATTGACTTTTTATGGTGACATTTTAAACACCAAATATTATATTTTTGCTCTGTGGTTATAATCTTTTAAATATTCCAGTCAAATTGAGGTTTCATCTTGAAAAATGAGCCGGAACAAACCTTTATTTTGACATCCTGAAAGTTCTCTCAGGTTTCATAAAATCTTTTGCTTGCAAATTCCAAATCAACTCTGCAGCGAAAAAGTTAAAATTTTGCCCTAAAATATAAGTTACTAATATAATAAGACTACATAAGTGCGCATAATGCGCTATAAGTAAGTAAAATAAAAAGATATCTTGCAGATTTATTCACATGCCCTCTTGTGATCCCAGGGCTTAGATTTTTCTTCTAAGGTATTTTCCAGCATTATTTGCCTTTTCTATATTTGGATACAACCATTGTGATACAAGTAAAGGGAAAGACATAAGGGCAATGAATTTTACTTGCATGTTACTGAGTTATATGAATAAAACATGTCTTTAAGCAGGTATTATGCTATAGTAAACATAACATTGTTTATTATTGCAATTTTGTTTTATTACAATGCCTCTAATAGCAAAACATCATTGATAGGAAGCGAAACATTTGTACAAAGTTGTTTCCTTTTTGCGTTAGACCTTGAATATCTCAGACAGACACAAGATTTTATGAAACTTTTTAAACTTGTAGAATTTTAAAATAATTATGGGTTTTTAGTTTATACTTATATACAATTTCTTGACCCTTTTTAGAATGAGCCATCTAAGTTTGCTTATTTGTCTGGACTAAGACTAACAGAAACTATGCTTTTAGTGCACCAAATAACAGCATGGTACTAAAAACAACATAATATTCTGAAACATGAGACACAATAGCTCAACATAATTATGTCCAGGTGGAGGAATGAGCTCTATAATGAGTAGTATTGTTTAAGACTTTGTTTACAGGACACATCGGTGTCAAGAGAAGCTCTAGTAAGTGCGGGCTTTTACCACGCTGGTGAAGGCCGCTTACGTTGTGCGTGGTGCGGAGGTGAACTGGCTCCATTCAGTCGATTCGGCTCACTTGGTCTTCCATTAGACGTCCATAGAATGTAAGAACCATTTTTCCTTGTCATATAAATATCTGCCTAGTTAGAGATAGTAGGTAATTTATTTAATTGAAGTGCAGTTCCACCACCTCTGAATTGGCTTAATCTTCAAGATAAATTCCAAGTTGGATTGAATCTGAAAAAATTGATAACAGGATAAAAATTGATAAGTATACCGTTATATAAATTTTTTAGATAACTCATATAAATTTCATTCCAATTTTGATTTTTTCAGAAGAAAATGCCTTTCGAGGGGTCTTAGACTTATCAGACAGTGATAAATTAATACACACATAAGTGCCTAGCATGCATTAAATTGTTGCATTAAATTTGTAGTAATTAGATAAAATTGTGTTGTATTTGTAATGATACAAAGGCAATGAACAACAAAATGCCTTTTATATAAATAAGTACACATGTATGTATGTACAATAAATCCCTGTCTCTGTAAGTTACGTTTTCTACAAAGATTTGTAAAGGTAATATTTAAAAATAGACACTAGTATTTGCTCTATTAATCAGAAGACTTAGGTACTTGTTAGATAACAACAATGAAAATATATTCTAGAAGCATAGATAAACTTGCAAGTTTGTTAGCAATTAAGATAGCAGAATGCATAAAAAAACATTTTATAAAGACCTAAGTATGCAGCGATAGCCTAGTGGTGAGAATAACGGACTGCTACGCAGAGGGTCTCGGCTTCAAATCCACGGCGCGCACCAATGACTTTCCGAAGTAATGTGCGAATTAATTGTTAATTAACGGTTGCTAAACGGTGAAGGAAAACATCGTGAGGAAACCTGGCTAAGAGTTCTCCAAAACGTTCTCGAAAGACATGTGTAGATTGTTTAGTCTGCTAACCTGCACACGGCCAGGGTGGCCTTACCCTTCTCATAATGAAAGAAGCTCCCGCCCATAGTGGCGTGTAGTTAATAAGGCTGAAGATGTAGTACCTAAGTAAAAAGTGAGACATTCATAAGTGTTGCCCTGCAATCTATAATAATCTATATGAATAAATGAATCTGAATTTGTTTATAGATAAGTAGGTACTTGAAAGATACGTTGTCTTTGTTGTCAGGTATTTCCCCCGTTGCGAGCACGCCGCGTCATTGGAAGCGGCACAACAGTCTGCCAACATATCACCCATCTCGACGATATCAACTCCGCCATCCAATACTCCGCCCGCGCAAACACCGCCGCTGTCCACAGACAACCATCCTCAGTCGTATGTTGAATATGTTTATTACTTCTACCCGTATTACTTTATATTTTTTAAGGGTCGGTACATATCTGCAGTGGCGTAGCGTGGGTTTCTGCCGCCCGGGGCCGTTCGGCAATTCGCCGCCCCCTTTTTACCCCAATGTTTCTGCAAGAGTATAACGTTTTCGGGTTTTGGTATGTTTGTATGATTATAAGTATGTCACCACACCTCACTCTGTTTGACATTCGGGACGGCTTTGGTGTGTCAGTAGGGCACTGTGGTCGTCGGTCTGCCCGCGAGGTAAACAAATGTCGATAAAACCTTTCAACGTCTTCGAGAATCTCGACCTTTGAGTTCACGATGCGGCCATCCGCGATTGTAGTGTCGTTTGATTGTGTCGCCTCAACTGCAGAGCGAAGACTTATGATCCCCGGGGTTTTCTCGATCGCAGCCTCGATGGCCCGAGTGTTAAGGCGTCGCAAGTCTCGTTGCGTATGATTTCGTACCTATTTGTCGTTTTACGGCCTGTCCTTCCGGCGAAGACAGCCGACAGGGTGGCATCTCGCGTCTTTTCTTCATCAGTTCGAGAGTCTCGGCTGGCAGTTTAGACTACTTGTTTTTTTTCTCTATGCGGAGCAGATCTTTCGAGACGAAATCTCCTAATACCATGACCAACTGTGGCCGTCCTCTGCTTAATTAATACTGTCGGTGGGAGCAGCAATGTAAGTTTGAGAGAAGGCTTCATTGAATGGGCCCTTTCAGTTCTGAGCTTTATATTAAGAGAGCCTCGTACTCATCGGTGATCGCTTCAGGTGTTTATCGTATTGATCCGTCGTATGTTTACCGTCATTAAATATGTGGTTTTGGTCCCTCTTGATATAGTCTTTCACCTTGTTTGTCACATTATCACGGTTTGGCCATCACTGGCAGACGCCAGAAGAAACCCCAAGACTGGCGTCCACTGCCTGTGGGGCTTCTTCTTACAAAAAGAGTTCATTAAGAAAAGGCCCTCTGCTACGAGGTAGTTAACTAGCATTCGGCCATATGATTCTCGTGCCCCACGCCGCGCCGTGGCCTCCGATTTTAGTTTCGCCGCATTCTTGTACTACCACTTTCGCGTTAGAGTACTGAGCTTTGGTCTTACGAGGTATTGCTTTAACTGTGTCCTGGTACATGGCCTCAGCCATCTCGTATGGGTGAGTTGAGTTGCGCGCATATACTTGAATGATCACCTTTAGACCGCCCCTATTGGTGAGTTTAAGTAGGACGAGAGGTACGCTACCCGGGTCGACACACTACCGACTTCCACAAACCGTTCCTCCGGACCAGGAAACCGACGCACCCCCAGAGTAGGTCGCCTTCGCGATGGTAGCAAAAGTCGCCTGACTCTAGAGTTACCATGTCCTCTCCCTGTCATCGGACTTCTGATAACCGCAGCATGTGCCACGTTATGTGACTTAATTCTACCTTGAGCTCGGCGAGGTGTTCTTTTGCCGTAGATTATGTTCGGTATAAGTCGCAAGGTATAGTGTATAATTGATTTTGGTAGCCTGCCGTAGCCCGATAGTCTTACAGAACACATGCACCGCCGACCCGCTACCACGTCCTTGGCCGGGAATCACGAAGCTGCGCTGCTGGGAATTAGGGCTGTTGCGTCCAAAAAATTAGCAGAAGGCGTTTGTAGTATGTGAAATAATCGGCTTTGATTTTAACGCAAATATCATAAATATTGGAGTCAAAGTTCAAATAGCGTATAGTTAAACCGCAGGTGTGACTATTGCCTTAGGAGACCTGTACCTGCTTTCTTCCCTATTCAACTATAAAGATTATGTTGTATTATTTTATCTGGCAGGCGTCGCCCCTATTGCCCTGGCGCCTGTGTGCGCCAGTTGCGCGATGGCAATAGGAGTGGCACACGTCGCACACAGGGGCGGCTCGGCCCTGATATATGGATTTATTAATTACCTACTCATAACAGGCTCGCAGATCACCTGAATATTGCAACCTATTCAAGAATTAATAAATGGACACAAGGAAGTCTTCACGTAATGAAAATCATGATGATTTTGTTTTCGATTGTTGTTCTTTCTTCTGCGCCCGCGCCGCCGTCAAGTAGGTATTTAAAAAAAATGATTTTTTTTCCGCGCCCTCATTTGCCGCCCCCTTAAATGTGCCGCCCGGGGCCATGGCCCCCCCGGCCCCCCCCCACGCTACGCCACTGCATATCTGACAGAAAATGTGTCGCGTATCATCGGTCCCGTTACGCCAAAACTGACAAATATGTACTAGAGGATGCCCGCGGTTACACCCGCGTTATTTAAGGCTACTGCTCTGTTGCCGTCGCTCATAGCGTGATGTTATATAGCTTTCCTCGATAAATGGGCTATCTAACACTGAAATAATTTTTCAAATCGGACCAGTAGTTCCTGAGATTAGCGCGTTAAATCAAACAAACAAACAAACTCTTCAGCTTTATATTATTAGTATATGATAATAAAACATTCAACCTTTCACACCTTACCGATGATGCGTTAGTGCGTAGAGCGTACGGCATCTGTTCCGTTTCCGTCAACGCATTGTCGGTCGACGTCGCGCGCGCCACGCACCTCGTGTATTTTGACTAACGCGTTGGGCGTTTTAAAATTCAATATCGCACAACACAACCGCACTGTAGATGCTGAACGCAGAAACTGACTAGACGCGTAATGTGGCGGTCTAATTTGACGGAATAGACGTGACCGATACAGATACGCTCGACACATTTTCCGTCAGATATGTACCGACCCTTAACCTGATAAATACGCATCTGGAGGAGCCCATACAACTGATGCACAATGTGCAATTTTAAGTGATTCGGTCCGTTATATCTGCAAGGTTGATAGAGCGATGGGAGGTGGTGAGAAAAGGTGTCGAACCTCAGGCAGTTATCGTCCGAGGTCCTGAATATCTTAATAATACTTTCCGGTAATACGCAGCGATAGTTTCTTATACGTGTGGAATAGATATTAGTTGGAGTCAGGTTTGAGAAGATGGCTATTTTCATACTAGACAGCAGTTAAGATGTTTAGTAGTGCCATAGTGATCAGCTGCAGAAATAGATAGGTAATAAGCCATCAAATGGATCGATGGATATTTAAAAGGTATACGATGTAGGGCGAAATACTTGGTTTGTTGAATAATTTGCGAGCAGGTCGTTGTCGACAGAGCGTTAAAGCCTATGACATACGAAGGGGCAAAGAGTATCTTAAAAAGATAATTGGGATTTTGCCACAAGATAAAATTGCATTGATTCGTAATCTCTTCGTCTCGTTGTGACTAGGCCGGCCGCGACCTTGCCTTAAGTACCGTTATCTAGCACATTAAAACCTTTCTACAAATAATCACAGAATAAAACTCAAATCATAACAAAGAAACCTTTATTTTACGTAAATAACTTCCGCTACTTGATCTATTAATGTTGCTACTTACTCAGTCTTTTAACATTCGGATACTATTTGCGTACGCTGTTAGGGCGTGGTCAAATTAATATGACCTAGTTAGACAAAACCTGCAGAGTTCAGGAAGAAAATCTATTTTGCAATTATGCCATGTTAGAGTGTGTACGTAGTTTATTATTTCTAGAATTTAAATTGTTCGTATTCGTCTTCAGTTCAGCTACCATGGGATACATACTTAAGTACTTGCCAATATAAAAAAAATAGTTTTTTTTATTGAAAAATGAGATAAATCTCTTTACAAATAGGACGCAGTTTTAGAGCATATAGCTAAACTGTGGGTCAGACCGACGTGACGTAAAAAATGCAAGAGCTGCCGGCAAATTTTGATATACATACACGTCAGGTCTTAAAAACCTAGCACCCCTTTAAAAGTATCTCTGATACCCCAGGGCAGTCATAAAGACGAGGACATGTCCTGGGAAAACATGATCGTTCACAACGCTACCGGCCCGTCACAGCCTACGGCGGCGGCGGCAGCTGCGAGCGATTTCGATGTGCCTGACCGGGCCTTGTGACTAGTGCTGTTGCTCTACCTACCTAGACGTCTTCTTCAGACCTCGAGGCTAAAATACGTAGTCAAACTAAGTATGCGTATTTTGGCTATTAGAGTCTTCAAAAAGGGTGAATCTGTAATCTGGTTTTACGCGGCTGAACGACAATTTTCAGTAGGTACTACTAGTATTCTAATTACTTAACAGGGTATCAATGAGTATGACCGCCATAGTTCACACTATCGCCTTTAATAAGTTGTCAATGTGACCGCGCCGTATTCTACGCTTCGATACGGAAATGATTGATGGCGTACGTTTGTAAATAAACGAAGTAAATAGTTCCGCTTACGGCAACTGCTAAGATGAAATCGGCCAGTATCTGTTTGACTTGCTTAGTAGCAACTAGGTAGCTACTTTACGAAGTATGGCATACTTACGGCGTATTATAAAATAGCGGTAGAACTGATTTATAGTAATCGTGACAAAATGAAAATTTACGATCAAGTGACGAAGTAAATCTAGTGTTTGTATCTATTAGGTAGATAATAATTGCAAGTAGAAAGTGTAAAATAAATATTGACGTCGAATCAAAGAAAAGGGTCTTTTGAATGTGTCTTTATCGCCTGAACTTCAGTACCTAAGTGTTATGAATTTGTTGTGATATGTTTTCTACATTGTCGTCGTTGATAAACGAGTCACACGATGATCAATGTTAACAATATCTTGTGAACATGCCCAAGTTTTGCTGGCATTGTTTTAGCAATACCAATAAACGACACGGCTGTCGACTTCCGCAAAAGCAACGGTTAGTAAAGAATGTATTGTCCATCAACCGCAATTTATATTTTAAGGAGTGAAAGAAAAAAGCTAAAAATAATTTTGGATAAAGATCGGTAATTTTCAGTTATCAGTCAAGAAGTGTGGTCCAATGTTCAAGCGTCAGTGAAGATGATTATTATGATGAAATGATTAGATTTGGAGCAAAAGCTAAGTAGGTACCTAATTATAATAATATGTCCTGTTTATATGTCCTATAGGCTTCTAAACATAACTCTGCATCTTAGAGACCACGATAATCCATTGCTTCTACTACTATTCGTACTATCTAGGATTGACTAAGGAGAGAGTCACCAAATATTCTCATCAGTATGACCATTTTTGGTTGCTCATAACACTAAGTACCACAAATATAAAACACTCCTGAGGGAACTTCTTCGTGTACCCGGTTAATTTATAAGCGTAAGTTACTCCTTGGTACATCAGTTATCCGCCAGTGAACGTCCCGTCAAAATCGGTTCCAGAGATTAACGAAAACAAACAGACAGACAAAGATTGTAAAAAATGTCATTTCAGTATATATACAGTGTATACATCCATATGCATTTAGTAAAAAGCGGTTATTTTAATTTTACAAACAGACACTCCAATTTTATTTATATGTATGTACAGATAACATTTATCCCTAAGGTCCGGTGCGGAGCACAACGAGCGGGTACTAAACATGGGTGGTACTTGGCGCGCGTTAGGAGTGGTGAGTGGGGGCGCGCGTCATCCCCAGTACGCATCTCTTGCGGCTCGCATGGCGACGTTCGAGCGCTGGCCAGCGGACCGGCAGCAAGCGCCCTGGGCTCTCGCTGAAGCTGGCTTCTATCATACAGGGACCGATGACCAGGTAATATGTTATTACTAGCTAAGCCTGACCACATCAAGAGCCTGCTGGCCTTCCTCGAAGAGCTGGGGTGGCGGAGTGACAACACTATTTCCATCGGCACAAAATACACGCTTGGACGTGGAGTTGCGGAAACTGCTCTTGCTACCGTGTCATAGCCTACACCCGAGTTATTTAGGGCTACTTCTCCATAGCCGCGACCTTTAGGTCGTTATTATACTAGCGGTTTGGGAGCGGTTGCGGGGCGGGGCGGGCGCGCAGCGAATGCGTCGCGGACACGCCGCGGCTGCGCAGCGAGGATGTCGCGGAAGCGTGGCAAATACGTTACGCTTTTGTCGCGTGTTTGTAGCAAATTATCGACGTACAATGCATCCAGTAACAAAATGGATTCCATCCAGAAACACTGCTGTTGTTTTTATTACTTTTACTCGTTGCGCGTCCGCAACGAATTCGTTGCGCATGCGCTGCGTGTTCGTTGTGAGCCCGTAACGAATTCGTTGCGCGCCCGCTCCACTTTGAGGACGTTCGCAATTCGCTAGTATGATAAGGCCCTTAGCGTGACTGCGTGATACAACACAAAAGTAATAATTCATATCGAACCAGTAGTACCTGAGATTAGCAAGTACCTAAAAAACAAACTCTTCAGCTTTAATATTAGTTCTTCTATTCTATAACATAACTGGCGAAGTGTGGGTGTGTAATACACCTCTGCCTACCTCTTCGGGGATAAAAGGTGTGAAGTTATGTATGTATGTCTTCTACTCTTCAAGGTGCCGAATATACCCAGTGGCGCACCGCCAAGTCGCTTATGAAGGGTCTTGGCACTTGCTAAAAATGTTTTTTGGTCTCGCACTAGAAACATTAGGTATACTGTGGCCATTAGTGCTGTGCACTCCCTGAGGTATGCGCGCGGCGAGACGGGGGGGGGGGGGGGGGAAATCGGCTGCTGCGTTCTGTCAGTACGCTGTCAACCATAGACTTATATATTATAACGGGAAATAGACTGGCAACTTTGACATTTTAGGCGACGCAAGCGCCACCTTTTTAACTTACAGGCTACTTTTTGCCGTCTGTTTTACAAAAATTGCCGCTAGAGGTTGTTTATGTTAGTCAAGTATTATAATTATAGTCAAAATTATTTTAGAAATATAAATAAAATAATATAAATAATCACCAAATAAAAAAATGATATACCCATTTATTAATTTGTTTATTATTTTATTTATTTAACTTTAATAATTTATTTAATTTGTTTTGTATTAGTCTAAGAGCCAGTGTTCCGCAGACTTACGGTATAGTAGCAAAGTTCATATTAATGCTAGTTGTACTAATTCATCTGCCGTAGCTCAAATGGGGGTTCACTATTCCAATAGAGGGTTCCTTTAGGCGTGCCCAGAAGTCGAAAAGCATATATATGTCTGCCGTTTTGATACTTAAAGTAAAATATATATATATATATATATATATATATATATATATATATATATATATATATATATACATATTTTTTTAAAGAAAAACTTAATGGCAGACACTGGTTCCGGTTCGTACTATATTTTATAATTATAATATCATAGTTTCGAAAATTTCATAAAATTTGTGTTAATTTAGCAAAGCTTAAAATTATATATGTTATTTATATTTGTTTCTCTTTCACGGGTATTATTCTTGTTAGAACAATAATTGGCCCTTTGGCAGGCGTACTTGGAGACATAGGTCCAACGCGCAGATGCCCTTTGAGAGTTTTAATCTAGAATGTGATGGGACACCTACTGAGGAGCCTCCATAACTGCACTATTAAGTGTAGTCACGGATTAGCCGCAGCAGGTGCAAGACTATTGCTATGTTTATTTTTCATCAACAATGTATCGAAATCCATGTACTCACGAACATTCAGGAACGAATTTAGTTACGTGCGAAGAATAAAGAGGGAGCTAGTTTCAATGATTTTACATTAATATAGGCAAGATTCCGACGCATGTATCGGACTGTCAATGTCAGACGCACATGAGATAAATATTCAAAGATGGGTCGTGCGTTATCTCGTGATATGAAGACTGTAATTTTTAAGGTGGCTGAATATTTTAAGAAAAGAAAAACAGTCAAAGAAAGCTTTGAATTTAAAAATGACGTGAATATTGCTAAAATCGTTGCGAAGGCTACGGGGTACAGCAAAAGAACCGTGCATAATGTGATTTCTGCGGGTTATTTATCAATTGAAAATTCAAGCCAATTAAAATTTCAATCGCCAAAAAAACCAAAAGTTCTAAAGAAAAAACACGTTGTGGATGATTTTGACCTTGGAGTTATCAGAAGAAAAATTCATCAGCTTTACGAAGTTGAAAAAAAAATACCAAGTGTCCGTAAGTTACTATCAAGTTTGAGACAGGATGGCATTTTGAATTGTGGACGGGAATATTTAAGACAGCTTTTACACAAAATGGGCTACCGTTTCAAAAAATGCAAATCAAAGAGACATCTCCTTATAGAGCAGCCTAATATTACAGTGTGGCGGAAAAAATATCTTACACAAATCAGAAATTACAGAACGCAAAACCGCAACATATATTTTCTTGATGAACCATACATCAACGCCAGTCACCATGCCAGCAAATGTTGGCAATCATCGACAGAACCCGGAATTCATGCTGATATTGGGAAAGGACGGCGATTGGTAATTCTCCACGCTGGTTGTCGAAATGGCTTAGTGGATGATGCATTGACTATATTCAAATCAGATGCTAGAACCGGTGACTATCATGGAGATATGAGCGGACCTACTTTTTATAAATGGGTAGATGAAAAGTTAAAAGATCAGTTGCTGCCAAATTCTGTGGTTGTAATGGACAACGCTTCTTACCACAGCGTTCAGATTGAGAAGAAACCAACTATATCAAGCCTCAAAAGTGAAATGCAGAACTGGTTGCTACGCCATAATGTAGAATTTTCAGGAACCATGTCAAAAGCTAAACTCCTATTTCTTATCAAAAATACACAAAAAGAACCCGTGTATAGAATTGACGAAATCCTGAAAGCCAGTGGACACACTGTTCTTCGTTTACCTCCGTACCATCCAGATTTAAATCCAATTGAGTTGGTCTGGGCTGATATTAAAAACAACATAGCCCAAAACTATATTAATTCGTCTCTAGACGAAAAGGTAATCTTATTGGATAAATTGTTTTCGGAATTCACGACGGAAAAATGGCAGAGATGCGACGATCATGTCCAGAAAAATGAAAATGATTACTGGATTCGCGATAGTAGGTTCGATAATGTTATCGATTCATTCATAATAAATTTGCAAGACTGATTCAAGTTCCGGTGGCGAAGTGGAAGATGAAGATGATGACGAAATGGAAGATGAAGTTGAAACAGAATCGATGTCAGAATAACTTTCGTTAGAATATATAATTGTTTGTAAATATAAAAAATGTTCAATAAAACAAGTCCTGCTTTGAATTATAAGTTTAGTTCTTATTTATCACCTACCACATATTTTTAATAAAATATGAGTATATTTGGGTTACATTTTAATCAACTAAGTAAGTATAATATATTACTTAGAAATGCAAACTGATATCGTAAGATCTGTCCGACATGTATCAATCTCATGTGAACTCATGCACATTTTTCTTCGCCTCCCACCTCGCCGCGCATACCTCAGGGAGTGCACAGCACTAATGGCCACACTATAGTACAAACTTGCTAATTTCAGCATTCGGCTGGTTCGACCCGGGAGGTACTACGCTCCCACAGAATATCGACGTAAAGTAACAATATCTTTACTGATGCGTTTCGTTCGGTGAGTGACAGTGCCGGAGGCCCGTCCCCTTTTCCTTCTATGGTGTGACGGGTGTCCATGGGCGGCGGTACACGCTTATCATTAGTTGATTTGTCTGCATCTTGCCCCACTACTCGAAATGTGAACATTGGCTTGTATAAAACTGATATAGCATGACAGAAATGAGAAATTAGTAATTTTACAGCCATATCTGCATTGCAATATATGATTAACGACATGGTTGGCGTAGTGGTTTAAACGGTTGCCGCACTGCTCGAGACTGCTTCGAGTGTTGTGGGTTCGATTTCCACACGAGACAACACTGTGTGATCCATGAATTGTTGTTTCTGTTTTCTTTTTTAAGTCCCCCGCGACACAGGCTTAATTCCTAGTGCGGCAGATGGCAATTAAAAAACGAAGAAAAGAACCAGCTTCTGTAATTTGTATCGCATCTATTTTTCATAACATTTGTTTATGCATGTATTATTACTTTGTACTAATGAAAAGGAGCAATGTCCATAATGATAGTTTAAACAAGCTAGTGCCTTATAAGATGTTTCAGTAGTGTCAACAATAGTTGACCCTGATTATCTTAATGTGTACCGAGTCCATTCAGTTTGTTTGCGTAAATAACTAGCTACGTACCTATTTGTGTGGTCTGTAAGCGTCGGTTTCTAATCGATTTGCAACACTTGCATAGCTTGTATTATTGATGTCATCACATTAGACACGGTCAGTATTAAAATACATAATGACTTGTTTGTTGGCACGACTTTTCGATCCAGTAACATTTTTCGGTGCATTTTTTGTCGTCCTAAATCATAATGTATAACTTTAATTAATGCACTAGCTATTCGAAATTGATACGAATAGGATTCTTATAGATTTCAAATATTCATCAATTAATACTTACTTGAAGGCATGTAATCTACTGTTTTGATATTTTTTTATATTTTATTTATTTATAGACTCACGCCTGTATCCCCGAAGGGGTAGTCAGAGGTGTAATATTACACCCACATTTCGCCATGAATTTTTAGGTCCCACGTAATAGGGGGCGCGCCTATTGCCGTACCGGGCACATTACCAGACTCCGTGCTGCTACTGAGAATTCCTAACGGAAAAATCCAATAACACTTTGCCCGACCCGGGAATCGAACCCGAGACCTCCCAATCCCACGCGCACATTTATGCGGCGAGACCAACGAGGCAGTCGTGTTTTAATATATTGTAATGAAATAAGAGATTGGTTGTGCCCTGTCTGTTATTTCATCGTCATCATCATCATCATCAGCCTGCCATAGTCCACTGCTGTGTATAGGCCTCTCCAATGGCACGTCGCCGCTGAGCCCGATTTTTGGAAAATTATTTCAACGAAAAATGATTTGTTAATGGAGTGAAAAAAAAATTGTTTATGGGGTGAAAATAAAAAGTAATAGAATCAGATGAAGTGGAACAGATACTCCATCATATTATGCGTTTTAATACGCGGCGTGATGACTAATTTTACTGCTTCTTACGAGTATTTATATTGAACTGCTTTTCATAAAAATAAATTTAGGCCGGATAGGGCGATGCCGCATATTCATTTTATCTGTATATAATATGACAGAAATATTTCAACACAGATCACTATACTTCCAGGTGCGTTGTTTCTACTGCGACGGCGGTCTTGGCAAGTGGGAAGCTGGCGATACTCCTTGGTCGGAGCACGCGCATTGGTTCCCTCACTGCGGTTATGTGCTGCTAGTAAAGGGACAAGAGTTTGTTGATGCCAGCCGAAATAGAACCTCAGTGCAACGGACAGTGAGTTCAATTTAGATTTTCGTTTTTATTTTCTCAAGACACTAATGGTCTTGTCTGGTCAAGCGTAGGCGTCGATGTACGCTACACGCCGCGACACTGCAATGGTTACGCTGTGTTCGACAAACGTTAGTGTAAAGGGGCTCTTATATACACTACGGCCGACGACTCATGGCGAGTCTGAAGCTAGCCTTTGCGAATTACCGCGCATGTATACTCGTGTAGAAAACTGTTATTGACTGACTTTATATAATTTATATACAAGTAGTATTTTATGATGAATACTAATACACCTGACAATATTGCACCTCACCGGACAATAGTGGCAGATATTTTAACTGGAACATAAACAATATTAAACTAAGGTCTACAAACAGTACTGGATACGAATTACGATGGTGTATCAACTTAGGATTCTAAAAACCGTGTCTAATCAAATATCAAATCCAATGAGCCACATAATTTTCGGTAAGTTATGCAGGGAGTAGTTCCCACGGAATTAAAAAGGACCATAATAAAACGGCTCTTTAAGAAACATAATAAACATAGTATGACTCGTTACAGACCTATTGCATTGATTCCAGTTATATCAAAAATATTTTAGAAGGTTGTCCATAAGCCTTTTGAACAATCGGAAATAAAAGAAACATACCTGAATGCTGCAGTTCTTTTTTTTAAAATTGCATTGACAAACATAGATTGAACGGATTTTTCTTTAGGGAGACACATCTTTTAAGCCGCAATTAAGAATGCGCTCGTGTTGTATTCCAAATAAGTAGGTATTTGAAGCATAGCACGCATGTTATGCACCCATGAATAAGTATCCATGGGTGCATTGCATAGGACCTCTATAAAAGATTATCTAAATATATAATTATGTTTTATATATTATTTGTATTATGATAAAAGTTTTATGACTAAAGTTTTAGAGAATTTAATTTGCAACAAAAATCTCGTTCACATATTCTTTGTCCGGCCAATAGTTTACCAGATAATCAAGAAAAGCTATCTGCATCTGCACTCTTTTCAAGATGGTGGCCGAGGTACAAGAGGTACGACCCCATAAATTTGAATCAAGCAATACAATGTGTGGGAAGCCACACATTGGTAAAATAAAATTGCTTCGTCTGATAAATGCAACCCTAAATGTAACTTTTCAATTGACTATAAATACTTTTGTCATCGTCTGTACTCAAGACAGAGATAGTAAAACGAATACTAAGGTGTGACAGAGACACATTATATTGCACCGAAAACTTCAAAAGTAAAAAAGAGATGTCCAATGTACGCGTTTGACGCTCAAATTAATCGATTTTTATTGATATCGATTAAAATTATTTAGAAAAAATAAACGTGTATTCAATTGCATATACAGGGTGGCGCTACCATAGGGGCACTTTTTAAACAGAGGCATAGCGTACAACATCCTGAAGCGTTGTACCAAAAATCAATTAAATCGGTGCAGTAGTTTAGCCACAATATCGATTTTAAGTTCCGCAATTTTTGCACTTACTTTGAATTCCACAGAGCTGATACAAAACGGTCAACGACCCTACATTGCGCGCTGCGACTCGCTACGACGCGGGCGCCGACTCGACGCCGCGCGAGGATTCCCGCGTATCTTCGAGGACGCGCGAATGTTTTTTGTCAGGTTCATTTATGCACTTTATTGTAAAAAAAAATAAAGTTTATTTTCAAGTGCGTTAATAAAATCCTCTCCACTGCGCTTCGTTTTATCTGCGCTGAGCCTAACTTCGGATGACGTCGAGGCGTCACGTCGTAGCGAGTCGGGGCGCACAATGTAGGGTCGTTGACCGTTTTGTATCAGCTGTATGGAACTCAAAGCGTGTGCAAAAATTGCTGAACTTAAAATCGATATTGTGGCTAAACTACTGCACCGATTTAATTGATTTTTGGTACAAGGCTTCAGAATGTTGTACGCTATGCCTCTGTTCAAATAGTGCCCCTATGGTAGCGCCACCCTGTATAAAGATTGAAAATATGTTCCAACTCTTTTCATTTATGTCATCGTTAATAGATAACTGATATGAGTAAATCTGGTCTTTAAACCGAGAAAATAAATTTTATTAGATTTGTTTTTTTACTAAAAACTAAATCTCACTTTATAGCTTGGTTTAATAAATCTATTTCATTTTATATCTTACAGTACTGTTATTATTATAACAAAAATAAATGAATTCAAAATCAAGTATGAAACTAATCGATTTAAATTTTTGATTGAATAAACTATTAATTTGTATTTACATAACGTGCATCACTGGCCTAGACTACCGCCCCGCGCACCCCACTTCTTGCCACCGCGTTGTTCCTAATAAGGATTACTGCGCCGCCTTCCGCGCGAACTTCAGACTCGCCATCGTTAAACGGCCGTACTATACAAACCAAAAATAAATGTAGGTACATTCGAATCCTCTTAATAATATACGATTATTGTTTTCACAGTTCTCAGCTGAAACCGGCCTTAGTACGAGACGAAGACATCCCGGTGTCAACTTCCCTATTACGGAAAGTCAGGTTTGTTTGTATTGCCAGTGACATCTATTATAATAGGTACATATTATAAGATCAAGTCCCCATCGCATCCTGTTTATATGAACGCGAAAAGCTTATAAAGTACCAAATGTATTGTTGTACGTATTTCATCAATAGATGTTGTGATTCCTGAGGAAGTAGGTGTATAATTTTCCCGGGCGCATACGCGGGCACCGTTTAGTATCCTATAAAATAGCAAAGTTTGAAAAGCGTGTCACTAGAAAGGTGATGAAAATGAGAGTTTAGGGTTATAAAGCAAGAGGATGACCAAAGAAAAGACGGATGGATTGTGTGAAGGATGACATGAATTAAAAGAGAGTGAATAATCAGATGACGTCTGATAGGAGAGAATGGAAGAGAAAGACATTCCGTGCCGACCCCAAGTATGGGAACAGGGCAGGCAAATGAAGAAGAAAATAGCAAAGTTTGGCGAGTTGAGTGCTATAAAATTTTATTTTCAAATTTCAGGTAGAGGAATGTATGGAGAGTAGTATAACGTTGGCGGCGTTGGGTGCTGGTTTGGACGCCGCTAGAGTTCGGAGAGCGATCGCACGGCGACTTCGAGCTACTGGTAAGTACTGTTTGTTTTTAATAATAATATTCTACCACATAAATACAGCACCATCTGGTCCTAAACTAACCATGAGCTGGTAGTTTTTTTCTCGTGTGTGTGTGGTCAACTTTGGCGTCGGAGTTTTCGGACCGCCCGAACAACGATGGTCTCCGACATGGTCTAATGACTCTTGTCCTGCGACTAGAACCGGGTCCGACAGTTTTTAATGCATACTCCGAAGCACGGTAGCGCTTGATGTACTACTCTGTCAAGAAAGTACCTGGAAAATATCAATGATACTCAAACTGTTTGTTATTCATCCAAATTTATTTTATCACCTTCTAAGTATGCTCCTTCAGAAACGATACACTTACACCGACGAATAATCCAATCATCAAAACATTTTTTAATCTCCTTTATGTCTTCTACCGATTGAAAATGGGTGCCACGAAGTGGTAATTTGAGTTTAGGAAAAAGAAAGAAGTCGGCTGGAACCATATCTGGTAAACATGGTGGTTGCTCGATGGTATTTGTTGAGTGTTTGATCGAAAATTCGTTCACAATGATGGCCTTGTGCGAAAGAATTTTCTTTCCACAAATCTGGCCTTTTTCGTCGAATTTCTTTTTCTCTCTTAAACGCCGCATAACGCTCAAATAATATTCCTTATTTACCGTTTGACCTCCCGGCAAGAATTCCGAGTGTAGAACACCGCGATAGTCAAAGAAAACACTCAACATGACTTTGACTTTTGAACGAGTTTGGCGTGGTTTTTTCTGTTTCGGTTCAGTTGGAAGGCGCCACTCCGAAGCTTGTTGACGTAGTTTGCATGTCAAACTCGTAAACCCACGTTTCGTCACCAGTAACAATGCGTTTCATGAATGTTGGGTCGGAATTGACTCGTGCTAGCATGTGCTCAGCGACTCTCATGCGATCGAGTTTTTGGAGAAAAATCAGGTCTTTTGGGACTAGCCGAGCGGCAGCATGTTTCATACCCAAATGATTAGTTACTATGGCACGGATCGACTCGTGAGATACAGAAAGTTCGGCGGCTATCTCTCTCAAAGTTGAATGAGCATTTTCAGTGACTGTTTCCTTCACTTTTGGGATGTTAAATTCAGTTGCAGACGCTGATGGTCTACCAGAGCGAGGCAAGGCTTCCATCACATCTCGACCGCTTTTGAACGCTTTGTACCACTCATAAGCACGAGTTTTTGATAAAGTCGATTCACCGTAAGCCTTCTGTAACATTTTCATTGACTCCGAACACGAAATTCCATTGGTGATGCCAAATTTAAGACAAACTCTTCGTTCGATGTTTTTGTCTATTATGAAATTCGCAATACACACTAGATATGATATAACTAAAAACAGCACTGTATCCCTACTAATATTATAAATTCGAAAGTGTGTATGTATGTATGTATGTATGTTCCGTTTTCACGCGAAAACTACTGAACCGATTTTGTTGAAATTTAATATACCTAGAGATATATTGGACCATGGAGACGGACATAGGCTACCATAAGTTGCAAAAATTAAACTGGGAGGGATTGTAGGGAGGATAGAAGTTTATACGGCAGAAATTTTCCTCTTGGAAGTAAGAACGCATGCGCGAATAATTGAGTGCTGCGCATGTGCTATCTGTCAGTACTGTCAAGTGTCACATCATACATATTGTCATATTGTATTAAATTTGTATTTTGTTGTATTGTACGCATATCTAAACTAATAATTATATAATACGCTCAACCGGCTAAATCGATTTTCTCTACCTACTAAAATTATAAATGCGCAAGTGCTTATGGATATTTATATTGGACAACGATTGAAACACGACTTTGACATTGTCATGGATACTGAGCGAGTTAATTTGTGTCCTGTAGAGCTTCTGACTCTTTACAATGATCAGGAGTGTCTTCACACAACTTGAGACTAAGGGTAGATATGTGTTACCTACCCCGAATTTAACGCGTGCGAAGCCGCGGGCAAAAGCTAGTTTAATATAAATAAAAGGTGCAACTCAAACTCCGCGCGAAAAAAATTGAAAACAGTTGTGCCAATCTAACAAAAAAAAACAAAAATTTGAATTTGGAACCATAAAGAAATAATCCATTCCCGATACTTTTTTGACTGAATGTATTTGCCACACGTTGTTGCATAATATCTTTTTTGCCCGCAGTACCTCTACACTAGGCAGCTGAGAAGTACATCAACCGCGGGTGAAGTCGTTTTAAAGCATAATTTTCTAAATGGTATCTTTATATATCGTAGGGATACCATTCAACTCGTCAGAGGCGTTGATCGACGCGGTACTAGATGAACAACTGAACGAGGAGCCGTGGGGCGTCTCGCCCAGCCGACAGCGACTCGCGCGAGACATACTAGCGGAGACGTTGAGGGACTTCGCACCGAGATCTGGGTAAATAATGGATACGAACATAACTTCACGCCTTTATCCCCGAAGGGGTAGGCAGAGGTGTATTATACACCCACTCTTCGCCAGTTATGTTTCGGTCCCAATGTAATAGAGGGCGAGCCTATTGCCATCTACCAGGCACATAATTAAGCGGTCGATAGTTAACATTTTACAGTGGGTCTAGTACGAGTTTGCACTCGATCGTCACGGTGGACGATAGCCTAGTCGACGGGAACAATTTCCATACATTTTGTAAAAGCGCCCCTAACGGAGAGTAGAGACCGCTAGGGGGCGCATTTAGAAAATGTATGGAAATTGTTCCCGTCGCCTAGGCTATCGTCCACCGTGACGATCGAGTGCAAACTCGTACTAGACCCTCTGATATTAGGCGCTATCTATAAATTGCGTCACACGATTTTCTTGTTTTTTGCGCGCTACCCCGTCCTTGTCACAGTTGGTCTCATACGTCACCATATCATTTGTCATACAATTCATGGATCCCTATCCTTTCTATTTGTGTGACGTAATTTGTGGATGATCCTTTATGTAAAAGTTATTGTTGTTAACGAGCACAACCGGAAAGAAAGTGAGCAGATTCTTGCAACGATCGCGGGCGATTAACATATTTTATAAAGCTCTTGTCAATGTCATACGCTATTGCACGAGAGTGTATTTACCATGAAACTATTGTGATCACATTTTCTTCAGCACGCAACATGCATACTAAATAATACCGCAGTTATAAAATATGGGATTAGATATTTTAGTTTTAAAGAAATTCACAAACACCATCAGTCCGGTAGAATTATTTTCTCCTATGCGATATGAACGTTAAGTTTAACGATGAATTAAGGCTTAAGCTAGCGAAGGACAATCCTCAGAGTACTTTTAAAATCTTCAAAGTAAATATATTATAACTGCATTGTATATGGCACACAGGTTAGAATAAAAAGTGCAAAAAATAGTTTTAAAATGATACATAATGATTCTACATTTACATTTAATGTCACATTCAATTTTAAAACAATCCAACAAATAACTCAAACTCCTTCTTTACAGTATTATCCCATCAAGCCAATGGGACGACCGGCCCGACAGTGCAAGATCTCAATCGGACACAACAAGAACCCCATCCCCAGAACCCATTCCTACCCCACAGGTTGAACCAGAACCCGAACCAAGTGAAACAACCACAAATACGGCTCCTACGGTGACCCAAACTAGTAGTAATACAGCTCATACGGCTAGTGAGTCTGTTCCAACGGAACGGGAAAGTGAAAGCGAAGAATTTAAGCCTGAAGATAAGAAATTGACCCTAGAGGAAGAAAATAGACAGCTGAAGGAAGCTAGGTTATGTAAAGTCTGTATGGACTGTGAGGTGAGTGGTATTCACAATAGTATTATAGTAGTCCGGGGAGCCCTCGGTGCTAAATTGCGATTTACTCGAGCGTCATAGAGACGTAGGGTTGCGAAGCTTAGATGATAAAAAGATAAAAATGTAAATAATGTATAATTTGGATCTCTGCCTTTTCGCCGAAAATTGTTCAGCCGATTATCACTTGCCAACTAACGTTTCGCAGAATTTTCTTTCGCAGAATAATCATTTGCCAACTTGTGATATAATTTTGTTTTTATTTCCCAACCTCACAGTTGCCAACTTTACGTTTGGTCTTCCTTTTGTGGTCGCTGGTCTAACCTAACCTAACCAGCCATTGTTTCAGTAAACGTGCATTGTTTATCAGCATACTAACCTAATCTAACCTAACCGATTCCTTTCGATTTCACCTGAACTTCCGGAAACATCACCTGAATAGACGTAACGTTATTCGTCTAAAAGTTGTCTGGCCTAATAATTTGACAGAAGATAAATGCCCCAAACGTTTTTTGTCATTACAATAATCAGCTTAACAATAATTCTACCAAGTGAAACGTTGTCATACAAAAATTTGACAATCGTTAGTCGTCAAAGTGAAAAATAGGCGAAACGTTGGTTGGCAAGTGATAATCGGCCAAACAATATTCGGCGAAAAGGCAGGATCCCGTATAATTTTTCATCAGTGGGCTATTGACTTTCAAAATTTTTAAAAAGAGCTGTTGCCTTAATCTCTCCAGATAATCGTCATATTATGAGTAAGCACGTCTAGGACGTTAGGATAAAGCATATAATAATATATATCTTAATCTGACGCGCTTGAGTATTTCAAAACGATGCCAATTCAAACGAGTGAATTCGCAACTTCCTATAATAGCCACGAGTTTGCGTGACACCTAAATCGTCAGATGATTCAATCAGAGCTTTTTTTTGGTTCATTTAACATCCCCTTAGAAAATCTCACACACTTGATTAATTTTCTTGCTTTTGCATTTTGAAATCTTACCTCCATTATGGAAATTATCAGATTAACATTCCTACTTTATTAAAAATACATAGGACATGGATGTATCAATATCTGACACGCTCGAGTAAATCCCGCAATCCCTTCTTGGGCTTCATGATTTGATCTGAATAGACTTGCCTAAATTGTGACTTGGAGTGAAGCTTATTAGGAAAGTATGTGAATCCATATGCTTAGATTGTCCCTGTGGTTATAGATAAAGAATACAAAATGTCACTAACCTATCTTATTCCGTGAGTGTCGTAAGAAGTGACTAAGGGAAATATACGAAGCAAACATAGTACATATAAATCTATGGAAGCAAATAGAATTTTTGTGACAAGATTACAAGGCCAGCGTGATCATCATCAGCCCTTTAAACTGTCCCACTGCTGGGCACGGGCCTCTTCTCACTATGAGAAGGATAAGTGCGGGTTGGTAGACTTCACATGTCTTTCGAGAACATTATGGAGAACTCTTAGACATGCAGGTTTCCTCACGATGTTTTCCTTCACCGTTTAGCAAGCGATAATTAACAATTTAGTACGCACTTAACTTCGAAAAGTCATTGGTGCGAGCTGAGGATTCGAACCTGAGACCCTCTGCGTAGCAGTCTGTCGGTCTCTCCACTCGACTATCGTTGCTTCCAGCCAGCGTAATACAGCAGGCAAAATCCTCCTATTAATTCGCGTTGCTACTGTGCAGAAAATTATAGGAAAAGATTTGATACGAGGAAGGAGGGGAGACTTTTTGTTGTCTTGCTTTTTTATTTTATTTTCTAAATGGACGTGTATTTGACTGCTTCTGTGGCCCAGTGGGTAGCGTATGCGTCTACTGATCGGAGGTCCCGTGTTCGATTCTCGGATCGGGCAAAAGTGTTAATGGGTTTTTCCAAATTCTCAGTAGCAGCACGGAGTCTGGTGATGTGCCCGATAGCGGCAATAGGCTCGCCCCTTATTATGTGGAACCTAAAAATTGATGGCGAAATGTGGGTGTAATATAACACCTCGGCCTATCCCTTCGAGGATAAGGGCGTGCAGGGCTGGATTTAGCGGACTGGAGGCCCCGAGGCAACGTAGGTGTGGAGGCCCCTAATTTTTTCGAATAAAAGGAACTATTCTGTCTGTAAACTGTTTCAAAGTGTAACTTTCAGCAAAAGAAATTAAGTTAAATGATTTTTCTCGGATATGAACTGGTAATAAACGGCACTTTGAGAACTTTTTTGACGAAAAGTCGTCGATTATTTCGCTAAAATGCAGCTAATGGAACAAACCACTTTCAAAAATAGGTAACGTTACTTGGATAGCCAGTTTTTCTCATCGTCGTTCGAAGCCTATTCTTGATCAAATGATGTCAAGCCAGCATTTCTTATTACCTGAAAATAAATGATTATTATCATATTATTATTTCTGAGACTGTTTACCGGGTCCCGGCGGAGGTAGCATGCAAAAAAAACGTCGCAACATATTCATCTCGCTGACACGCAGATTTTGCTTGTGTTGCTCAAGCACGGCCCACGTCTCACCACCAAAGAACCTGTCCTATCAGCTTAGCCGGTATTTTAGGGCCTTTAATGACACGCTCACCTCACGCCATTGGGCCTAGGCTGCTAAAATGCGCGCCTTGACGTCGAAATCGATTTTACCAGACGTGTGGATAATAGATCCCAGATACTTAAACTTTGGCCATGTCTCCGCTTATGCCAATCAATGCGGGATCTGTAGTCTTGCAGACTAGCTACTTAATGTTCGCCACATTGATTTTCAGACCGCCGACGGATCCCGACGGTGAGGGAGAAATGATTTTTGGGCCAACAGCGGTCTGACCACGGAATCGGCATTTAACTGCATGTTTAGGATTATGTCTTTATAGGCTTCTGATACTCCATTGGACTTAGAGCCCACCAGATCACCAGTCGTGGTTCACAGTCGAAAGTCTTCTGCTATATGCCACACATAAGATGCAAAGGCGTGTTCTTCGACTTTTTCTTAGTTTTGTCTCTTTCATGGCATTTTTCTACAAATCTATCAAAGATACAAATTGAACCATCTCATTGTCAAGGTTAGGTTATCGTATTTGTAAACTTTTACGAATTCCTCTGCAGCAACATACAAATTTGCAGCGTCTATCTTCTCTAACGTCCAGTCCCAATATATGATTTATCCATGAATTTGGAGATAAGAGATGCATATTTGACATAAGCTCCATACAAAATATGTCTAATATGTATACGGCGGATATTGTATACGGCTGTTTTTGATTGACAAATCCGAATCATAATCGAACTGCTTCTTATGCTTGCAATGTTCCGGTGAGAGAAAAGGCTGATTTGATGGATAACTGGGATAAAACCGAACACTTTAACGTGAAGGCTCCTTTTCTCTGCATGCTTTTTTAAATGAGTTTGAACAAGATTGACCTTAGCTAGAAATTCCAAAATACCCAGAAAATTCTCGGTAATCCTATGATTTCGTAGTCTTCTCGTGTGGGGAGTAAATTTAAATCAATTAAATAAATTAAAATGAATTTAATTGTACTGACGACGATTTTGATAATTTCTTGCCAATACCTTTGTTGTCCCTCTTCTGCCCCTGACTCTTGATCGACACGACCCGTGACTTCTCCTCGTTGCACTCACTCTCCAAACTCGTCACTGAGTCTTTGACACCTCATTCCCGTATAGGCGCTACGTTGCATGCTGCCGGTCACCGAAGCCTTCTTCACTTAGTTTCGTTTTTTGTATGGACATTAATGTGTACATGTACGAAGAAAAACAAAGCCAGGATCGATTGATAGTCTCTTGATTGTGATTGCAACGTGTATACATTTTGATCTTAGAGGACTGAATTGTTAAGTGAGATGTATCACAGTTTGGCACTTTTATTTTTCAAGAACAATATGCAAAAAAATAACCGAAATATGCCTTTACCGCCGAAATTTGGATAACATTTTTATATCTAGTGTGGGGGCCCCCCTCCTGTGGAGGCCCGGGGCCATTGTCCCGCCTGCCTTCCCTTAAATCCAGCCCTGAGGGCGTGTCTATAATAAAACGACATGTAAAATTCATCCGCGCTGAAAGTCATGAGATCAAAGAACAATGGTCGGTTCCCATACAAAGGTGGACCAGAATTTCTTTTTTCACGTCTATTGCTGTGGAGTTATTTATCAATATTTTTATGTTACTTTATTTAACTTTAGTATAGATATGAATTTAAAAAACTTGGGATTACCTTTTTTATTCTATAAAAAGTATGTTTGAGGTTATGAACTAAATAGTGTTTTTATTTAGTTTATTCGTAAAAATATATACATTAAACTATTCTGGTACCTAATATATGTGTGTAGAAATCATGTTCTTCTAACAAACAAACTAAAAAACTCAATTCATAGCAAGCGAGGAACAATTGACGTTGATGTACCGGGTATAACAGTGACAGATACCGAAATGGCGTATTTGTTCCATTTCATTTCATTCACGTCAAATCTTAGATTTTTCTTTAAAAAAAACGATTAATTACTACGTAATAAAATATTTTTAATATTTTATATGTAACTAAAACACCTATTGATATTTTATTGTAAAAGTTATATTTTATTTTATTACAAAGTAACATAAATTCTTATTTATCATATCGTATAATGAAACGCTTATTTTGACAATAAGGTTATGGCTGCGTTCATAACATTTCATTATTGTTTAGGGGTATAGTTTAAAAATTAAACTGTAAATACATTATTTCTTTCTCCCAAGTCCTAAAAATATGTATTTATTTTGATCAAAATATTTAAAAAATTTACTTTTTTTTGGTATAGGACTAATTATCAGACGTACTAAAGGCCAAAGTGACCATTGTTCTTTTGTTCTCTATTTATTATCTGTAATAAATAAAAGCGACCTTTTATTGTTAATGTTTTTGAAGGAGAATAGGAGTGTAAAGCTGTGTCTTCAACAAAGAAATAAAATAAAAATTGACGGTTAAACTTAAGTTTTGACTCTACCGGCCCACTGCCACTTCAACTTTCTAATTCTTTGAGCTTTGTCGATTACCTTAGTTCTCTGTCGGATCACTTCATTACGAATTCGATCCTTCAGAGAAACTCCGAGCATAGCCCTCTCCATAGCTCGCTGAGCGACCTTAAATTGGTGGACTAGTCGCACCGTCAGTGTCCACGTCTCGGCACTGTAAGTCATAACGAATAGGACGCACTCGTTGAAGACCTTTGTTTTAAGGCTTTGCGGTAGGGTGACGAAAAAACTTGACGGAGTTTCCTATATGCTGCCCAGCCCTTCTTCACCTTGTTTCTCTCCAACTCCGAGGTTTGGTAGACATACTCCTGAACAACTTCGTGAATCCGGAACCGATTATCCTATATGGGGTCCCCCCATATAGGATACCTAATCGGTTCCGGAGGTCATGTTCATTGAACATTATCTTGGTTTTATCCAAGTTCATCCGGAGACCGATGCGAGCATAAGAATCAGCTAGGCTGCTCAGCATATACTGCAAGTCCTGCACGGTTTCAGCAAGTTCAAGGCGTTTGTGAACAATTTGGGGGAGATAACATCCCCTTGTCTCACACCTCGATGCAGGTGGATAGGTTCAGACTGCTGTTTCTGTACTTGGACGGTCATGGTGGCGGCGTCACACAGACCTCTCAGCACTTGGACATATCGCCAATCGACTTGGCACCGTTGAAAGGACTCCAGAACAGACCAGGTTTAAGTGGACTCAAAGGTCTTCTCATAGTCCACAAACTCTAAACACAGGGGCTGATTATACTCCTCTGTCTTCTGTATAATCTGCCGCAATGTGTGGATGTGGTCTATGGTGCCGTATCCTCCTCGAAAAACGGCCTGTTCGGGCGGCTGAAACTCGTCAAGTCTACGAGGGCAGTCCCAGAAGTATCCGACCTGACACACTTAAAGAGGTTTTTATCTCAAATAAATACTCTTTTTAAAAATAATATACTTCATAAAGTTTAAATTTGAAATTGGAACACGTAGCGTCGTTTGTCTTTTGTTTAGTAGCCATCAATAGTTGACGCTGTGAACAAATTTTCAGACATGGAGTAAATTGGCCATCGTTATGTGATACAATACTTTCATTTGAAAGGTTTTAGTCCAACTGATATTAAAGCGGAGCTAGATTCTACTTTGGGGGAGTCTGCTCCATCGTTTACAACAGTAAAATATTGGGTGGCAGAGTTTAAACGAGGTCGCTTGAGCTGCGAAGATGAACATCGATGTGGTCGACCAAATGAAGTGACAATACCAGAAACCATAGAAAAAATCCACAAAATGGTATTAGATGACCGGCGATTGAAAGTACGCGAGTTAGCAGACATGGCAGGGATTTCAAAAAGTGCTGTACATCGCATATTAACCGAAAATTTGGATATGAAAAAGATGTGCGCAAGGTGGGTGCCGCGATTGCTCACAGAGGACCAAAAACGACGTCGCGATGATATTTCGACCGAGTGTTTGGCAAAATTTCACAATAATAAAGCGGAGTTTTTGCGGCGTTTTATTACTATGGATGAACCGTGGGTGCATTATTTCACACCAGAGACTAAAGAACAGTCGAAGCAATGGACTCGTAGAGGAGAACCAGCCCCAAAGAAGGCGAAAACCGTTCCATCAGCGGGAAAGGTCATGGCCTCCGTTTTTTGGGATTGTCGTGGGATAATCTTTATAGATTATCTTCAGAAAGGACGGACTATCAATGGCGAGTATTATGCTAACCTGTTGCATCAATTAAGTGAACAAATCCGTCAAAAACGACCGCACCTGGCGAAAAAAAAAATTTTGTTTCACCAAGACAATGCACCAGTACACACGTGTGCCAAGGCCATGACCAAAATCCGCAAGTTAAAGTTCGAACTACTTCCTCATGCACCCTATTCGCCCGACTTGGCCCCTTCGGCTTATTTTTTGTTTCCAAATTTAAAAAAAATGGCTTGCTGGTAAAAGATTTGCCAGCAATGATGAAGTGGAGGCAGCGGTTGATGAGTATTTTCACGAGCTCGACAAATCTCATTACAAACAAGGTGTTGAAGCTATCGAACATCGCTGGGCCAAGTGCATAGAACTAAAAGGAGATTATGTAGAAAAATAATAAAAAAAAAAATTTGATTTTCTTTTGTTTTCCTTGTCAGGTCGGGTACTTTTGGGACTACCCTCGTACGCGCGAGACGGTTCGTAATGAAGTTTTGTCTCCCTTTTTGAAGAACAGAACCACAATGCTCTTGCTTTACGCCCTTGGAGTTCTCCCCGAGAAGAGGGCAGAATTAAAAATGCGTTGAAGCTGCACAAGTATGGGTTTCCCACCTGCCTTTAGCAGCTCCGACGTAATTCCATCGTCCCCGGGGGCTTTTCCATTTTTGAGTTGCCTTAGGGCCACCACGATGTCGTCCTGGCTGACACCTGGCAACTCTTCCGTGAAGTGGCGGGTTAAAGTGGCTCTGGGATCTTCGAATTCGAGTTAGGGACGAGACGTTTTCGTGGTGTAAAGGTTACCGTAGAAGCTCTGAACATCCGACCTAGAAGTGACGACTTGCCCGTCTGACGTGGTCAGCTTCGTCATCGGATAGTATGTATCCTCCAGATATTCAAAAACGCTACGATTTTTTTTTATTAATTTATTTAGTCTCATCAGACACTTTAGAAAAACTGATCATTGGTTTTTCATATATATATAACAGGATGTAATCATTGTGGTGTGCAGGTGAGCGTGGTGTTCCTGCCGTGCGGACACCTGGTGTCGTGCTCGCGCTGCGGCGCCGCGCTCGACGCCTGCCCACTGTGCCGCGCCACCGTGCGGGCACTCGTGCGCGCCTACCTCGCCTGACCGACACCACGGTACGTACGTGTACGTGCCCACTGTGCCGCGCCACCGTGCGGGCACTAGTGCGCGCCTACCTCGCCTGACCGACACCACGGTACGTACGTGCCTACCTCGCCTGACCGACACCACGGTACGTACGTGTACGTGCCCACTGTGCCGCGCCACCGTGCGGGCACTAGTGCGCGCCTACCTCGCCTGACCGACACCACGGTACGTACGTGTACGTGCCCACTGTGCCGCGCCACCGTGCGGGCACTAGTGCGCGCCTACCTCGCCTGACCGACACCACGGTACGTACGTGCCTACCTCGCCTGACCGACACCACGGTACGTACGTGTACGTGCCCACTGTGCCGCGCCACCGTGCGGGCACTAGTGCGCGCCTACCTCGCCTGACCGACACCACGGTACGTACGTGCCTACCTCGCCTGACCGACACCACGGTACGTACGTGTACGTGCCCACTGTGCCGCGCCACCGTGCGGGCACTAGTGCGCGCCTACCTCGCCTGACCGACACCACGGTACGTACGTGCCTACCTCGCCTGACCGACACCACGGTACGTACGTGTACGTGCCCACTGTGCCGCGCCACCGTGCGGGCACTCGTGCGCGCCTACCTCGCCTGACCGACACCACGGTACGTACGTGTACGTGCCCACTGTGCCGCGCCACCGTGCAAGCACTCGTGCGCGCCTACCTCGCCTGACCGACACCACGGTACGTACGTGTACGTGCCCACTGTGCCGCGCCACCGTGCGGGCACTAGTGCGCGCCTACCTCGCCTGACCGACACCACGGTACGTACGTGTACGTGCCCACTGTGCCGCGCCACCGTGTGGGCACTCGTGCGCGCCTACCTCGCCTGACCGACACCACGGTACGTACGTGCCTACCTCGCCTGACCGACACCACGGTACGTACGTGTACGTGCCCACTGTGCCGCGCCACCGTGTGGGCACTCGTGCGCGCCTACCTCGCCTGACCGACACCACGGTACGTACGTGCCTACCTCGCCTGACCGACACCACGGTACGTACGTGTACGTGCCCACTGTGCCGCGCCACCGTGTGGGCACTCGTGCGCGCCTACCTCGCCTGACCGACACCACGGTACGTACGTGTACGTGCCCACTGTGCCGCGCCACCGTGTGGGCACTCGTGCGCGCCTACCTCGCCTGACCGACACCACGGTACGTACGTGTACGTGCCCACTGTGCCGCGCCACCGTGTGGGCACTCGTGCGCGCCTACCTCGCCTGACCGACACCACGGTACGTACATTATTTCCTAATTTCAAATCTTCTTACGTACATAGTACACAAAATATTTTTATATCTTTGTTCAAACAAAATTCGACCCATATGGTCAAGTTCAAACCTGCGCAAACATCTGACAAACAACAAAATAAGGAAACTAATTATTTTCATGTAAATTAGATTGGGGTTTACGAACCTTCATATTTTAGAAAATTCTCATAATGCAATGTGTTTATGAGGTTGGTTATCGGGACAAACGCAAGCCCATATTCTATTCCGACTTAGTTATATTTTTGCTAAATTTCTTAAAAAAAAATGTTTAGACATTTTTGTGTGAGAGAGTAACTAACATCCATATTATTATATCCATTCCCACAACTTTCATAATATAAGTAACTAGTCGACGCCAGCGGCTTCGCACGCACATATATTCGAATTTCCGGTTTTGCCCGATCCCGTGGGAATTTCGGGAAATCCCGTCTTAGTGCACCCTTGCGATCCCCAAGGAACAAACATGCCAAATTTCAGCTTCCTGCGCCTAATTGTTTAGGCTGTAGCTTGTCTGTCAGTCAATCAGTAACGCAAGGTTTTTATATATTAAGATTATTCACATTTATTTTTATTTCGCAGATCTTCGACAGGGTGAACAATCAACTTCATCATTACATTGTCTTCAGTTTAAAGACTCTAGAATATTCTTTAATCTAACAATGAAGTAGTTAGTTGTGGATGTGTAGCTCATATAGCATTTAAATGGATTAGATTCAGTTTATATATAGATACATTTGTGTTCATTATAACCTATAATATTGGCCTACATTTGATGTATGGTTTATTTGGGAAATTACTTATAATTCAACCTTAAATTACATGGTAATTTGACGCATGACGTTCTAGTGAGAAATAAAATAAATATTTTTAGTTGTAGACTACATTCGTGGCGGACGATAAAAGTACAATGTATAAAAAGAAGTGTTAAATGTATCGAGTTCAGTACATAGTTAGGCCAGGATCACAAAAAATGTAAAATACAGCAATGTTTTCAATTAAAATATCTACTTATCCATATAATGTAAATAATATATTATTTTGAATCAAAACTGTAAGCTACCTGAATATATTTTTACAACTCAATGTCACTGTTTCAGAATTGTATCATTTTAATATTATTATGTAAACATATTGTATACGGGACTTTTTTTTGTGAAGTACCCATGTTTATACTATATCGAAATCATTGCTAAATAGTACTATGACGTAGCACACAATTGTATAAGAAATATAAGATAATACACGAACAATATTCGAGCAGGCGTGTTCTTAAAGTGTGAATGAGTTCCATAGTACCGCCACGAGTGTAGTCCTAACTACACTACCGATTATAAAACGGCAACTTTTATATCTAGGTTTCGGTATTAACATACAATCACTATAATCGCAGCTTGCATACAAACTAATAGTGCGTAATTAGTCAACTAATACGATATCTTACATGTATTACACAACGAACTATAATAATTATAATATAAAATTCAGTTATGTCGCACCAGCCATTGCCAAAAGTACATTAAACTTTATGGAAATTACCTGTCAGTGCTATGAACTAAATTAGGTATAAACAAAACCTACTAAAAATAGCTTACAATATAGTCGTTCTAATTTATAAGACAAAAAAAGATAAACAAATAAAGCCACAAAAATAATAGCTTAATATTAAATTTAAAAAAAGAACACCAACCAAAAGCAATATTTTGAGTAGATTATTTAAATGTCGGAATAGATTAGTATAAAATTAATGTTACCTAAAATCATTTGTGTCACCTATGATATCATCATGTCAGCCATATTCTAATCAAATCTTTCAAATTTTTAAATTTACCTGTTTGCATAAAGCTGTGTAAACGCCTAGAATACTTGTCTATTATCATATTGCATGCTGCTATTAAACATACTGCAATGTATAATGCATCTTCTATACATGTCATTAAGTATATTATAGAATAACGAATTAGGTCTAAATTATCATAATTATGATCCAAAATTGTTATTTTCTATTGCAAACGATTGTGCAATGGAAAAGAGAAAGAGACTTGTGTGTTTGTACTTGTAGCATGTGTTCTCTTACCTAAAGAGAATTAGATTGTACTTATAAAAATACCTGCATGCTTACTGTACCAGTGAGGTGAAATGTTCAAATGTTATCAAACCTACCTACCTATTTTATTACATTATATCGCTCACCTAGCAGTATAATGGCACAATTTACAAAAAAGCGAAATTGAGTTTTTATGGCCTAAGTGTTAAAAAGTGTATAATTTATAAAGTGGTAAAACGGCACGGTGTTAGTTTTCCTATTTGTTGAGAAAGGGCGTTAAGTGTCAATGTAGTACTTAGTACGTTCCCCCTGCTTCCGCGCATAACAACGGCTTATTTGTCAGTTGTGCCGGGCGAGGTGCAATCGCTTCTAAATCTGTCTTGGCGTAAGTGGCAAATGTGACATTTTATTAACGTAGTAAGTTAGTAGACATTAAAAAAAAAATCAAAACACATTTGGCAAAATGGCACATTAGACAAAGGAATGTGACATCGCTATTTATTCCATGCTCAAATCTAACTCACAGCTAACTACAGAGAGACAAAGCTTGCAATGCTTATAGTTTTGTTTACTGCTTAGTTAATTAATAAAGATACTTAAAGGTAAAGTAAACTTCCTTAAAATTTCGGAGCAGTAAGGTAAACCTTGATTTGGATCTGGATTTCACTATCGTACCTTTATCTAAACTTAAACTGCCAAACTTTTAAGTGCTTTTGTTTTTAGAACGGAGAGTAACTATCTCACCATAATATGAAGATAAAAAAAATATGATTATTACCTACGTTTACAATAAAATTAAGAGAAGATTGGTGATTATTCTTTATTTTATTTATTATAGTTTGATGATGACTATTTCTTAACGTTTCACGAGCCAAATATAGGTTATTATAATACTTTAGTTAAACTTTTTATGTAAGTAAGTATACTAATTTATTTGAATAAAATTACAAATACGAATATTAAAAAAGTCTGAAAATTTCGGGAATCAAGGAAGTGACACAACATTACTATTTAAAAATGTATTTATTGCATTTCGAAGTATTCTCCGCGAAATTTGACACATTTTTCCATACGATGGAACCAATTATTGAAGCAACCATTCCATTCGGAAGTTGGCGTCTCCAAAATGGCTGTTTTGTAGGCGTCCACAGCTTCTTCAGGTGATGAAAATCTCTGTCCACGCAATTTATTCTTTATTTTAGGGAAAGTATAGAAATCACTAGAGCTTAGGTCGGGGCTGTACGGCGGATGGTCTAATAATTCTGTTTTCTTGCTCTAAAAACTGTTTTGTTCTGTGCGCGGTGTGAGAACTCGCATTGTCGTGATGGAGGATGATGCGGTGGTTGCAGTTCTCTTTACGGAGTTCAGAAACGACCTGTGGCAAACAAATGCTAGCATACCATTCTGCATTAACCGTTCTTTGTCCCTCAAGAGGAATAGTCATAACATGGCCGGTTTTGGAGACAAACGTGGCCACCATTTTTTTGCAACATTCCGTGAACGAAAAATTTTTGTTGGCTTTAACTCATTTTCGAACACCCAAACTCGTGACTGGTTTTTTGTTTCGGGTTCGTACGCGTATATCCAGGATTCGGCACCTGATACGATGTTGTATACAGCATTTGAGGATCCTGTGTGGAATCTTTCGAGAGTTCCGACGCACCAAGTAACGCGAGCCGCTTTTTGCTCTTCACAGAGCGAATGCGGTATCCATCGGGAAAACAACTTTTTTATACCTAATTGTTCATACTTACATACATACATAGAGTCACGCCTGTTTCCCCGAAGGGGTAGGCAGAGGCATATTAAACGCCCACTTTTCGCCAGTGTTTTGATCCCACGTAATAGGTGGCGAGCCTATTGCCGCTTATCGGGATATTTTGTTTGCCAGAGCCTCGTCCGTTGATCGGCAGGTGCACCACTTGCAGGTGAGGTTGGCTTGGGACCCTAAGTTCTTGGTGGGAACCCTATGCACCTAATTGTTCATGCAAGATTATTTTTATTTGACTCATGCCAATGTCTAAAGTTGCCTGAATTTCGCGGTATGTCACATGTCGATCTTCCTCAATCAGCTTACGCGCAGCATCAACGTTTTCTTGGGTGACTGCAGTTTTTAGACGACCTTGACGGAGATCATCACTGAGCTTGACACGTCCACGTTGAATTCAGCAAACCAAGGATAAATTGTGGTTTTGGATGGGGCTTCATCACCAAATGCAGAAATCATCCGATCAACACACTATTTTTGTGTTAAACCACTTCGAAAGTCATAATAAATCATCGCTCTTGAATTTTCTCGAATCAATTCCATTTTCTCAACGACTAAACAAGTTTGACAAAACCTTGTGACAAGACCGAGAATCTTTTTTTAAATAAATAAATGGTATTCGATTTTTAAAACCAAGGAGTTTTCAATTAAAAATATTTTAATATGACAGGAACAGTGGAAATATTCCATTCCCGATACTTTTAGTGCAGCCTATGTAGGCATGTTGATTTCAAATAAAAACTGTTGTTTTCTATTAAGCAAATGTCTTTATTTCTTGGTTTTCAAATCCTGTTTAATAATGGCTTTGGGGGCATATATGACATTTTTGGAAGTTTTTAAAAGTATAACGGCACAATTGCATGGCTCTTCTTCTTTTTTGACTGTTATGAAGCAACTCCTGGAAACCTGAAGTGTATTTTTTTATCCCTAAGTATCTATTAAGGTCTATACTAGTTGCTAAAACCATAAAATTCATTATATAACGTAAAATGAAGTCATAACTTCGTTTCAAACATTTGTAAAATCTTTGACCCTCATTTCTGTAAAATAAGAAAAAAGTAGATGTGTCATTATACCGCTAGGTGTGCGATATTCGTGGTATCAATTAAATGTCAACATTTCTTTTTTAATTTGATTAAAGCTTAAATGAAATAAGATTGTTATTTTTAAACTAAGTTTAAAACTAATCTTATCAAATACTGTAGTATAACTACGAAATTTATATACTTATCAAATATTTTAATGATGTATTCTTCTCAAAGGAAAACATCATGTTAAACATGTTTGTACATGTTCAGCATGTTAATATAAAAAAGCAAGTCGACCTTGGTTTGTAAGTTAATTAGTTAATTTGAATATCCTTGTGACTACATTAGTTGTTTTTATTACTAATGTTTTGTCAAAAAATATAACGTTTATTATATTATGTTTATTTCGTAAATAAACAATGAATTGGAGAATGCATTGTTTTGCATATAAGCAGATTATTTATTTAAAGATAATGTGTAATAGTTGTTTGTAGGCTGTGGTTCAAAAGAGAAGGCTGATGTTATTGTCACACTAATCGTCTATAAACGTTTGCCTTCTCGATAAAGTAGTGTAAAGTGCGTAGTATGATGTCGAAATGATCTGATATTACAAACAGTATTGGCTTGCTTCACACCAACGTTGTGAGATTTATCGACATTGCTGGCAGATATTGCATACGATACCAGTGCAATACCTTAGTAAGAACATTCATGAACAGTTACTGCACGTCTGAATAGGCATTATCATCTTGATAAACTGGGTGTCAAAAGACCCATCACTAAGCCGAAGTTTACTGGTTTTGCACATCATGCTAAGTTATACTAAGGAAAAAAAAAATTGGTTGCCTGTAAAGTCGGTATACGGGCGAAAGTTTTACGTGACAACGACTTATATAATAAATAATAATTTTAATGTGAATATTCATTCGTATAGTAGGAAGAAGGATGAAAGACGCGTGCCTTTCACTTTTTATGTCTGTCTCTCTCGCTCTTAGGCGGGACGCGTGCCTCTCACTCGCTCTCATTGTGAGCGCATAACGTGAGCGGAGCGTAACGCAGTTTCTTGAAGTGTCACCCGGCAAACCAATTTATAAGACGTTGTCACGTCAAAATACTTCAATCTGACATTATTCACGACCAGCCCTTACCATCATCATTATTGTCCTAGCGTTATTTCTGTTGCATCCAAGATCCATTTCGCTATACGTGCAGTCCAAATCGTTTCTATGTCATTGTCATATAAGTACACCTAGCTAAAGCAATGCCAGAACATACTTTACAAAGAATATGCCGAATATATTACTACATAGAAGTGCTCTTTGGTGTAAAGCAAGCCTTTGTAATGGTGCCTACACTTTGAATTTGCATGACGTATTAGGTAAACCTTAGTAGCCTTTGTAGTCACTGCCAGACGTAATTAAAATGTGTAAGCGCCATCGACTAAAGTAATATTTTACTTCAGATATATGTAATGAATTTTGTTATGTTGTATCTAGTTTTAGAATGTAAGGTGATCCCCTTTTTTAACATCATGGTACTCAAATACATCGGTTAAAAACCTGAACTTTCGTTTTATTTAGCTATAGTTAAACTTGTAGCTTTGCTTGCGTCGTGATTATCGGGAGACTATTGAAATAATATGTACCCTTTATGCGTCCTGCCCGCCTAGGATACGCACCACGAGATATCACACGCGTGAATGAAGAAATATTGTCGTTATCGGTTAATATCTCGTTTTCTTTAACATGCGCGCCACGATAGACAAGCTTCTCGTCGAAGAATTCGCTCTCGTTGCACGAGTAACCGATGTTGCCCTTTGAAACATAGAATGTCAATTACGGAATTTATTAATGTAACCACACCGGTTTAGTTCATTCAATTTGTGCTCAAATGGCTCAAAAGACTTGTATCCGTTAATGAAACCTCTATAGTTTATCATATTATTATGTACTGTCTCAATAGAATTATGACATTTGTAATTTGTATACGAATTCAAAAGTTTGGCGGACAGTACCTTTACGCCTCGGCCTAAAATGGAAAATATTAATAGGAAATCGTAAGTAATCATTTTTGGCCATGATGTTCACTAATTTTATTTTAGTAATCTTAATAATGTAGCCCTAACAAGCTGACCGACACTGTTTCAGAATACGTAGCAATAAGGCACAAATACAATATTTGTGCCAATATATGGTACGAAATCCAGCGTTTGCGGCTGGTGATTATCGCTCGCCATTGGGAGCAACAAAAAATAACGCCGAATGGGCCAATTTAAAACGGGCTCTAGACGAGTTAGGACCGAGTAGGTCCATTGAGCAATGGAAAATCGTAAGTTGATAAAATTACATGAGCAGCAGGATTATCAAATATTTTGATAGTTTAGTTTGAAGTATTAACATTGATATATATTATTTAAAGTGCTGGCGTGATCAGAAAAGGAAGGCGCGAGCGGAGGCTGGGGCCTTGAGGCAAGCTATAACTGCTACAGGCAACAGCGAACCAGTTCCCACTTTGTCCAATAACTCGGAACTAGTGCTTGGTGCGATTGGCCAAGAAATGGCTGTGGGTTTTGGCCCAGATGAATCACCAATTGGTGTAAGTATATTCATATTATTTATTTGACTAGCACTGACTTAATAATAAATATTATACTACTTTTCAATTGATTTGATATACTATGTTTAAATTGAACTTTGAAATATACTGTGTAAATTGAATGAGTAACATTGTATAAACATTAGACAATATTACAAGTTTATCTTAACCTTTTTATCTTAAATATGACAATCTTGCTTGTATGTATGTATATTCCTGTAGGTATCCATATGCTGCTTTGTAACATTTTATCATTTCTCTTTCATTATAGTTCAGTCATACCATCACAGAGCCACCACCAAACATGGTAATACAGGCAGGCCCCTCTGATCGCCCAGCACCATCACAAACAGGCCCCTCCAATGACCCAGCACCGACACAAGCAGGGCCCTCTGATGGCCGAGCACCACCAGAAATTGAAAGTGGCGAACCTCAATTGGCAAACACCAATAGAAGGGTACGTCGGGCTCTACCCCCGGAACGCTTCATAGAAGCTCAGATGGAGCTTAACAACTTAATTAAGGTATATATTAATTTGAAATTGTATTATAAATCTACACTTAATAAGAAAAAGTAGCATTGATATCAACCTTAAATAGACTTTCTACAACTATAATTTAAATGTGTTCAATTTTAGGAACTAATTGGAGAAGTACGCCGTGGCAATGAGCTCAGGGAGGCGCATCTCGATATCTTGTAAGTACTAACATTTTATATCAAACAATGATTGTAGCTGTGTAGAGGCAGCCTAGCCTAGTGAGAAAACCAACAGTCCAATAATCACTTTTCGAAATTCACATTATTGTTTTCAAAGTTATGTGTGTGCCACAGCTTAAAGGTTCTTAATTAGGATATATCTATGGAAAACATGATTGTAGATGTGGTGATTACTCTAAGATTAAAATTTGTGTACATACCTAACATGATGGGGCATGATTAATACAAACTACAATTAAATACTAAAAGATGTTTAATTATGTTATTGATTTTGGAAATATGTGGATATTAGTTGTGCCCGTCTTGCATTGGCAGTTCTGAGCGTTTGCACCGGCTCTGCTTCAACACTGGGCTCTTCATCGTCTTGTAGCCCAGGCGGTGCAATGTCCATTGGTACCCTGTAATAATTTAAAAATATTACATTGCTTAAAGTTAAGAATATGGATTAATATTGAAATAAACAATTTCAATGCCTACCCAAAATGCTTCATCAAATTATAAATTATGCAACAAGCATATATAATTTTTGACGCTTTCTCTGGCGCATAGTGGAGCACCCTATCTATACCCAAGCATCTGAGACTGCCTTTTAGGTACCCATTGGTCCTTTCAACTGCATTCCTCACCCTGCAATGCCATTGAGTGTACCTTTGCTCAGGCGTCTCAGGTTCTGCGTGGAGAATGGGTGTCATGAGCCAAGGTTCCAAAGGATACCCTGAATCACCTGCAAACAAGTATCTGTTGTCAGAAAATTATAATATTATATTATCTATTTACAGACGCGGTGTACACACAGACAGAAGAAATTAATTTAAACTTATTTATAGCTGTGTTATGTTAATTAAGACTGATTATTTACTGTGTTATGTTAATTAAGACTGATTATTTACTGTGTTATGTTAATTAAGACTGATTATTTACTGTTATGTTAATTAAGACTGATTATTTACTGTGTTGTTATGTTAATTAAGACTGATTATTTACTGTTATGTTAATTAAGACTGATTATTTACTGTTATGTTAATTAAGACTGATTATTTACTGTGTTGTTATGTTAATTAAGACTGATTATTTACTGTTATGTTAATTAAGACTGATTATTTACTGTGTTATGTTAATTAAGACTGATTATTTACTGTGTTATGATAATTAAGACTGATTATTTACTATCTAATGACTGATTAGTTCCTATCTAATGTTGATTCTTGCTCAATTTAAAAGCTTCTTGCTTATTTTTAAAAGACAAGTGTTAATTAGACACTATGTCTAAAATACAAATAAATAATATTCTGATTTAATTAAAATGTTTTATTTACATTGACAAATTAGTGATTCCTAACATTGCAGTGCTATTTACATCATCAGCAATCGTCTTAGTGTCTGGGGTCTTCAATCTAGTCAAACCAGACCAATATGTGCTTTTCCAAAGAGCAATTTGCTATGTAACCTTTGCAAGACCCTAAGAGATAGTGATATTCTAAGTGCCATCTAAAGCATGGAGATGCTCATACAGAAACCAACAGGGCAGTCAGTTGCTCACCTTTTTAAAAACTGACCTGTACCAACCTAGTTTGCCGCATTGATATTTTACTTATTAGTGTACGCGCCTCTATGACTGATTCCTGAAATTATAATATCATTGTCATCCTGACTTTATTTTCGCTATCTAGTCTAACCAGATTTAGCCGAATATGTTCCATTTCCATGGAGCATCAGCCATCTGACCTCTACAACCAAAAGGGATAACCATATTCTATAGTTAGACTAGTGGTTTTTGTAATTCTACTAGTTCTGACTTTCCATAACAACCATATATGTTCTCCAGACAGCTGGGACCAACAACTACCTAACCCAACAACCAACAACTCCTCTCAAGGTAAGCTATAGTTCACTTTTAATAATTATGCACATAACCTGAGAAACATTCATATGAATTTTAATAAGTTCATTGATCCATGTGTCCATACCCCGGACCCAGTGCACAGCAGTCTGTTGGTCTTCCCATTAGGCTATTGCTGCCTGTTCATAATAATCCACAGTATTAATTTATAGTTACCATACCTAATAAAAAGTAACTGCCAATTCTTTGATCGTGCAGCCTTTTCAATTCTTGTCTAACAGCAGAATGATGCCATATAAAGGCATCATGTACTCTGCCTGGATATCGTGCATTTACATTTAATATTCGGCAGTCTGAATCTACAACCTGCAAGATAGAACATAACAGAATTATATTATTATAAACTTCTAGTATACAAGATATTATCTAACTTAGAAATACTACTTGTTTAACTATAGACAAGTATTTGTGATTTTGTATTTGTTAATACAGTCACTATTCTAAAGATATTTTATTATAGATAGATTTATAATATATTTAAGTGTAATTAACATAATATCTGGCATGATTTACTCAATTTAGATTACAAAACAATATACTTAAATGTTTAGTACAGTATAATGCAACTAGCAGTAGACATATTGTGGATGTAACAATGTAGAATTTCTACTTTCACAGATGCTATAGTCAAGTATGGTGACCTCAAGATGTTCTTATAATAAAGCACATAGTATAATTGTTGACATTTACCAGTTGCACATTGATGGTATGTGCATCCTTCCGTCTATTTTTGTACTGAGCTCCTTGTGGGCCAGCTGGAGGGAAGATTTTAATATGTGTGCAGTCTATGAGCCCTAACACTCCTGGCACATTATATTTTGCAGTAAATTGTGCAGATACACTCCTTCGGGCAGTTTCTGTGGCCGGAAAGTGGACCCACTCAGCTAAAAGTCTAAAAGTAATTTGTTAATAACATATTACAAATAGATATAACAAATGACAATTTCACAATAACAAAATATAATAATATAAGTATACCTTCTATAAATAGAGTCCAAAAATTTGTCAAGACAACTACTAACAGTAGTTTGTGCTTGACAAATGCTGTGATCCTGTCCAATTTGCCTTTGGTAACCCCCATTGGCCAGAAATTGTACTGATGTCAATACCTACAAAGTATTTAACAATTGTTACTGTGTTGAATAAGAATGAGGTCCCATGCGCAGCTTCGTTAATAATGATATTAACTTACCTTTAAATAGACAGGCAGGCCATCTGAATGAGGCTCGAGATCCGTGGCAAGCCTTTCTATTAGAAACAGAGCCATTGGTTTCGATATACGCCAAAGCAACTGGAACTCTCTGTCGCTCAACGTAAAAGGGTCACAAAGATCCCTAATTCGCCTTCTTTGCACTTTTCTCGCGTGGCGCTCTTCATATAAGTTTAATAAATAATTATAATAGGGGACTGCCATTTTCTTTGTGGTTAAAAAAATATTTTTAGTAGCTCGTGTAGTTCTCGACGTATGAAAGCATTGACGACTATTATTACTATTTTAGTTGTCAAAATTTGTCTTAATCGAGTATTACTGGGCCGTCATGTTAGGATTCGTCGAGAGAAATGCCACAGATAAGTAAAAACGACTATTATATCTACATTTGACATAACGAGTCGAATCGTGTGTGTAACCATGTTAGAGTCAGCGAGTTAATAGAGATAATCGTCATAAACACGAGTAAACGTGTAGAAATAATTTTCTCGTGGTGCGTATGCTGGACGGGCTGGAGTACCTATGTACAATCAACTACAAAAGTCGCTACACCCCTCTGAAGCTTTGCCGAGACTGTGTATGCATTAAAACTCCTCGATTATAAGGTATTCTTAATTTATAAATTATGATTTATTTAGCTGACTGTACTTAAAGCTAAATCTTCCGTGATGGCTGATGAACTTCAGTCAAGGATTGGATAATAGCAGAAACAGTTAATTTAAAAACTGTTTTTAGTTATTGGGATCATGTTGACTTTCTTCTGCATTTTTTTCCTTGTATGGCTTATTTGCTGAAATTAGCATGAGTGGAATTTGTTCATACTTAAGGTAGAAGCACACTCAGTTACACTCCTGTAGAATCATGTACCTAAGTATTTGGTTTCTGAGATACCTACATCATATTTACTGATCTAAACGTGATATATTGTGGCACGTAGCTATCAACCACATAATCTTAATAAAGACGCCGTCTATTTTTCTTTTTGAGATAGATTTCTCGTTATAAAAATCGTTCAACGCCATCAATAATTTTATCAAATGTTTTTTGACTCGCAATTCGCTTCGCTCTCCTGGTGAATAAACATCTTCGTAAAGCAGACATGCTGACTTAAAATCACTCTGTAGATATCGATCGAAGTATATTTTGACCAATTTCGTGAAGGTAGTTTGGTAAGCTTTAAACATCATACGTTTTTGTTTGTTCAAGAGCACAGGAACCTTGTCCTGATTCTACGAAGGTTACTTTAGCGCTTAAAGAAAAGAAAACATTTTTAAGGCGCAGTCACTCATAATACTTTACAATAGATAAGTAGAGAATCTTAGATTGCATTTTAAATCTTACTGAATATCGTCATATCTTTGTGATAAATTGATTAGCGTGCACTAATTATATCGAGAATCCAGATGCTCGAACAATCAGTGCCGCGGCGCAAATCAGTGTTTGTTTTGTTAGATCAAAGGACAGTTTTTTTTTTATAAAGGTGAAGTGCGTGTTCAGGAGTTCGCTATGCATGATGCGGCGCCGCGGCGGGCGTCTGGCCCGGAATAGCGCGGCGGCTCGCACACAAATAGCGCAGACGACGCCATTCGACGACACGACGCATTTGGAACAATATTAATATGCGAAAGTCGCGCACCACCTTACGTCCAAGCGATGGGTCGTGATTCACCGAGGTGGCGCGCCTCGCGATCTTGATTCAGATTTTCTAAACACTAAAGCTTGTAATACAAGCTTTATGTTTTACATATACAGCGTGTTGCTAAAATGTATGCGCCTGTTTAGGGTTGCCACAAGTAAATCCGAAGTGTGAAGAGAAATTCAAAAGCTTGACTTAGAAACATCTTGGGAATAGAATTTAGGTAATATGGGATATTCTGGCAACTACGGTGTATTATAAAACTTTATATCTTCTTGCTTGCTAGTTCCTCGCATAGGTCTTAGTTTAAGCTGTAACGTTAATTATAGTTAGATTTTAAACGGTAGCTTGTATTTGATAGTTTCGCTCGCCACCTATTACCTGGGATCAAATCACTGGCAAAAAGTGGGCGTTTAATATGCCTCTGCCTACCCCTTCGGCGATACAGGCGTGAGTCTATTTATGTATGTATGTATCATAGTTTCAGAAACTGTAATGATTTATAGAGCAGCAGTTTATGTTATAGGCACATAAAAGGATTTACAGTTTTACAGCCAGAAATTAAAAAAGAAACAGCTTTTTAGTTGGCCATAATCCACCGATTATGGCCTTACCTTTCTCATAGTGAGAAGAGGCCCGTGCCAGTGGCGTAGAAAGGGGAGGGGCGGCGGGGGCGGTCCGCCCTGGGTGCCACCCTTTTTGGGGTGCCACCCATCCAAAAAAAGGGGTGTCAACTTTAAGAACAATGTACAAAAATATTGCTGCCTCGTTGGTCTCGCGGCATAAATGTGCGCGTCGGATTGGGAGGTCTCGGGTTCAATTCCCGGGTCGGGCAAACTGTTATTGGGATTTTCCGTCAGAAATTCTCAGTAGCAGCACGGAGTCTGGTAATGTGCCCGGTACGGCAATAGGCTCGCCCCCTATTACGTGGGACCTTCAAAATTCATGGCGAGATGTGGGTGTAATATTACACTTCTGCCTACCCCTTCGGGGATACAGGCGTGAGACTATAAATAAATACAAAAATATAGGCACTAGCTCAGCACTACGAGAGTTAGCATGGAATTGTTAGGTGTCGACTAAAAAAAATAAAAAAAAGGTCATCCGCCAACTACCGCCCCGGGTGCCACCCAAGCTAGCTACGCCACTGGCCCGTGCCCAACAGTGGAACTGTTTATAAACAGGGCTGATGATGATGATGACGAGCATGGACGCAATATTTGTTTTACAAAATGCCTACAAGTCTTCATGATCTTGTAGGTACTACCTACCAGAACCTAACAATTGGACATCGCATGCCCTCGATAAAAGTTTACTGCATTTTTACGATGCAATTATGAAGTCATCCTAGGTACTTAATCTAAAATGTCTGCAAAACATTGCACGTTGAATAGTTTTGTTACTCTAGTTGCTTCAATAACAAGCTGTATCTACATGATGAGACTATTTAACTACAGAATACAATGCAATCGAAAGCATTACAAATCGATTGTACAAGTGTTGTTTCATGGCACTTTTAACATCAGATGTACCTAATCTTGTTTTGATTGCTGTCTGGAACTGTTAGTGCAGGTGAGCAGTATACATTTCTATTACACCTAATACGCAGGCGAGTAGTACCTATGCAAATAGGAATATGTAGGGGGAGTCCGGGAGAGATTACCCGCCGGCGACTAAAATGCTCCAAAATCGCTTTATATTTACAAAAAGCTGTTTTATACAAATTGTACCCTTAGCTGCATTATTAAGCTTTAGTTTTTTTTGAAGAAAGTTTTACAAATCATTAATACTTTATAAGTAATTAACGATTTCTACCGAAGTGAGATTTGGCTAATATCTCCCGCCTGGGTGGGAGACTAGACCCCCAAGAAGGGAGCCTTTACCCGGGTTTAAAACTAAGCTAAATAAAAATAACAAATTATAATTAAATAAAGAAATTTAATCAAAAAGCATGCCACATAATAATACGTAGTAAATGAGAACATGAGAGATAATTGAGATAATTGAGAACACACAAAATAGGTACTCCATGAATTTGAGAAAACTCTTGTTCGTCATCCATCCACTCGGGTAGGAGTAACCTATTGTGACCCGGATGTTCCACCAGCTACAAAGGCTTCGTTATATTTAACCCTAGGGAAAATAAAAGTGGATCTGGATAAACTGGTTGCTTCTGGGGTTCTCAAACTCATTTCAGGGTTTCTTTTCATAAATCCTCTGAACCAATCTTGCCCTGCGCAGTTGTTAGAAGACCTTGAATCTGGAACCTTTTTGGAATTAATGGTTGCTTCAAGCATACCTATTCATAAGCCAGCTTCACAGCTGCCTGTCTGGTTAAGCCATAATTCATTTTGCTGCCAGTCAGCACATACTTATTCAACAAGTGCTTTCTCTTCCTCGATCGTAAATATCAAAGCTGTTTTAAACTGACTTCCCTGTTCACTTATTTTTGACAATTTAGTCCTGTCTCTGAAATAATTTCGTAATTGCTTCTGTTTCTTGTCGTTTCTTCTTTTGATATTTGAAGGGCATTGTGGATACTTATCTGAAATAAAGCAAAAAATATTATTTCAAGAGAAACAGAGGGAGATATTACCCTGGGTAAAGTCTCCTCCCGTCGCCATGGTAATCTCTCCCACTCCTCACCAAGCTGTCCGTTATTTGATTTACAAAAAAAACTATAATATTTAAGTAAAAACTGTTTTTCGTAAAGGTTACAAGGATAATTACACTAAGGATATGTATTCATGACATGCTGGAATCTACAAACAGTAAGCAACAGCAATCAAATATCGGAAATTGGAAAAAAATACTTACCGGGCACAAAAACGTGTTTTCACTTGTAACTCCAAAACGAAACTGCCGTTCGCAACATCACTGCATGAGCAAGGTGGGAGACGCCAATAGGCTGTAAGAAGTGTGGCAACGTCGCAATATCTAGTTATATAGAGATTCTATGTTCAGTGGCTATTGTCTCCCCCCTGCTAATCTCTCCCGGATTCCCCCTAAGTAGGTATTGTCTGCATTGGGCGCCTTTACGTGCCAAAGTTGTGTCAACTGAACATGGACATAGAGACTGAGCAATCTGGGCGTAGTTATGTGTACTTAAGACAAAATTAAATAGCTTATGAAACAGATACCTACCAACGTTGAAGCTGGTATTATAAAGCCCGCTTCTCACGTAACGTGGTTTTGCGGACGGACGCGCACGGCTCCTTTATAGTTCACGCACCGTGAGTAGCCGACCTAATACCAAGTGTCCGAGAACGCAGAATTCCGGCAATGAAAGGAAGTAGCTTGCCTAATCACTCGCTTTGTCTCCACTTAGAGAATGGTATTTTTTTGACGTGCAGTTTTATTTAGTCTATATTGCGTGAAAACTTAAGCAGCATCGGATCTACTAACGTTTTTTCGAACCGGCCAGTTTTTCGCTATGTCGTGACATGCTTTTGGCGCCCTCATGATACTGCCGACCGGGGCAAGTGCCCCGGTTTGCCCCCCATAGATCCGCCACTGGACTTATGAAGGCCGAAGTGCGTTGTTGAAACTGCATAATCATCTGTATTCATATGCTCATATGTATTCATCCTTATTAGTTAATTGTTTGCATTTGTGTATGTAGGTGAATATATCATGAGTAGGTACTGCACAAACATTTATTTATAGGTGTTCGTTGATAACTTATCAAAACGTATTGTGTACAATATGATGCATTATGTGCAGTCGTATCTACTTGTAAAATAAAGTACCTAATATAGATTCAGTTAATAAATAAATAAATTATAGATACTTTTCAAAGGTGTATTTGTCAAATACCTACCTACATACATAATTTTTTTACTACTCCCAATTTACCGAAATTATTACATACTAGAGGACGCCAGCAGCTACGTCTGCATATTTGTTTTAATTTACCCGTTTTGGCCGATCCCGTGGGAATTTCAGGCAATCCCTTCTTAGTGCACCCCTACGGCCCCCAAGGATCATAGATACATGCCAAATTCAGCTTCCTGCGCCCAATAGTTTCGGCTGTAGCGTGTCTCTCAGTCAGTCAGTAACGCAAGGATTTTATATATTAAGATTATTCATAAGGCGTAATGTGCGTGTAATATTACACCTCTGCCTACCCCTTCGGGGATACAGGCCTGACGATGACGTGACTATCAAAAAATAAAATTAGCTAGCTACCTACATAACTAGACTTAAGATTATGTGTCTTTTTTAGGGTTCCGTAGTCCACAAGGAACCCTTATAGTTTCGTCATGTCCGTCCGTCTGTCCGTCCGCAGCCTAGCTCAAAGACGCCTGGTGCTAGAAAGCTGATATTTGACATGAATATAGACATAAGATATTGCAACAAAACTGTAGAATAAAATTTAGGAAAATAATTTTTTTAAGGGTATCTCCCCTACATATATAGTGGGGTTGAATTTTTTTTTGGTTGAGTACCCCATCATGTGGGATATCATTGGACAGGTTTTAAAAAAATATTATTAGTTTGCTCAAATCATTTTTCGATCAAGTGATTGGTTTGTCAAATATCAAGCTTTGAAGTGGAAAAAATTGTTAGACTCAAGTGTCCCCCCCCTGTGCCGGCTAAACTATTAATTTGGAAGAGGTGAAAAAAATCACAAATGTAGTACATATAACGAATTTAAAAGGAAAACTATCACGGCTAAGTAGATATCACTAGTTTACGAGTAATCGTCGGTTAACTTATAAATACCTATTTCTGTGAGTTTACATTGGGCGCGCTGGCTTAATCTTAAAGATATACGTACTTTGGTATGTAATATACTACGGTACTACGTATGTATAGTAGTAGTATATCTTGGAAACCACATTTTATGTTTACAATACATAACTGGATACATACCTAGTATTTTTCTCAACAAAACTTAGGTTCTTATAATAGTGTTATTAAAATTATTTTTTCAGCAAAATAAACAGTCGGATTTGTTGTACATTAATACCCTTTGCAGCAAGTCATTATGGGCAACTACGGAACCCTACATTGCGCGTGGCCCGACACGCACTTGGCCGGTTTTTATATATTTTGACTATTTGTAGTAATAATTTTAAAAAGGTGCATGTAAATCGGCATCATAAAAGGTCGTTTGTGCTCGGTGATTCAAGACTGCTCTTGATCGTAACATCCTCCATAAATTGAAACTATATTTTGATTTCTTGATATAGGTAGGCTACATGACATCCGCTCAAAGTAATTATTCTGCAACGGAAAAGACCGTTCTAAAGTGTGAAATCACATTTCCTCTGGGCAGATGGAGATAGGAATAAGTATAGTATTAAGTAGGTAATAATAAAATCAGCCCCTTGTGCACGAAGTTGGCAGGTGCTATTTTATATCGATGAAGTGAAATAAAAAGGGGAGATAGGCGTATTATGTTACTTTTTATCTTTAACTATTCGCACCGATATTTTATGGCAAGTTCGTTGTTTCAGACAGAAAAGATAGGTGCCAATAAATGTTAACCGGCTTATTTTATAAGATTCTTCCTTGTCAACATGTTTATGAAAAATGTGAAAACCAGTCAAAGCAAGGTCTGTAGAGAACAAAGGAGGGACGCTTCAAGGTAATTTTAGAATTAATTTAACGGTCCTCTGCCTTGCTAGCTGCGTTTGAGAGATGTCTCAAAGGAGTAGGTACTTAGTCCAGCATTGCGTCTAGTCTTGATTGCTGATAGGCCAGAAGGTAAAGCTTTGGCTTCTCAGATTTGAGAAAAATATAGTAGATTGAAGACAACTCCGGCACCAGGAAGTCCTGTACTAGTCCTGCATCGTGGGTCACTTGTTCAAACATACCTACCTACCTACAACTGGCGGACACAAGAACTAGCCACTCTAGTCCTCTAAAAACTATGAAGGTTTAGCTATTTTTGGAGATCCTATGTAGCAGCGAATACGATGCCTATCGACATAACCTACCTAATTTTATGCTTATGGCATCGCATTGCCGAGGAAAACATAAACGTGTTTTCTTTCATTTTCCTCGCTTCGGGTTATTCCTATATTGTTTCATTGTAAACACTATCTACATAAGTAGGTAAGGAAAATTTGTATCCTGTGTGGGGATCGAAAATAAATATGTAGGTAGGTACTGTCTATGGCTGAGCGGATGATTCAAACTAGCTTACTGTCAGCACTCAGCAGAAGTTGTAAATAGGTTGAAATAGGTAGTTTCTTTAAATTGCAGGCATTATCTTGTAGTTTGATATACTTATGTAGGTATGGAGACATTATAACTACGAGTTGTACTTACCTATAGCTAAAGCTAAAATAACATAATGGGTAAAATTGTTCTGACGAGGATATTTAGGAATTTTATCGTGTAGCTTCGATAGCTCTTTGTCCTATAGGTCGCGGCAATGTATGAAAAGCGGTAGGTAAAAAATGCTGTCACAGATAAATTATTATTTATTATTGTGAATGACAATTCGCTGACATACATAAAAGCTGCGTATCCGCAATATTCGCAGCAAGGAGCAATTATAATTGCTCCTTGATTCGCAGCAATACAATACATTTTGACGTCTGGCAACTCTGCACTTAGCATGGCTAACATTAAAATCAATGTAGTCTCATACTAATGCTGATTAATCAATCAAATAAATCAGGGTTTAAAATAATCTGCAGCGATTGTTTGACATCGTACCTATTGTTTCAATGATAATTACCATTGTAGGTAAATATATTGTGAAAACAAGTTTCAATATGTGTTTAGGTACTACTATCTAAAATATGACGTAAGCATGACGTCATCTTTACCTACTAAACCACTCATGCATCAATGGGGACATATTTTCATTCTACTGATCTATCGTAATTGGAAATAAACTCAAGAAAATGTGTTTGTCGAATACTAAAAAGGTTATGAAACTAACTTTGCATAGTAATAGGTAATTCGGTATGGCCATGGCACTTACACAGCTGAGTCAACGTTTCGCAGAAACCCTTTACCATGTGCGTATTTCCCTCCGAGCTTCGACCAGGAAAACGTTATCCTTCGTCTGGCCCAGTTATAAATAAAGCTTAGGTATACTAGACGCCATAATTATGCCCATAGATAGAATAACTGTTTATTAACGGCCCGTTTCAATATTCGATCTTTCCATGAATTCGGGCACTAAAGATAGGAGCCAACTTAAGTAGGTATTTGACATATTTTGTATGAAGCTTATGTCAAATGTCTATCTCTAGTAGCCAAATCCATGGTTAGATCGGATACTGAGACTAGTGAAACCGGTCGTAAGTATTGGATAACGTACCTACCTAAGTTAGTGATAAGTACCTAAGTAGGCAGGTAACTTTGGAAACCTTGTTCATAAAATAAATGTCATTGAAAATCAATTGACCTCAAAAAACCTTCACCTTACGGAAAAATCGTTGCGATATTGGTAAACAATGTTCTTGGAACATAGTTCGATATTTCCTTGCCTACACGACATGGCTTTAGTAGCCTACAGACACCGTATAAAACAAGTTTTGGATTCCATGAAATGTATATAAATTCGACGTAAAATTAACTAGTGTTGTGCCCAAAATTAGTCTGCCGATATTATAAAACTAAAATCTATTTTTAATCAATTGCATGCTTAGCAGAAACTGGCACATTATGGTTTTTTTAGGTAGAGAACAAAAATAATTTCAACGAACTGACAAGAGATGTCGCTGGTATCTGAAGTTGTTGTAGTAACCTGCGTAGATTTTCATGGTGTAGGTAGGTACTTATTATAAGTACTGATGTTAGCGAGTGAGTCAGCGTGAAGGTGGAATTAATTAACGATAGTTGCCGGTGCATAGACGCAACGTCCTTGCAAGGCTGCTGCGCTTGATCACGTGCCGTGCGCATGCGCCGCGCGCTGTAGTGTGGTATCGCCCTCTCGCGTTCATAACCTGAACTAAAACTATTTGAATTTTGAACATAATTTCCGTTTTTTTGCATGCTCGGTATATTAGAATGACAGAATTGCAATCCTGTTTTTATACAGTCATCGACTTTGTTGGGACTTTATTTGATTGTTCTAAGACAAAGGTGTTGGCTTATTTCTTTCTAGAATTAGATCGTAATATCATATTTTATTGTATTTCGAACTTAGGAGCGTGTAGTACCTATATTGTTCATAGATATCTCGTATTCTTTAAAGTGTTGCAAGTGGAAAAAAACTGTGTTCAATGTAGGCAGTTAGATAGGTAGGAATGCGTACGTTAAAATTGTAACGCAATTTTCCTGCTACTAATTTTAGATTGTAATCGTAGCTATTAATAATAACAACTTATTAAAAAAATAATTAACACTTTGCATGTTCACTGATAGGCACCGATACGATACAGTCATAATTATATTAATAGTAATGTTATAATTAATGCGACAGATAATTTTAACCTACCACGACATTGCTGTTGAGTTGCCTATAGCACTCATGTAGCTACCTAGGTAGATAGCTGCATGACAGCATGACATGAGTGCTATTATTTTTTGATAAAAATATTCCTGTGAATGCTAGGTCGTTGTTCGTTCCCTTCGTATAACTTCACGATTATAGACAAGTGGGCGCGAAACGAATCGCTGGCGCCGGCGCGACCGTAACAGTCTTTGAATTAAGAATGAAAACTGATAGTTACTCCGGGGTGCTCACAGTTTATGACTCGTTGCACAAGTATGAATTAGCGTGACAACACCATAACTTGTCCCGCAGGATGCAATTACAAGAAAACTAAACTGATAAAAACTAGTTTCAGTGGAAGTTGCTCAAGCATACATACAGGAGGTATAGAAGTTTCTAGTTTAATAGACATTTAAGCTTAGAAAACCAATGCGATTAATTGGTTCAAGAAATAACGTTTATAATGGTCAAGTATAGATAGAAATCAACTAACAAGTATCCAAGTTATTGGTTTCTATTAAAACGAATTCGTTAGCAATAGAATCACAAGCCTGGCTCCATCTGTCTCAAAGTATTTGAGTAGTTTATAGGCGTGGGCGCCACCAGCGTGAGTCATGCCACTCCTTCCTTGGTCGCCGCCTTAAGTCGCGACCCACTCGCATTGTGCGCACTACGCCTTTCGTTGCTACCTATGTGCCTATATCACCTATCATATATCCTTATACAATTTGTTTGTAAAGTCTAAATATGTATAAGGACGTACCCATTTAGACTTTACGAACATGTACCTAGTTGTTGACATACGTACCCCGTGTACGGCACCATATTATCAAGTTCAATTTATAAAGTAGGTATCATTTTAGGAAACCTAAAAGTGTTTAATCTACCTACTTACTTTTGGCTTTTAAGGTAGGTACTTATCTTCTTATAGGCACAGTAACAAGCTCTCCCGGTAAACGTTGTTCTGCTATAGTAGGAAATTATTTCCGGCACTATCTTATCACCTAGGGTCTAGAGTTCTAGACGATTTATTCCCAAATCTAACAAACATGTACGTAAGTACACACGGCGCCAAGTCAAGCTAAACAGTTGCAGTACGATTTTGATACTTATTCCCTACGCCATAAGAACGGTACAAAGGTCAAAGTGTATAGCTTGACGAGTAGCCGTGTGTACACGTTTCATAAAAATATCGGTTTCGGGGGAGCAGGATAAAAACATTGTGGCTTGTGGCATGAGATTTTTATACACCTATTAGGTAAGTAGAATAATCTAGGTATTTCTATATGGTAGAGCAATCGGAAAAGTACAACTTAACAGGTAAAACATTTGAACAATCCAGAATCGAGACCAAATTCATGCATTATGGTACTTTTGGAATCGTGTTTGCTTCGATTTTTTTTTCAGTAGTGCAGTACCTATCCCAAATTCGTGTCCGACGTCTCCCTGGTTGAGAATTTTCGTCTTCTACCACAAACAACATTTCTGTAACAATAAAGTGGCCGCAATCTGACAAGCAGAGATAGCCTAGTGGAGATACCAACAGGCTGCTACGCAGAGGGTCTAGGGTCCAATTCCACAGTGCACACCAAAGACTTTTCGAAGAGACATGAGTTTTAAATTATCGCTTGCTGAAAGAAAACATCGTGAGAAAACCAGCATGTCTGAGAGTTCCTATGATGTTCTTGAAAGACATATTGTGAAGTATGTAAACCCAAACCCATCGGCCAACGTAGTGGTATAAGGTCCAACTATGCTTAGATAGACCCGTGTCTAGCAGTGGGGCAGTTAATGTACAGGGATAGTGAACTTTTCTTGAGTTTTCGAGGTATTGAGAACTCAAGAAAAGTTCACCATCCCTTTTTTTTGCACCTCGACTAAAATCAAATTTGTCGCTTTGAGAATTTGCGAAACTATTTGTATTTGCCAAGTTTTTGGATTACCATGGTATGCATACTTGACGTGCATATTAATAACTAGAGGAGGCCAGCAGCTACGCCTGCAATGTTTTTAAATTTACCCGTTTTGGCCGATCCCGTGGGCATTTCGGGAAATCCCATCTTAGTGCACCCCTGCGGTCCCCAAGGAATATACATGGCGAATTTCAGCTTCCTGCGCCCAATAGTTTCGGCTGTAGCGTGTCTGTCAGTCAGTAAGTAACGCAAGGATTTTATATATTAAGAAAATGTGTAGAATTATAAAATAAAACCACACATTGTCAGTACATGGCGCTAACATCCAACCAGCAAATCCATAACTCTTATTTGTTAGTCGTTATCAATACGGCCTTGCATTATGTTGATTTATCGCATAGATACTATGGCCGCCGATACCGTTACATAAAATCGATTTAAAAACGAATTGAGGTCGTTTGATCAAATAAACTTTAATAGAATCCCACGGAGTAGCTGTTGCAATAAAATAGAACAAAAGAAACCTATTTAGGGCAAAGCAATTGACCTCGTGTTACCCTGACCTGGATGAGACCGCGAGTCGTCAAGTCTAGAGGTAGAATGACGTAGTTTAAAAACTGGAAAAGGTACTTTGGTCATTTTTCTTTTTTATCTCTCTTTTGTATAAAAAAGGCACTTGTCTTGAAATAAATCCCGTATTGTGAGGAACTTTACAAATATTATTCGTAGCAGGCACATAGAGAACATCCAAACTTGAAGCTGGATCTGTGGATATCACAAACTATCATTTAAGGATTGTGCCTACAACGAGACAACCACTTAACCAACAGCGCGATCAGTCAGGTCTTTGGAAGAAAATAGCTATGCCTTCGTGGAGGGTCTTGAGCTCCTTCACCCTGACCTTGTTGTACGATTTTGATTGTTCCGTGTGGGTGTCACCGTTATGATCATTAAAAGCAATAAATGCTAGAAACACGTAGGTAGGTACCTATTACTTGACTTTATGACAGTGGTTGATTAGTTTTGTGATTGCATATCACTATTCTGATCGTAAAGAAAATGGGAAAATAATTTATGTTTTGAAAGAGGTACACTGGATAGATCCAGTGTACCTCTTTGATATATGATGTAAATTGTAGCTCTTTTTCTTTAGGGTCATAATTATTATTCAACCTTTCTATTACAGGTCTGCTGATCTTAGACTGTACTCATGGTCATAATACTTATGGTATACCTTTTAAGGCTTTTGCAGGCCTCTACTGGACTGAAGCCACCCCTAATTGGCCTACTATACCACGCTAGCGTCGGACAGTCGGGTTTCTATTATACTATCTATAGACAGGTGGTACAGGATTTAATGTCGAGTTTTCCCTCTTACGACACCCATGGAATTATATAGGGTATGCACTTTGTATACTTAGTCCGTCAATCACACGGATGTAAATGCCATAGATAGAATGAATAGATCGTTGTGTAAGATGCTCTTTTGGCTTAAAACATGGCCATTCATTATGATTAATGGAAGGATTTTTCAAATGGATATGGATCCGCAGTAACAGGATATTGGCATTTATGGCCTAAATATCACTTCAGGTTAATATTTATTATTGTGAGTCATCTGCAAACTGCATTGGACCTTTAGGCTAGTGGGAGTCCAATATAATAACTTAAAATGGTCCAGAGTTCAAATTGTGACGCCTAACTTTGACTTTTCGAAAATATACGCGGTAAGGGTTATTTACGAGAGCTCGACTCGATCAGTCAGTTGTAGTTAGGCTTTGCTGATCGTCACGCGTTAGATAGGAATATCATAGTGACTGTATACTTGTATAGGCAGCGGCCATCTGTTGAGATTGGCTATCAGACCCGAACATTTTCTGGACAATATTTATTTCAAGACTTAATATCGCTTCAACATCGAAAAGATTATTTCAAGTAGGTGTGCATACATTTTTGAAAGTTAAATCTTGTTCTCGCCTAAAAATATGAGATCTTGACCAATTTCTGTGGCGGTGAGCGTGCGTCGGGGTGATCATAAAATACAGATAGTTTTTTACGTTACTGTTCTCCATAACAGAAGTAGGATCGTAGAGCTGTACGCTGAATAAATCGGGAATTCCTTACCGTAGAGCATGCGACCTTAGTTGAAATGCTTTCGCGACGCAGGTTGAGGGTGAAGTAAGACATCGCTTAAGCAGCTTCTATAACATTTTCGCCCTGCTTGTTCTACGCTATGAGATCGCGTGATTTATTTTTACGCTTTCAATGTTGGCGCTCTACATTCATGCCGTGACCTTTAACATAATAATACTAAGACAAGGAATCCTCTATTGCATTTGATTGAGTTGAATGAAGTGGCAACCGATAAAGGTTTTGCGCTAGTTCTAGTAGTATTACAACCGCAAAGATTTGTGAAGGTGTATAGATGATTGGATGGATATTTGTTACTCTTTCACGCTAAAAATTACTTAAGTAAACGTATTTTGGTGAGGGTTTATATAAGGATACCACATTGATTAGGTACCTTTTATCGCGAAAACCGACACTGAGTTCCATATGTTTGAGTTTCCCGCGCCGCGCCCGCACCCGCGCCCGCCTTTCACTGTGGCCGAGCACTCATACAAGCCGAGCCGAGCCGCGGGTGGAATCTAGTGACTAAATAAATAAGTTTCAAACAGTTATGACAATCTAATCAACGAAGAGAAAGCGATATCAACGCAAGCAATTAACGCGAAGTGCTTGTTTTATGATAAAATATAAAATGCTTCAAAATTACCTGGAAAATGTTATTAACAGTTATCATGAAATAGAAAACGTGTAGAAAGCTATCACTTGTAATGATTGTGTCGATTCCTGTTAGGTTTATATTAGGTAAACATGCTTAAAATCCAAAATTCGAATTAAAAACTCTCCTTTCTTGCATTAGGTTGAAACGTAACAACCGCTGTGAAGCAACTACTGTATTTATCAGCATTGTCCATTCTTGGTGTAAAGTGAGATTTAAAGGATATTTGGAAGCATTGTAATATATAACAAAGTAGGTCGTTGCACTCTATCTTCTGTGGAGACAACCAGTAACAGTTTATTTTCAAAATATGTACCTTTGTCCTATGGGCTTAGCGTAGATATATTTAGTTTTATTTCTGTTAACAGTATAGACATATTGAATTCTATACCAACTAAGTAGGTACCTACTGCCGGTCAGTGATCCAACGTAACAATCCGCACATCGCGGTCGCATTGATTTTTCTGCCCAAGTACTGCTCAATTTGTATTTCAGAAGATTACGAGACAGTTTATTTATGTCATAAGCGGCTAACGAGCAGACGGATTGTCTGATGGTACCTAAGCGATTTCCGTCGCCCATGGACACAAGCAACACCAGAGGAGTCACAAGTGCGTTGCCGCTCTTTTGGTAAGGAAAAGGGATAGGAGGAGGAGTGGGATGAGGGAGAAGAAATAGGGGATGGAGCCTCTGGCACTCTCACTCACCGAACGAAAGGCAACAATATAGGTTACGTCGATTTTCTGTAAGAAGGTAGGTAGTACTACCCGGTCAAGACGGCCCATTCACGCTGAAATCAGCAAGGCTCTACTACCTTCCAGATTACGAGTCAGAATGTTAGGTATGTATGTATGTAGTACATATTAGGTATCTATGTAGTATGACCTTTAAGGGTTTATGACAGTATTGGTAATGTAGTGTATTTAATCAAAATACAGTATTTTCATAATGCAGATATCATCAATCTTGATCGCTGAAGTTTCTCCGAAATTATTCAGAAATACATAGGTAATAATTAAAAGGCTGTGATAAGATATGATGTGGATAGGTATATACTATATCTATTTTTAATAATGCAGAAATCGATCAGTCGTAACAACCGAAACTAAAGAAGGTAAGTACTTAAATATAAAAGATAAATAGAGATATGCATTCAAATTGTACGAAATACTATGTAATGGTGATACCGCTTCGATAAATGTTTTAAATGGATTATCACTTAGCGACATTATTAGCGATAAAATTTCAATTATTCCCCGATATATTGCTAAATACATCCTTGTGTAATTTTCATAATAACATTACAGATGATTAATTATAAGTATATACATTACTATCTTAAATAATCATAATTTCTAAGAATATAATAAATTATATGTACATAAATCTAAAAATAAAAAGTGAAAATGTACAGATGTGTTTAGGCGTCGTAGAATGCCTCCGCATCAATGTCATCGGGTAACGTGCCCAGAAGGCTGGCAGCATTGCCACGCTGGATGGCAATGCTGATTCTTTGAGCAAAGAATAAACTAGCCTTCTAGTCACGTGAGACGTCGATTAACTGTTTAGATTAATCTCGGAATAAAGAACGAGCGCTCGGGCTCGGACCCCATGAGCCTAGCGTTTCCACCCCAAACGGCTCAAACACGTAATTAGCTACTAGATTGCTGTATTTGCGCCGTTTGAGGGTTTCCGCAGATGCAACAGCAGCGCCAGCATGGCCTCCCGAGCTTGGAACATGGGATGGCACGAGGGTGTCTACGCAGGTTGCGTCCCACACCAAAGGCCTACCCATTTTCCATGGCAACACTGACATACCGTCAGGTCTCTTCCCGTCGTCGCGTACCAAACCATTTGGTTCAAGTACAGCTGGTACACCAGACGCGATAAGAGCACGACGGATTATGTCATTTGAAGCATGACGAGGAATTCTACCAGCGCTTCTGCTGCAGGATAGCTCATGGTGTCCGAGGCTATCGACGTCTTCTCCACAATGACATCGATGCGGAGAAACACACGGAGCACCTAAACGGAGACCGATTGCGATACGGAACGTCTCATCGTCCAACATGGTTTCTGTGTTGGACGATGGTAGTGCCTGAAGCCATAGACCGGATTCCCATTCCCCCACAGCCAGCATTAAAAGATGTATCCAAAAGATTTTTCCTCACAATGTTACAAAGCGGCGGGGCGTCCCAATGTCTTTGGGAGAATAGGTTATGTTACAACTTAATCATATTAGGTACCTATACTTTTTTATTTTTTATTATGGCTCCATCGCTTATCGATGATTTTGCCAATATTAAGGTGGAAGAAGAGTTCAGACAGTTATATTATACATATCTAACACAATGAGGGACACTCGGCTTATGTACGTAGATACATAGTGATATGACACAGTCAAATTCCATACAAAAAATTAGACGGCGATGGACGTCCTGTCATCTTATATGTAAATGATGATGTGATTGGTTGTGACAAAGGCCTTTCCCAGCCGTCAGGCGGTTTAAAGAGTTACAAAAATACGTAGTACATAATAATCTACTTCTTATTCTTCTCGAGTCGATGGTACGTACATCAAATGGCACCAGCCCAGTATGTGGCCACAGCAACGGCACTGTCGGTGCCTCAGCATAGATCGGGCTCCGAACAGCTGTGCGGACGTTTAGGACACTCCAGCAGGTGACTCATGGTCTGTTCTGGAGCGCCACAGCCGCATTGCGTGAAGGCCGAGTCAAACATACCCTGTGCACTAAATTCAAAGCTGTCAAATAAATAAATAATTTGTTTTCAGAGTTCCTTCCTAGTGATCAAAGTCAACTATGCAGTCAAAAATGTCTGTTATGATTTTTAGGACTAAGTACTTAGTTGATGCTATCCTCTCCCTCTATAAGAAAGAGAGGATAGCATCAACTTTTACCTAAGGGTATCCTTTCACACGTTTTGGCACTAATTAATCATTGTTGTGATAACAGTCATAACACAATTTTAAGATAGTTATTAAATATTTAGTAGGTACGTTAGTACATATAAATCTATGTAGATTAGGTATTAAAGAGAAATACTATCGAAGAGCAGTCTACTATTTATTTCTTTTGTATAGGTTAGTGTTGCCACAACAATATTTATTTCATTTATCTCACAAAATGTAGCATTTTTGTTTGACATTAATGTTGTCATGTTTTGAATAATAAAATAGGTAAGTAGGTACTATCTGTTATAAATGTTATAATAAGTACGAACAGTTGAAGCAGGGAATATCTTAGCAGGTATTATATTGTTGAGGGATTTCTTTCGCGGTTGTGGTTCTATCGTAGATATGGTCCGCTCGCGCATATGGCGGGTCGCAGGATTTCCTTCGTGACACAGTTTACTAAAACGTCTGGTTGGAGTTGTAGCAATAGATGGCGTTACCTGTAGCTTATAACTCGGGGTTCTAGAAGTAGTTACCTACTCATGTTTCAGTGCTGAGAAGATAATGAGAAACAAGCTACGTTTAATGATGTACTAAATTAGCAATTTATAAATATTGATTGCTTATCTTTAGACTTTCATATGAGCGGAGAACAGTCACGTGACACAGGTATGTAATTATATGATTATATGGGCTGATGATTTACTTGATAGTGTTTTGCATTTTTTTAGGTGGTTAACGCATTATATGACCTGCCAGTATATTTTACAACTGCTAGACCCAACTTCACCATCTTTGGATAGGCATAATTTTGCAGATATCTAATTAATTCAAATTAGAACGAAATTTTTATGATGTTATCTGCCAACTAAGTACTGCCAAGTAGTCATTTGACCGAAACTTATCAGACTGGTGGTGAAACAGGCCCCTTGTATCGCTAACCTATTCATTCGCAAATATGGAAAGAATGCTTCTATCGTATCTATTCTTGCTTGCATAATGTAAAAAATATGCATAACTATTCTCAGAAACTGCTTTAGTCGATTGTTCTTTTTAGTCATGAAGTCATGAGGGCAAATATGTTTGCATTATGTTATCGGAGAGTCATAGTGGGTCACTCGATAACCGCGCTATCGAATGAGCGCATAGGCTACATTTGCTACCAGTCATGAGCCACGTTGGTAGACGAGTTAATAGAAGTGGATCCAAGTTTGGTTGGATTCAAGATATGTTTTGCTTATGGGAATTTTGACCCTCACTAAGCCTCCTATAACAGAATATGTAACCTACCAGGTATTTATTATGTTGCATTAAGGCTATCACAAAAAATGTAAGTTTGTCACTGGAAGAATTACCTAGATGCTTTTTTGTGGTGTACTGTGTGCGAATACCTACTTGCACAGTACGCACAAACCTACGACAGGCGTATTCCGCCTTATTACAAAACATAGACTAAATCTAAATCAAGGTTTAGTACTAAACTTCCCTGCGTAAAATTGATTGTACTCGCTCTATAGACACATTTTTGGAAAACTATTGTCACTCAAATGCGTTAGAACAAATGACGAATAAAAATATATAACTAATTTCATCAAAAAGTCTTTTTCAACAATCTCCATCAAGGTCTAAACCTGGTATCATATATAGACCTTGTTTTGTAATAAGGCCTATTGAGTCCGTTAGTCCCTTACCCTTTCGTCTCTGGATGGGCTCTGGCCAGTAAATTTCGTTGTGGTTGTCGTCCAAACTGTACAAAATGAACATAATTAAGTATTTTCATTGTTTTAAAGAATCAATAAAACCTATAGGTAAGTTTTTTTTTTTATTTATCAGCGTTGGTTATTTAAAACTTTTCCTTGTTTCATTCTAAGTCTTCGTTAAATTACCCCATGAGTCAACCAACGTGAGTGTTGCCAATTCCTTATCTGTAATTAACAATAAATTGTGTGACTGTGCAGTCTGTGCATCAGTGCCTAATTTTAAAGATTTGACTCTTGCGTTATAAATTTGTTTTGGTTGTAGTTTCCTTTAAATAGGTAAGTACTTATTCCATTTTAGAAGTACCGGTCGTTTTTCTACTCTTGCAAATAGTTTTGACAGCCATTGTGCCTAAGACATCTATCAGATTAGACATATTAATGACCACAGTAATAGCTTTATGTATAATGTATATTCTTGTTAGCGAATCAAGTTGGCAGTAGAAAGTAGAACAAATCAAAGACACAGAAGTACATAGTAGGTAGATATATTTAGATATTTTAACAGTTGGTCACAATATTGACATATAAGAAGTGTTAGTATGAGACTCACACGCTTATACAACACATCACTTTATTGTATGACATCAGCCATTGTATTTTAGTTGGAACAATGTGGAGTGTTCGGCGCATGCATCGGTCGGTAGGGCAGTCACGCGCTGATTCACAGCCACGTACCACGTACTCACCGACACAAGGGATGTACGATTCCAGTCCATTTACGGACTTTAACCGACATATTACAAGTCACGATCTTCTTGACTTCATTAACATTAATTTCGTTATTTAAATCCTTTAGTTTTTGCTTATCGCCTCTGTCCCATTGACATGTCATGTGCAATGTTGCCAGCTTTAAAAATATGACTTCTTAAAAGCAAATTTTAATAAATTTTATTTTTATGATTAACTTTTGTCTTCCCAATAGCTGCTTAATGTTGCCATATTTTTGATACTCATCATGAGCTCCTCAGTCAGTCAGTCAGCTCAGGCGAAGAAACACTTTAAAATAACGAATAGTTTATATTATGTCTTTATATTAATACGTGACGTAGACTCGAGCGACGTGTATAGAAATGGAGTAGATTATTGTCGGATTTCCTTTATTTAAAGTTATATGGCAATTAAGTGACCGGAGCTAAAATTATGATCGAATTTTGACCACTGGGGTATAAAATAATCGACAATTATGACGGCAGTGTTTTTATCTACTTTACCGAGTATTTTTTTAATTTTGATATTACTATAACGAAATAATATAACGAAAAAAAATATAGAAATGTGCAATTGAAAGTGAGCCACAGTGAAGTGAGGTTTTACAAGACGTTTGTATAAATGTAGATTTGGATTTCTAATTAAGCCCGCTCCAATATTAGTTGTTACAATGTTTCAAATGTTTCAATGAAGACGACATCGTTTCTAGACGCAGTTAGTCACCACACTAATTTTAGATTGCTGTATTACTGGCACTATTTGTAAGTGCTGAAGAAAGATTAAAATTGTCATTGCAGTGCTCCTTAATACAAAATTTATTTTAAAATTATCAGTAGATTATATAAAGTGTCGATAAGATGCTATCAACGTACTACGCCGCTGAAGAAAACGTATTGTTATATAATTCTCTAAGCTATCTCTATACAAAGACTACGCCTTATGAAACTGCAGCCGGGGATTCCCTGTGATAGTACTCGGGGAAACCCCAGCTATTGTAAGCTGTCGCCAGTGTAAGTTAGTGTTGCCGAACTATCGATATTAAAACAATCGATAGTTTACATCGCAAATCATGTACCCTATCGATAAGCCTATCGATAGTATCGATATTATCGATAGTATCGATACTATCGATAATATATAACAAGGCAATACTGTCGAATGGGTGCAATATTATCGATACTATCGATAGTATTGCAGTTCGTTAATAACAAACTATTGATAGTATCGATACTGTCGATTTTATTTGTAACGATAGTATCGATAGTATCGATACTGTCGATAGTATCGATTATTTTGGACTATCGATATACTATTGTAAATTTTTAAACAATCGATAGTCCAAAATAATCGATACTATCGACAGTATCGATACTATCGATACTATCGTTACAAATAAAATCGACAGTATCGATACTATCAAAAGTTTGTTATTAACGAACTGCAATACTATCGATAGTATCGATAGTATTGCACTCATTCGATAGTATTGCCTTGTTCTGTGCTATCGATAGTATCGATACTATCGATAATATCGATACTATCGATCGGCTGATCGATAGTCTTACGATTGGTTGGCAATCGATAGACTATCGATTAATCATCGATAGTCGACTATCGATTGGCAACACTAGTGTAAGTTCAGCGTCACGTCTGTAATAGGGTTGATAAAAATATTATCAACTCGTATGTATAAAATCACATTAAGGTCTTAAGGTATCAACAGTAGAGCCAGTGATTACAAAATTGGAACACTAAGCGCCCTAGCGGTGACGTAATCGGAGTGCATGTTTCAGTTCATTCAATCAAAGTGAGCATTTAGCAACAATGGCGCGAGAAGTCGGTCGGCATCACTTCCGCGACCAACGAAGGATGTCGCAACTATTGAAAGCGAACATTACCAGGATGTGTACATTGTGTACTGTGCAGCTTTCATCGAGCCAAAATAGATAAGCGTCTGTCCATATTTGTGTCTAAAAAGTTCAAACACTGATTAAAATAAACCGTCATATCCTGTTTTTAAATTAAGTTGTGTTCACAAATATCTTCTTCTTCGTCGTCACACTCTTGGCAGAGTGGTCGTGGTCGTTACCTTAGGGGTGGTGCCAAGCCTCACAATCCGTCGCCATTCCTCCCGTACTGCAGCCCTTCTCGAACATTCGAGTGGACCATTGAGTGCAGTTTTAACTTGGTCGGTCCAACGCATGGCCTGGGTGAAAATTAAAAGTAAAGGACTATGGGCAAAAATGTATGGGCCCCGTCCCCATATACCAACACACATGGAACTGCCAATGTGTACTTTAAGTATCCACTATTTGATTAAAATCCTTCTTTTTACTTAAATCCATGGGATATACCCATAAAAAACAATTGATTATTATTAATTAACCTATATTTTCATTTTACACTTACAAGTTATTTTAACATTATACTTATATTACAGTACAAAACATGATTTAATTTAGTAACGATACAAAATAAAAAGAATGTATTTTTAATCATATACTTAGGTACATTTAAATGATTATGAACGAATAATACGAAAATAAAAAACTAAAGTTGAAGATGTGGGAAAAAGGCTGCTAACCTTAAATGGAACTGGGCAGGCCATGTCAGCCGTATACATGAGGATCGTTGGGCGAAAATCTCGACACTGTGGGTACCAGAAAATGGTCGTCGTCACCGGGGTTGGCCCCGTAAACGGTGGCTAGATGACCTAGACCTCTACCACAAGAGTTGGCTTGAGATTGCAGGCGACAAGAGAGCGTGGAAAGATCAGGGGGAGGCCTTTGCTCAGCAGTGGGACAGTAGAGACTAAAAAAAAATTAGAACATAACGAATATAAATGAATGAATCATTTAAATTCATTATCTTCTAATATTCATTCTTACAATGCTCATAGTAGGCAAATAACAATAGTAATAGGGTGTTAATATTACTGGTCTATTTTATATACTATATTGACGACCGGTTGGCGCCGCGGGAGTGTAAGCGACTGCTACGCCGAAGCTCGCGGGTTCGATTTCCGCTCAAGTCAAACATTTGTGTGCATGAACATGGATGTTTGTCTTAGTCTGGGTGTTTCTATATATAATATGGATGTATTTAAAAAAAAGTAGGTATATGTGTATGTTTATCCATTATCTGGTACCCATATTAAAAGCTTCTGCTTAGTTTGGGACTAGATGGTGTTGTGTGAATGTGGTAGAATGTACCATAACTTCCTATAACAGATAAATGAGTAGGTATTTTACAATTAATCGTCAATAATGCGTCAGCAAAATATTTGTTTAAACGTTAATTACTTTGAAAACCCCATGCATTTGGCAGGCGCGGTCCGAAGAGGGGGGGTCACAGGGGACGTGACCCCCCAAAATCAAAGGTCAAATTGAAAAATCTCAAAAATTTGCCAAATAAAAGAAAATTTCTAGCTATCCCCTAACAGCGATAAAGAACAATGGCCACTTCTCATACATTGAATGACCTGATAATGAATTATTGTGTATATAGATAAAATGTACAAAAACAAGTAGATCTATGATCAAGAAATTATACTTAAAAGTCAGTTTTTCTTAAAAAGGTCTAGGAATTACATAATACACCGAAATTAGTTCGTATTAATTTGACAGATTCTCCCATGTCCAATGTCACCGGCGGCGTCTTTACGTCAAAAACGTTCCATTGCATCCTTATCCAATGTTTTCAACGGCAGAAATATATTTATATTTATCTTTTTATATCTTTTAACATAAAAAAGTACATTCATTTATGATCAGCTTTTAACAACTTGATTCAATTTATAAAAAAATAAGTTTGCTCGAGGTTATGACAAAACCAAATGCTAAAGATGTGGTATAAGTGAAATGGAACGTAGCTAAACAAGGAAGTATCTTCGGGCACAGATAATATAACAATGCAGCGAATAAAAAATATTTTGATAAGGATGCGTTCACGAGTTCTAGAACATCTTTACAACCCAAAACTTTACTTTTTACCTAGACTTCTATAAAATATAATTGTTAGTGAAATCATTACACAAAAAAATAACCTTAATTTTAAAATAAGTTTTATCTCTATACATGTTTAGGTCAAAAATGGCCATTCTTCTTTATAGTTTGCTGACTCTATCTAGTGGTGTTTTTATGAACTACGTACGATGGCCAAAATAACTTGGAAATTACATCTAGTTTAGAAACAAGGAACCGAACTACCTACGTAGTTTTGGTAATCCTAGCAAAATCGATATGCGTCGTTATGATAAAGATTGTTTAACAATATTCTAATAATGTAATTTGTAGGTTTATTGTAAAGATTCAAGATAAAGGCTGTCTACTTAGTTGTGAATTGTGATTCTTGTTGTTAAGTTTTGTGATTGAGGAGAAATTAAAATATAACTTAACTGTCGAATACTGACTACATATAATTTAATTTGAAGAACAGTGCTTCATTTAATGATAATTTTATAATAATGGTAAGTCATTGTAAGTAATATCAAGCCTTTCGCGCCATTTTAGCGCAACCGACAAAAACAAAATTTTACAGGAGAAGGTTCTTTTTTAATATTTTTATACAGAAATGTGCTAATAAAGTAAAATTTGATGTACATTAATATTTTTTAGACATTTACATGTATAATAAAAAAAACGACATAAATATACAATAAGTATTTTGGGTTGGATTTTAAAACGAGTCGCCTGAATTTGAGGGTATTGGTTGTGTATGGCTTAAGGGAGTTAGTGTTAACCCCCTCAAAGTAATTTTGGCTGCCGGAGTTGCGTCTAAATATTTTTAGACAATTTCCAAATATTCTTAAATACTTTGGCAATTATGCAAAACGGAACGTAATTTTTATGCTTTAGTACAGTTTTTCAAATGTAATTTTTAGGTTTTATGACAAAAACGTGAAACGAAACGCAACCCGCCATCTTGGATGGAATATATTGACAGCTAATGTCAAATTTGTGCATTATTCCTTTATTTCGAGTGCGTAGGGCCTAACCCTAGGGTTAGGTTAGGTGCGACTGTAATTGAAGTAACTAAATAGGTTATGTTAGGTTCTCTTTTGAACCTTAATCCGAGGGGCTCCTAATTTCCGTCAACCTCAGTTTATTAAACTAGTGTGAAGAATGTGGAAGTTTGCACCACCATACACACTGATGTTTGGAGAGCATATCATTTTTATTTTTCTAAAGGAACCAAGTATTTCCGGCGGGTGAAAATGGTGAGGAAGGGACCCGAACCCTCCCCCCTACTCCCCCCAACCACTCACAATCCCTTAAAATGGCGATGTATTTCGAAATTTTTACCAGTATTTACGCTATAAATGGCGATCCAGATACCTATTTTTTATTAGTGTAGTGAGTGACCCCCTCCAAAATTTCAGGCTGCGACCGCACCTGGCATTTGGGCAACGTCGCCATAGTAAAAAAATATCATCTTGCCAAGATGTGTCGATTGACCTACATTTCATTTCTGTTGATGGGTGGGGACGATTCCGCCCATGGTCCTTTACCAAGAACGAAAATAAATGTAATCTCTAGTGGGTAGCTGCTGATCATAATATGCTGCGCAGTGGCCTTTCAGGCCCATTTCGAGTAATCAGGTCGTATGTGTATGTAATGTAAGTACCTATCAACAGTATTTTTCGTAACTGTGTTGTTCAGTATGTGCCCAGTCAATGTATTATTTTTCTTTCATTAAAACTTTAGGTCTTCAAATCGAAGGGTATTAGCCAAGGCATTGCGTTGCAGTTTCAACATATACCTTCCAGAATAGGTACAATAGAGCACTCTCGCATACACGTTACATAATCGCGTTCTACTTCATCATTAGAATGAGAAATAATTATATTCTAATCTGCTCATAATTACAACAAGTCAGAGGCTACTTAAGAGTTAGAATTTAACACCTTTGACCTGATAGACTAACAGTTTCTCGGGCTGGATAGACGCTGCTTCTCATAATTATACTGTTATTCAAGTAGGTATGTAATTAAAACAGTGTATTTTAAACTATTTTTGCGTTTATAGAAAACTTATAAGTACTTTAAATATAATATGGTGGCCAAAAAAATGAGACATGCAAACAAGTTGTACCAATATTCGTTTACCAGTTGCAATATGTTTGATTGTACTCCAAGGCTTTTTTTAAGATTGAGGAAGAAATCCTGATATCATTATGTATAAAGTTCATGAGTTATTGTTGACATTTGTAGCACCAGCTTCTCTGCCAGCGGCCACTTCCGATTCAACTGAAATTACTAGTTCATCCCTTCATCTTTGACGTTAATGTAAAAAGGACTGACTATTGTGACCTTGCTCTGTTGTATGCCCTTTTGCAGACTTTTTCCACGCAGCTCTTTTATTTACTGCTTCGATGAGATGGACTATCGGTTCGTGACGAGACTGAATTCAAATCCAAGTGCGGTTCGCCGTCGCCGTTGATCTGTACGTCGGCCTGTAATTGTCCCTGTGCCACCTTTATGGAGAAGTAGGTATATCCTAGCCTTTAAAAGGCAGTTTTCCGCCAGTCCATATCCGAGATAATGCGAGTGGTGTCAACAGGACGGCCTATTTTAAGCCGTTACTCAGTCATACAAAGCTGCCATAATGAATTAGATTGAGAGGAGGAGGGTTGTTAAAAGAGGAGGCTGTTATCACAGCAGCACGGGTGATTTTTCATCATTTGGTTGTGTGCTATGACGGTAGGCAATTCCTACAAAATTCTTACAAGTCGCCATCATTTATAAATAAAAATGTATAAATGCCTACTAAATGATATCGCATAAAACACAAGAGGCACTAACCGCATGAATGCATGAATGAAACAAAAACAGAAGATAATTACAGATAAACGCTACCCAGCATCACAATATCCTCTTTATAAAAAATGTACGTATCTTTATCCATTAAGTATTGGACATAAAATAACTGCCTTTATCCTCACGTATGTTGACTAATAACGAAGGAATTTTAAAACTATACATACATCACGTTGTCTATGCCCCGTTTCATGAGTACTACCACAAATCAAGCAAGAAATACCCAGTATAACCTGATCTATCTTTGAATGGCATTTTTATACAATTAGGAGTCATATAAAAGTGGAAATGTATGGATTGCTGTACGGTTGTGTGTCTGCTGGCGCCATTGACACAACGTGTAAGGTTATCATGACCATATGTTTTTAAACTAAACAATTCGCATTGTCTGACTCGTTATGAATACGCTGTTACTCACCAGAGTTCTGGGAAACTAGTTTTAAGTAATCGTGTATCAGACGATTATCTCTTCCTGTAGGTTGTCATGCAGTTAACTAGAGGAAATGACTGTTCGTCGCTGGTACGTACTCGTAATGTCGTGAGTTATGGCCGTCGTCCTGTCACCGTTTTTGCTGAGCAGACCTCTAAGCCTAAGATGCGATCTCCTTAATTGGTCTTCGAGTAATCAAATGCAAGATTCTAATAAGATGACCAATGTGATTAGTAGAAATAATCAATAACGACTGTCTGACTATATCCAGAATAAAGGAAGTGTAAGTATATTATTAGTGAATTGTAATGCGTGGTCTTCACGGCAGGTTTTGGCTGGCAACTTTAAAACTATTGTTTTTTGTCTTGTTATGTCCACAACACATATGGCAGCAATGTTTAATTGTTATTTATGCATTTAAATTGTTATTGACGTCGGTAGACGTTCTACCTTCGACATTCCCAGTCAGTCGCCGTCGATCGAAGTATTTGCCGTGTGCACAATCATGCCGGGCATGTATTCAATTCTATGAAACATTCACCATGCTGATAGCGTGACTTGCCTTGCCCTTCGTAATAGATTGGCTAAGTAACTTTAACACAGGTCACCACTTGGATGGGTGAGTGCTTGTTTTGACATTTACATCAGAGCGATATCGTGCTTCCGAAGGCTCGTGAAACCGTCGGTCCCTATTCTTGTGTCATTAGCTCCATGACAACAATAGATATGCCATATCAGAGGCCTTCGTGCGGTTTATAAACTCCGACACCAGAGTTGATCACACTGACTGAAAAGAAGAAGTTACTTACGTAGGTAACATACGTAGGCAATCTTTTACCAATGCGAATCGATAAAGAAACATGAGTATACTAGTCTAAAGTTGGCTAGCGCTAAATTAAGAACATACTGAAAAATATAACAAGAGCTGCTGATGTCACTATTTGGAACAAAGCATCTTAAACATACTTCGCGACACATCTGTATGATTCACAATAATTATATATTGCATTGTCCTATGAATGTCTACTTACTCATGGTTTACTTTATTCCTTCTTCACAACGTAAACTAGTGAAAGGAATAGGTACTAATACTAATTAATCAAAATAAAACAATGAATGTAACGGCAACTATTAATAGGTAGGGCAAAGATAAACAATTTCATGCACCAATTCTAAAAATAACTAACCGCCAAACCTAGAATTCTTGAGGAAAATAAACATTCCAATGAATGTATTTTAGTCGCATTCTACACGTGCAGTTTCATGTGTGTCATTATGTTAATGGCGCCCAAACAGGGACTTTTAAATTTACATGTTTCTGCCTTAATTCAAATACGTACGTACTAGACTTTTTTCCACCAAATCAAAGAACTAAATATCAAAAAGAAACATAATTATATTTATATCTGTAGTTTTTAGAGCTTTTGTTTATTTCTGAGATTGCCCATGCTTAGTGACTTTCAGTCCCTATTACGAGTATCCCTTCATGTTAAATCTATTTCTATATTTCATGAAATTTGGTTCAGCTGCTTTAAATATGAAATCAGTAAAGCGAGAATATTTAAAATTGTTATATACTCATACCCATACTTTAGTTGTAATAGCTTCTATTCTATCCTTCATCTCATCATTTCAGCCTAGAGACGTACACTGTTGGACATGGGCATCTTTCTCTGTAAATATAAATTAGAATACTTAAATGTAGACAAAATATTGCCAGGCACTGCTAAAATTTTATTTCTGAACGCTTTAGATTAAAATGCATAAAAAAGTAAATCTCTTATAATACAATAAATATCACATAAAATACAACTCATAGGTATACGCACCGTTATCTGCTCTCAAACAAAGTAAAGCCTGTACCTACGTACAATGGCAATCAAACGACGGAATAGAAAAATACCTAAGTTTTAAAACTATAACCTCACTACGTACAAAAGGGGGTCTAAAAAGGACGAAACAAGAAAATAGATAGAAATCCCGAAAAGCATATGTAGAATAATAAATAATAAATAAATAAGCTAGAGCTGCGGTCGTGCCTATTATTATTATTAATTATCAGGCAGGCAGTTGATACAACTGATAATAGAGAATATGCATGTGATTCAGATATAAGCGAATATATTTTTATGACATTCTTTATCGGTAAAGAAAGATACCTCTAACATTATTTTATATTTAAACACTCTACAATCGCGAATATTAATTAATAAAATTTGGAAAATTTACGAGCGAAATTTAAAATGTCAAAACGCAACGCTATTGCCTAGACACCAACGTGACGTCACCGTTCGCAGAGGATATGTCAAAAGTGTCAAAACAGTACCAAACATTTGACAGTTAACAACTCAATTGTTGCGAACGCTGACGTCACCACATAGCGCGCTGAAATGGGGTTGTTTAAACCAGCGTTATGTCATTGCAATTTTCAACATTTAATTTAAAATAAATGTTGACTTTTCCACGAATAATATTTTTTTTACAGTATTGTATTAACATAAAAAAAAGATAGCAACAATAATAAAAAATCATGCATATTCCCTATTGCCTATATCCTGCTATTGCCCACTAGTTCCTGTTGCAGTACTAAATAGGTGCTTGTCCAGTATTGTATCAAGATTTGCCCTGAGTGCAGGGCCGCGCCGACCCAATCCAGCGCCTGTGTGCGAAATCTGTGAAGCGCCTTTTTGTCATCGTTTTTCGAAAATAACTTTTATAATTAACGCATATATCTCGGCGCCCGGCGCCCCTATCACCCTGGCGCCTGTATGCGCCGCGCACATTGCACATAGGGACGGCCCGGCCCTGCCTGAGTGGAAAATCGAAACGACCATCGCGGGCTTAGGAGTCAGTGTCACTAACCAACAGGTAAATATCACTAGTTTGTCTTTGTCAGAAATAAATATGTAGGATTAAAACTAGTTACTTAAGTTCAGTTGGCAGATGTTCTCATGTTCCACAAAGTTGACTAGAACTTATATTTGCTTAGGCGACAGGTGAGGTAGTCTAGAAGTGTTCTTGTGCCTAGGATCCAATTAATCTTAGCTCTTAAGTATACGTTACACTTGAACTGCATTAGTGCTTTAAAAGATATTTTAATTACAGCAAATCAGGTATTATTTATGGTAAAGACCGGAGAATCTAATTATTTTTAGGTTTCCTTTTTTACAGAAAATATTGGTGTTTAGATAAACAGAATGATTAGACTTTAGTCCTATTGTATGGTTGACTAAATATATTTTATAATGCCTGTTTACAAATAAATCTATCAATGCTGTAAATAAATAAACCGGTCCGTGTGGTGACGGATTAAGAATACGGATTGTCACCACCCCATATCATCCCACGGGTGTCGTAAGAGCCGACAGAGAGAGCATATTATGCAGAGAACAGCACTGTAAGAGAAGGAAAACTTGATACAAACCCTATACCAACCCGTTTGGCCAGCGTGGTATAGTAGGCCAATTCCTCCTTTCAAGGGAGAGGCCTAGTCCAGCAGTGGACTTTTAAAGGCTGATGATGCTGTAAATAAAGATCGTTTTGAAATACATGTAGCATGGTCTACATGTTATTGTCACAGCATTTTCATGCTATGTACTACAGTCCAAATTAGTTAGAGCACATAGAGTGATAATAAAGTTATTGTATCCATATGCAGAAACACGCGCAGTCAACCTCATAGAAAAGAAATAGAAGCTCTGTTAATGAAAGGATATTTTTTTTATGGTAATAGGCGGCAAACGAGCAGATGGATCACCTGATGGTAAGCAATTACCGCCGCCCATGGACACAAGCAACACCACAGGAGTCACAAGTGCGTTGCCGCCCCTTGGGGTTGGGAAAAGGAATAGGATGAGGAGTGGAATGAGGGAGAAGGAATAGGGGCTTGGGCCTCCGGCACTCTCACTCACCGAACGAAACGCAACAGTTTAGGTACTGTTACTTTACGTCGATTTTCTGTGAGAAGATAGTACTTCCCCGGTCTAGCCGGCCCCATTCATGCTGAAATCAGCAAGGCTCTACTACCTTTTTTATTTTATTTGCTTTATTTTTGGGTGATTCTTCGAGCAAGGCATTATTTGGTGATTTGCGTGGCAATTTTTAAATCTAATATTTCTTTTTAATCGACATGTGTTTCTTAAAATATACGTAAAAGTAATATTTTTTATAGAAGAGGCACCTCAAAGAGCGATATACTTACAGAGATAATCGAGGTAAAAAAATTGGAGGCCACGCAAATCACATAACAACCCACGAAAATGTTTTTTTTTTTAATTTAACTTTCTCAAATAACTTATTGAGTTATCAGGTAAAAGAATAAGAAAGTAACTAACACAGAAATAGTTTTTTTAATAGCTTTTATTTATTAAGAAGAAAAGGCTCGCAACAAGACTCCAAAAGCTATAGAGGTATTAGCCTTCTCAGCATTGTTGGCAAATTGTATGCAAAGGTACTGATTGAAAGAGTTACGAAAGTAGCCGACAAGAAAATATGGGATGTACAAGCGGGGTTCCGAAAGGGTATGGGATGTTCGGATCAGGTTTTTCCTTGCAAAACATAGCCGAAAAGTTTTTGGCCAAAGGTCAAAAGGTGTATTGCGCATTCGTGGATTTGGAAAAGGCTTGCGATACAGTGGTGAGGAATGAAATGTGGTCGGTGCTGTCAATGAAGGGAGTGGACAGCAGCCTCATTCAAGCTCTGAAATCCCTTTATGAGGATTCTAGAGCTTGTGTGAGGATAAACGGTTAAACACTGACTGGTTTACCATCAAAACAGGTTTTAGACAGGGATGTGGAGCGTCGCCATGGCTGTTTAACCTCTTCATGGACAGTTGTTTGCAAGATCTAAAACATAGTGACTGCGGATTAAGGATTAATGGGTTACTTGTCAAATGCCTCCTTTATGCTGATGATCAGGTAACACTTGCGTCTTCAGCGGAGGAGTTGCAGGAGATGGTAACAATCATGCATGGTGCGTTAGAGAGGAAATAAATGAAAGTGAATGTAAATAAAAAGAATGTTATGGTTTTTGAAAAGGAGGAATGCGTTACGGCTTGTAATGTTTTGACTTGTAACGAGTGGAGCAAGTGAATGAGTTTGGATACTTAGGTAAGTTGCTTACAAGAGATGGTAAGAATGAAGAACTTGGGAGTGAATGAAGCAAGAGAGGTATGTCAAAATCGTTGCAAATGGCCTTCCGTATTCTTTGCCTACCCCTCCGGGAAACAGACGTGAGTCTATGAATGTATTTTATTTATAGTAGAATCAGTCAACATTATTTATTTTGAATTTTCAGTTCTTGTATAAGGTTTTCATGAAGACAACGTTGAGGTTGTTCTTTTTTCTTCAAGTTATATTTCTGGGAACTTTTTCGCCTATTCTCTCGTCTAGGTTTTTGTTCGCGGCGGTTTAAGTCATGAATGCTAAGTATTTTTCCTTCAGCTTTTCTTTTATATTATCTTGCTCGGTTTTTGACCTTGAACTCTTTATGATTTTTAAGCCTCTCTCTTCTTCTTCTTCTGTCAGATAACTTATTTCTTTCTAATTTTTCCTCTCTTGTTAATGGCATTTTGGTCTAAAAAATAATTTATTACAATTTTAGCTAATCTGACACAATTTATTATTATTATTAGGTACTTATAAAATCATTTTAAGTTTGATGTAAATGAATTTACATTTAACGAGAGTAATAAAAATTATCATACAATACTATTACAAAACTCAAAGTTATTCATTTGCATGGCCAATAATTGATTTGCGTGGGTCAAAACTACCACGTAAACCACGCAAATCACGACCACGTAAATCAAAATAAATCCTTTATTCTAAAAATATATAAAAACCCTCTAAGCAAATACACTGTGTTTTGGATGTAGAGTTGCGTTACCTTATATTTGTCCGCTACAATATTTTATTCAATAAACAAATTCACAGATACTGGAGAAAATTGAACCATGCAAATCAAACTTTTGAGAAACCATACCCACGAAACGAAGTTCTTACCTTATTTTTTCGGAAACCTGCCACGTGATCACACAAGCACTCTGCCCGGCTGTCGGAACGCGACTAGTTGTAACGTGAATTAGGATGACACAACATTGGGCCGCGAAGTTAGGGATGTGCAAGTGAATTTACAATGATCCACGCAAATCAGTAACTACCCCGGGACAGTTACATTTTTATTTTTTTTAGACAATGTAATTAATTTAGAACTATGATCTAATTTTTCATAGCATTGTCAACGTCTTAGGACTTAAACTTTTTTTTTTTGGTAAGCATGTATCGTTTAGTTTAAAATATATAATTTACTAAGTAACTAGATGGGGGTTTGGGACACTCCACGAAAATCAAAGAATGGGGATGTTTTATTTTTTTTTATGATATTAAATATAAAGATAATTGAATAATAATCAATAACCTACATAAAAGAGGATTAAAGGTATGCCCGAAAAAAAAAGTGGCTTGCAAACATTTCGATTTCTATTGTTTTAAGGTGATGCCGCTTAAAAATCGTGTCTCGAAGAATGACCCTTTTAGGGAAGCTTAATCAAATTCTTAATAACGGCTATTTACTAAACAAACTTCTAATTGCTAGTTTCTGCAGTTCGTTAACATGATGGTATGCTCTAAAAGAATTCCAAAAATGATGACGAGATGAAAATTACAAAGAAAACAAATAGACACAAATTATTATTCGTCAGACATCCTATTGCTGACAACAGTTTCCCGTAGAAGAAAGCGTTCTATTATTTGTTTACTCCCTTAGTCAACCATAAAATGATTAAGTATAACATTAAATAAGTAAATTGTAGCTAAGAACCATCTTGACCACACGAAACAACACTTAGTGAGGTGTGATCCACAATGTTGTTTGGCGTCTGCTGTACTTTGTATTCATTGATGGAATGTTTGTAAAGGCCACTATATTGTTTAAACTACGCGAGTTGTATTATTAAAACAATGCAAAAAAAATGTATCATCTTCCTCATATCAGCCGAAAGACGTCCACTGCTGGACATAGGCCTCTCCCAAGGCTCTCCACATAGACTGATCCTGAGCCACCCGCATCCATCCGCTGCCCGCGACCCCAACAAGATCGTCAGTCCACCTTACGCGAGGCCTACCTCTGCTACGACGTCCTGTGCGTGGCCGCCACTCCAGAACCTTTCTGCTCCAACGGCAATCGGTTCTTCTGGCTATGTGCCCTGCCCACTGCCATTTCAGCTGACTATTCGGAGAGCTATGTCGGTGACTTTGGTTCGCCTGCGGATCTCCTGATTTCTGATCTCGCAGGGAAACTCCTAGCATAGCTCTCTCCATCGCCCTCTGAGTGACCCTGAGCTTCCGGATAGGGCCCATAGTTAGCGACCACGGCTCGGCTCCGTAGATACGTAGCAACCCACACTGGTCAAAGACTTTCGTCTTGAGACACTGCGGGAAAAAATGTATAATTAAATATAATAAGACTTTTAAACAAAAAACCTTTAAAACTTATTAATTGTTTGCCTCGGTTTCGCAATAAAGATAAGTATAAGTACCATGTAATTTCAGCATCATAAACGTTTGAAAAAAGCGATAGCTAATAGTGCAGGTACATTTGCGAACAACTTTATGATTCTCCCGAGCGTTTTATGTTTATAATTGATATTTCTCGTGTACATGCTACGATATTACCTTGATCTTGGTTTTTCTCTCATCACGTCTCAAGAGAACGTGACTAACTAAAATAGCTTGTATGCATTTAACCACAGAACAACTTAAAATGTTCTTGAGGTATCCGGGTAGAGTAACCTTCATTTCTTTTCATTCATTCTTTAAAGTTCATTTAGTACTGACTACTGTGCCTTACTTAGTGACCTTCTAGTCCCTTCGCTTTAGAACAAGTGCTCCTTGAGATATGCCATGCGGAAATGCAAGCAAATGATAAAGGCTGTTTATAACAATGCACTTTTGTCTTCATCTGATGTGTGAGCTGAATTCTTACTTTGTTGCTGACTCGCTATATATTGATATAAAACATGAGGTAAGTGGAACAATTACCTTCGACCGAGTTTAACAAAGTCAATGTATGCTGCTACTTACTTGTGAACAGTGTTTACTTGGTTACATATAAGTAAGTTTATTAAATGTTTTTTTAGGGTTCCGTACCTCGAAATGAAAAAACTGAAACCTTATAGGATCACTTTGTTGTCCGCCCGTCTGTCAAGGCCTATTTTCTCAGAAACGCGTGAATGTATCAAACTGAAATTTATACCAAATAGTCAAGTCTATTGTCCCATGAAGCTGTAAAAATCAAACTTCTAAACTAACGTCATCTAAACATACAGCCGTTTATGCTGCAAATTTCCGCAATTTTCGAAACTCGCAAGGGAATCAAAACCGGGGTACTTCCCGTGAACTCAGAATCTTGAAATTTGGTACGAAGCAATGTCTTATAGCACAGATAAAGGAAAAATTGCGAAAACCGTAAATTTTTAGTAACATCATAAAAAAAAATATTTGTAATAATTTTAAAGTAACTACCCCTTTCCTCACGAACACATAAAGTTATTAAATTGAAATTCATATTAAATACTCGTGTCTATAATACCTTATAGTTGTAACAAAGTTTATGCCGCAAACCCTCGCAAATTTTCGAAACTCACAAGGGAATCAAAACCTACAGTGTACTTCCCGTGAACTAAGTATCTTGAAATTTCGTACGAGGCAACTTCTTATAGCACAGATTAAGGAAACATTTCCAAAAATGTAAATTTTTTGTTACATCACACCTATAAGTAATAAAAACATTTTTATTTTTTTTAAGTTAGGTACTAGTACTACCTCTTTCCTCATGAACGCGTATAGTTATTAAATTGAAATTCATATCAAATACTAAGGTCTATAACACTGTGAAGCTGTAATAAAATCAAACTTCTATGTTAACGCAATCAACAGAAACAGCAATAATACGCATAATTATTTTCAAACTTGCAACTACTCGCAAGGGAATCAAAACCTACAGGGTACTGTCCTTGAACTCAGAATCTTGAAATTTGGCACGAAGCAACGTCTTATAGCACAGATAAAGGAAAAATTGTGAAAAACCGTAAATTTTTGGTTACATCATATAATTAAAATATTTTAATAATTAAGGTAAGGTAAGGTAAAGGTTTCTACCCCGTTTCTCGTGAACCCGTATTGATATAAAATTGAAATTCATATCAAATGCTCAAGTCAGGGTACTTCCAGTCGATCTAGAATCTTGAAACTTGGCATAAAGCAACGTTTTATACCACATAGGAAAAATTTCGAAAACCTTAAATTTTTAGTTACATCACATTTTTTTTAATAATTATATATACCTACAGGTTTGTACGGAACCCTGGGTGCGCGAGTTCGACTCGCACTTGACCAGTTTATTTATTTAATTATGTCTTTACTATGTCTGTAGGCAGTATTTGTCATTTCCTTCGACAGTAAACAACAACATATGAATTTTATTTATAGCTGTTGGAGAAAATGATCATAAATACATGTAGTGGTCAGGTGGATTGACGGCTTCAAATATTGTATTGCATGTCCGGCAACTGGAAGTAAGGCTGGCAGTCAGTTTCTTATCGACGTCATAGTGTCCCTTGGATTTCCATAAATCAGTCAGTCATTTTAGGCAGTCAGTCGTTTAACTGCTACAACTGCTGTCTTCCTAAAATTTAACGCAGGAAGAACTTGGCTGTAGTTTAAATTTGCTACAATATATTAGTCTCACGGCTGTGTCGTCTTAATATATATCTAATAATGAAATTAGAGACCACAATACAATGCACATAATTGAATGCGTGGAATGTTGACATTATTCGAATGCAAATCCTGCATGAAACCTATTTCTGACGACAATCCCACTCTAAAGCTCTAATCGTGTTGGTATTTAAACTTTTATAGCATGCGGAAATAGCTCAAGAAACTGTGAAACAAGACGTAAAGGCCTCTAGCAATCATGTTTTAGAAAGTAGTGATATTAAATTGTACAAACGTAGAATAATAGTGCTTACAGTACTTGTGTTTGAATTTGAGAGATGTCAGTGAGGTATGATTGACTCTGTTTTCTTATATTTTTCTCTTTCTACATATATTTTTGCTAACTCAAAGGTCCTTCGTGCCATTGCTGATTTTCGTTCTCAGACCATTGCTTTACTACATAGTAGAAAACAAAGTCTGCCTTCTGTCTGTCTGTCCCAATGAATGCTTAAATCTTAAAAACTACGCAACGGATATTAATGCGGTTTTTTAAAAATAGAAAATAGTATGATTTAAGACGAAGGTTTATAATTATGTAATTAACGCGGGCGACGAAGCAGCTGGCGACACGTCTAGTTGCTGATATAAATTTATGAAAATATATGTATTTAAAAATGCTTGGACGTATCTGAAATTTTGAATATGAAATTGCGTCTAATGAAACAAAATCAAAAATAAAGCGAGTTGTATTTTGTATTTACTTAATACATTTTCATATGATACGACGATGATGATGTGTTAGTGTATCTAAGTACAAATGCACACAAATGCGGCTGATTTTCGGGATTTAAGTCACTGGGGCAGGTTGTGTCTTTACACAACAGTTAACAGTATAAAAATTGTTAGGTATTAAAGATATGACACCCTACTTTAAAAATGAATTATCTAAAATTTCTGGCAGATACTGTTGAATGCCATGCTTCAATTATAAATTGTAATCATTCTGTGCAGCAAACAGCCTGTACCAAAAAAATAATATGAATGAACTACATGATGGGAATAACAACATGAACTATCATGTGCCGATGAGCAACCGACGAAAATACTTATTGTAAAATATATGCCGCAAAAATATGCGCGTCGTATGTGATGCGACGCGACGATGGCGTGTAAACAAACCGATTAACCCGCTCGTCATTCTGATAGATCTTTCTAGTAGTTTATTCGAGAGGCATTGCATCGTATCTTTGGAAGCCGTCGCCATCACTCACATCGGGCACTACAACAACAATAGATCTAGGGCGACTTCCAAATGTAGGCAAAATATTAACGTCTTATAATATTTATCATAATTTTTAAAAATGCTTCTCAGCGTTTTACGAACTTTGATACATTATAATATGACACTGGACGATTACGCCTCAATTATGCCACAATTATGCCACATACAGAGCGATGACATTTCTAAATATAAACATGTCATTGCATCGTTCTAATTTAGTAGGAATGTGATGTAGTCTATCTGTTAGTTTAATACAATGGCCGTGTGATGACAAGGATGAATGATTCCCTTGAGAGGCATGAATGGCGCTGCGGCCGGGTATAATCAATGGCGGCGAGAGAACTAATTGAAACCGCCCCGCGCCATCGTGGCGGAGTAATTATCGCCACAGTGGGCTCTGCACTACTCTAACTACCTTCTCACGGGACACATGACATGTTAGTGATAGTTATGTATAAGCATGCTATGGTTCGCAGTGGTAGGTATAGAAACCATATTTTTAAGTAAAGTTTCAGCTACATTTCATTCCTAATGGTTATAAGTACTTACCAACTTATGTAAAGTTTTCAATGGAATTGATTAGAAAGCATTTAATTGAAATTTCGTTAGCTATTGTATTTAACCATGGACTTAGAGATGTAAAGATCAAGTTATTATAATATTTTATTTGTTTTGTATATCTTAATGAGCATCGCTTGAATTATCATTTTATGATTCTACGGTTAATAGTGTCTAAGAGGATACCGCGATTTACCTAAATATTATTAAAGGTCGGTTCATGAAAGATGACCACCGCACAGAAATCATTTTTAGGTCCCGTGAGATGCGGGGTGAGGCGCGGGTGGAATGCTTAGGGAATGCGTAAAAAACGGAGCCACGCCATTGGTGCACGAATTTACATAGGTATGCAGGACGGCCGCCATTTGTGGTCAACTTTCGTGAACCGATCTGTACTTCAGAAGATAGGTATATAACTAGTTTTTATAGCATCCTATCAGCAAAAGTGTTCATAAAACGCTACATGTAAAACATTCCTTAAAGTAGTGCCACCATCTCAAAATTTGTTCCACTCGTTTCTAATCTACGTAAAGCAATTTCGAAAGATAAACCTGTAGCACAGCAACATTGTTTGAACAGTAAATAAAGTGGTTACGTACAAATATGCCGAGGTTCTCAAGTACATCAGTGTTTGTTCGCCTTAGTCGTGGGTGGTTAATCCCTGGCGGGCCACAGGTGTGTTCACGCCCTAAAGTCAACTTGTGCCTTAGATACCAAATAGAAACGTTTAGTGTACTGTTTATCAATATCAATTTGACACGTTGGCTGCGGTAAGTAAAATCATAAACCTTCATCTGGTGCGGCGGCAGGTCGAAATGTGCCCCCAACGATTTTTCCGCCAGTGCGTGGCAGGTCTTTTTCGACCTACCAGCACTAGGGTGCCTTAAAATGCTATAACTTTGCGAAAACATGGTGTATACCATTTTTTTTTATTCTGTTAGAATAACCTTGAACCCAGCTCTCTTAGGTCGCCCCGGGATCTACCAAACAGGAAATGAGATATAAACCAGGAAAAGTGGCAGGCCGATATCGACCTGAACCGCACTAGAAGGTATTTTTAGCAGTGATGGGACATACCAAAATAAAGGAATATCGAAAATAAAACATAACTATCGTACATAACAGAAATGAAGATTTTTATTTAATTGTGGCTGTTTTGAAAACATGACACGCAAAGATTCATATTGCATTGCCTGCAATATTTTTTAATTATTTTTACTCTTTTTTTTGCTGTGTCGCTACTGAAGGTTCGCCGCAATCTCTCATAGCACCCTGCACAATTTCATACGATTGAAAAGAAACAAAATTATAAAAAAACGGGACTTTATATTTAATTGATATGTTTTTATTACATAGTAAATTCCATAAAAATGTTATAAAAGTCATCATCACCATCATCAGCATGGTGAACATTTGAAATGGGTACGTCACACTGCTAGCGCGGTCGTGAGGCGTCTGAGAGTAGGTAAGCTGTGCTAAAAATTGTAATTAAGCACAGTTTGATTGGTGCCGTTTTTCGAGCCGCGATCATGCATCTATTATATATTTCAAATAAAATCACGTTTCAAGCAAAAAAAACTAGATCGAAATCGTTTTAGCACCGCTCTGTTTGCGTCGAGGGTTAAAAAGCGAATATCACTGCACTTTCGCAGGTAACCGTATATATCCAAATATTATAAGTACTACTATAAATATACGTGTAGGTAGTAAGTAAAACTTACCGCTTTTACTTGGTTTTCCATGATGAAAAATCCTAAATATTTTTTATTTTTCTTAATTGGAAATATTTTATCACTACTGTCACTATCAGTTATAATTGCAGGGCGAATAAAAATCTTCCAAAATTTGTATTATTCTTTTATTATTTGCCATCGTCAATTTTATCGACAGAACACAACACTAACTGGCGGCGCGTGCGCTCTGTGCGGTATCAGGTCACCGGCGGCCTGTTGGGTTGGCGGGCTGAAATAGACCCACTGCCGCACTGAGCGGATATATTTCACCGCTAGTGCGTGGTAGGTCGAAAAAGGCCTGCCGTGATGTTTTTATGGGGAATACCTACAATTTTGACTACAAGCCGAAATATATATTTGTCTCTGTCAAAAACTTAAAAACACCTAAAATAATCGTTCCGCACCAGCGAGAGGGACATAGTTTTCTTCGTCCGCACCAGCTGTATGTACAGCGGCAGGCCGAAATCGGCCTGTTCCGCAGTGAACGTGTTAACCAAAGAAAGTGCCCAGCATAACTATAGATAAAATTAATATTGTTATAATGTACATAAAACAGAGATGAGGTAAGATGGTGAAATATATATATATATATATATATATACATATATATATATGGATAGTGTGAAGCTGCAAGAGGATGCTGCTAAGCTTAATTGGTGTTCTCTGTTAGCAGTCAACACCGTAGATGACAAAGTCTCAATTTTCAACAACACGCTACTCGGTCTCTATGACCAACATGCTCCTATCAGAAGAGTTAAATTAAAACGTCTTCCCGCTCCTTGGCTTACTAGGGGCATTCAAATGGCCATGAGGCGCCGAGATCGAGCTTTTCGGAAGTTCAAAAAGGAGCGGTCTGACGAGAACTGGAGCCTATACAAAACTGCAAGGAATCGGTGTAATCAGATGATACGCAACGCTAAACGCCGCCATATTTTCGACAATATTAATTCTTCTTCCTCCGCTAGTAAGTATATGGAAGTTCCTTGGGACCCTAGGTATTGGCAAACAGCAACATACAACTCCTCATATCACGATTTGTTTGGATGATTTAAACAACCATTTCACAACTACTTCTCAACTAGATCACCAAACCAGGCGTCAAACTGTTGATTACATTGACTGGTCTTCCCCGTCCTAATATCGATGGCTTTAATTTTTCTCCAATTGCATTGGGTGAGGTCAAGAAGATTATGCTGTCCATTAAATCTAACGCTGTGGGGGTTGATTCTATCAGCCGCCGCATGATCATCCCGATTCTCGATCATCTCATCCTCCCCATATGCCACATTTTAAATTATTCAATTGACTGTGGCTCCTTCCCCTCCCTGTGGTGTAAAGCCTTTGTTATCCCACTTCCTAAGATAACGAACCCTTCTCTCCATAACCATTTCCGTCCAATCTCCATTCTGCCGTTCCTCTCCAAAGTGCCTGAAGCCTGTGTACATAAACAGTTGTCTCAATTTGTGTACCAAAACAACTTGCTCAGTCCATTGCAATCCGGCTTCAGGCCTGGTCATAGCACGACTTTTGCTCTCCTTAAAGTGACTGGCGATGTTAGGGCAGGCATGGAGGACACTAAGGTCACTGTGCTGACCTTGGTCGACTTCTCTAACGCTTTCAACACCGTCAGTCACGATATCCTTCTATCGATCCTCTCCCATCTCATGATCTCGTCTAATGCATTGGAATGGTTCTCAAGTAATCTTCAGGAACGCCAGCAGCCTGTTCGCTGCGATGAATCTACATCGAGTTGGCGAAACATGGGATCTGGTGTTCCTCAGGGATGCATTGTCTCTCCTCTACTATTCTCTATTTTTATTAACTATTTAACTCCAAATCTTCGATGTTCGTATCATCCTTATGCCGACGACTTGCAGTTGTACTCGCAATCGAGGGTGGATGATGATTCAGTTGCCATTGCCGACATAAATAGGGACCTTGAGTCAATGATGGACTGGTGTCATAAATTTGGCTTAGAAGTTAACCCAGCGAAGTGCCAGGCCATTATTGTAGGCAGTCGCCGTTTATTACAAAGATTAGATGTCAAAACTCTACCGCCTGTAATGTTTAATGGCTTGATCATCCCATATAGTGCATCCGTAAAAAACCTAGGCCTGTACATCGATTCCACTCTCGATTAGCAAGTGCAGGTCACCACTGTTAGTCAGAGGGTTACCGGAACTCTTAGAGCACTATACCGCCTCAAGAATTTTCTCCCATCCAAAACCAAGACAATGCTTGTGCAGACTCTAATATTCCCCATAATCGACTATGGTGATATGTGCTATTATGACCTGAATGCAGAACATCTCAATAAGTACGACCGACTTCTCAATAACTAACTGCATTCGATTCATTTACAATCTTCGTAAGTATGATCACGTATATACTTATCGTTCCGAACTAAGATGGTTACCAATGCGCCAGCGCCGGTGTTTGCGTGCTCTTACTTCTCTATTCTCAAGTCTCCTTCCCCTCCATCTTATCTCACCTCATACTTCCAATATCTATCTTCTATTCATGAGAGAGATCTCCGTTCTTCTCATAAGCTTCTTCTTTCTTGCCCCAGTCATACTACTGGGTTCGTTAACTCTTCTTTTGTGGTGCAATCTATCGTCTTATGGAATACACTCCCTCCTGAAATCAGACTGTCCACTAACCGTTATGCATTTAAAATGAAAGTTCGAGAGCTTCTTTTTGAGAGATTGAAGGAATCAGCACATCAGTCTCATCCATTATTATAAGTATTTATGTAAGTATATAGTATGCATGTATGTATATAGACTTATGTATAAGTATGTATATATAGAACTTAATATTTTGTATGTATTTATATATATTATAATATATAATAATTATTATGATGCTATACCTTGTAACTTTTCCATATTTATGCTCTCCGAGGCACGGGGCTAGCGATATTTAACAATTTAATACTCACTTAACTTCGAATAGTCATTGGTGCGTGCCGTGGATTCGAACCCGATACACTCTGCATGGCAGTCCGTTGGTATTTATATAGTTAAATGCACCTACCACTTTTATTTCTGCTCCACCGTAAGGTTGACAGGTAGAGAATGCCATAAGGCATTATGTCCACCAATGTACACAATGTATGTTCATAAAGAATTAAATAAAATAATAAATAAAATATGGATGTGGCAAAACTGGTTGATAAGGAAATCAATAAGTAACGATAGAAAAGCTGCCTGGCATCTTTAACTTCGCTGTTGTCATTCTGAACAATGAGCAAAACAGATTGCCACATTAAGCTCAGTAAGATCTAAGTTAGCTCTAACTTCTTTAGCAGGATAATTGGTTGCAGTCGGTACTAAAAACGCATTCTGCAAAATGAACCTAATAAGAAATATTTGTCCGTTTTTAGAAACGCAGACGTTAAAATTCATATCGATAAAGTGTATCCCGTGTTGTCTTGGATAACGCTAAGTTCGATAATATACGTTTTGTAATATCGGGCTTTCTTAGCATAAAAACAAAGGCGTTTTAATTCTCATACCTACAAGTTATAAGATGCTGTATATTGTGTAAGTAATGTAATTTCTTGCCTATTATAAGTCATCATTACTAATAGTCATAGCTAACACGATTACTTTTTAATAAGAAAGCCCATGTTTAGCAATAAACATTCAATGGAAGCTATAACTCTGATATTTCATAGAAGAGAATTTTCTACGGAAACTAGTCGCTAATGTTTTACCACGTACCGCGGTTGTGCATGTTTTTTTATATATTTTTGTTTTCATTTAATTGATTGATTTCACCGATGACATACATACATACAATAATCATCATTATCATCATCAGCCTTTAACAGTCCATTGCTGGATTAGGTCTCTCCTTTGAAAGGAGGAATTGGCCTACTATACCACGCTGGCCAAACGGGTTGGTATAGGGTTTGTATCAAGTTTTATTTCTCTTGCAGTGCTATTCTCTGCATAATATGCTCCCTCTGTCGGCTCCTACGACAACCATGGGACGATATGGGGTGGTGACAATCCGTATTCTTAATCCGTCACCACACGGACAACACTAATACATACAATAATGTGACATATGACATATAATAATACATATTCTGAATGTGTAACGTTCTTGCCTTACTGACAGACAACGCACAGTCGAAACTATTGGGCGGAAGAAGCTGAAGTTTAGCTTGTCACACGTTCCTTATCCCGTAGGGATGCGAAAAGATCAAATAAACAAAATGCGTTGGTGTAGCTGCGGGCATCCTTTAGTAAGTTATAAGCGAATGATTGCGACGAAGCCATGTGAAAGATCTCTTTCACTCTTATTTCCATTACCATCGGTTGCCCGAGCTCATAAAATGTATTAAAGGTTCCATATACATAATTACGGAGTAATGTCAATAGTCTATTACGAATTTGTATAAATCTTAAATATCTGAGAGATGTGGCATAGAGGCTAGAACTAGTGAGAGATTGCCGTGTATAATCAAGGTTCTTCATGCCTGCTCTTAGAGTTTGGAAGAAGCTGGAGAAGGCAGATTAATTTCTTTTCATTTCCCTATAGTTAGCAACAACTTGCAAAATATGCCTCGTAGGTATTACTATAAGGCTACCAACGGTTAGCGAGCATTACCTATCAGGTGAACTGTAGATAAGAATTGTCGCCCTTATATTACAAAAAGTACAGTCTTATCTACGCATATGAACCTAACTAACAACTGATAGACCTCTAAAGGGGCAAACGTCTACTTCCTGCGGATGTTGTAAAAACCGAGTACGTAATGGGTGTACTATAACGGGATAATGTGCTATGAATAGTATGAATACGGTGGTCCTCGTTGTATACTAATCTTTGAATATTTAAAAAAGGTAAATACAAGAATATGTTATAAATATGTTACGGTTAAACTCTAGTTTTATAGTACTCAGCTATCACTAGGCCTGGAATGATTCAACGGTAAAATAATGTCATAAGGTAATGAACACTAGCTTTCTAGTAGGTATTTGGTGTCTCTTTATGAAGCTCTACAATACACAAGTCTAGCAATACTATAAAATTTAACTTGTGCTTTTACCATCTGTGGATAAGTTAGATAAAAGAGAGTTCTCTTTCAAACTCTCGTCCTCTTAAAAAAGCTATCTTCTCGACTCTTCGACCGCCTGGCTGGAGAAGGGCGTTCCTTAAACTATTTTCTAATCAGCGGATTAAAGAACCCTTTTTCTGCTAAGTCATAAAGAATCTAGCGGTAAATACAAAAAAAATATTGCAAACCTTTACTCAACAGCAATTAAAATTATAAATTAGCTCAACAGCAAATTAACTGGAAATGTCTTTATGCAAGTACATAACAACATTTATGACAAAATATTCTTTAGAACCTCGTATGCCAAGAGCACAGTCATAAAATATTGTAAGTGCGCAACGAATTGGGAAATAAGTCGCACTCATAACGAGATGCATGAACGTTTCAAAGCTGTATGACTACGGTAAGTTACAAGACTCATTAGGACTTAAGGTCGCATTGATCCATTGTCTAGACTAGACGATATGGCCATTTATGTCTCATAAAGTGTATAGGATATTGTAGAGCTTGTAACAGAGTTTTGGCAATCATATAAGAGAAACGTAGTACCTATTTGAAATGTGTTGAAGCATCCTCACAAAGAAAATATACTTATCTAAATAACAAAGAAAATGTAACATATTTAGTTTTCTGTGTTATTTAGCTTCAAGAAAGCAATTCTTTTTAATTGTTGGCAAGTTCGAGGTGAAATTTTAGAGTAATAGTCATAAGTTGCCCAATAGCTATACGTGCAATCAGATTCTATGACTTTGACTATGAAGGCCAATGCGAAGACAGGGTTCAAAGCAGTTTACTTGGTTGTCCTTTGAACAGTTAGTTCGAAGGACAAGTAACTTAACTGTATTCACCTATCTTCTGACTTTCGTAGGCAAAGTTCGTACTTTATTTAAGACAGTGAGAGCTCTGTCGATGGACTGCTTCAGGTACGTTCCATGTAACTTAATTTATGATATAAGAAACTACCAGTATTTTCAATAGGCCCAAGCTTTAATATGACCGCGTACATGGACATTTACACTTTGCACCTAATAAAAAGTGGAGCATCCGGGCGTCCCTAATAAATATTGTTACGAGCTGGGGTTCGACGATAAATAAAAACTGACTATGCCACTAAACTGTACTTTATTTTAACACACAAACACTAGATACACACACTTAATTTTCACTTCACTAATAAAACACACTATTCACACCACTAGAACAACACTAAACACTTCCGACTTATTTCCTTCGCTTCTTGTTGATCGCTTTCCGTATTCAATTGAACTGTGTCCGTTCCGTTCGCTCGTGCTCTATTTATACTGGCCGGATAACATCACTAGCGCATTCTAGATGCTTCTATAAAACTGTCGAAATAATCTCGAACAGTCGATTACTCGATACAGCAACGCCATCTAGTACAGAGTAGCTGAATTACCTTTAAACCACCGATACATTCAATCTCTTCTAGTACCCCCATTCACCGATAGATGGCGTAACACTGCCCCCCTCTTAAACGTGTTCGTCTCGAACATCGTTGGACCCATGGTAACGAGCCAACCCGTCCACATGAACTATCTTCGGTGCACCTCGCGACCCCTTCTGGATTCGATAGGTAACGTCGTTCATCCTGGTAATTATGCGATATGGCCCGTCCCATCTGGCTTGTAACTTAGGCGATTTTCCTTTGCTTCGTACTGGGTTATGAAGCCACACCAATGATCCCTCATCGAAGCCTTTGTTATTTGCCTTCCGGTCGTAGCGAGTCTTCATCTTCTCAGACATCTGTTGTCCAGATTCCCTGATGTGCTCGTATACGTCGTTCATCCTGTTGCGTAGCTCGGTTGCGTAATCCGTTATATTGCGTGGAGATTCTGGTGGAATACCGGTGATAAGGTCTGCAGGTAAACGGAGTTCTCTACCGAAATTGGCAAAAGCTGGTGTTACTCCTGTAGTTTCGTGGACCGCACTGCGATATGACAGGAGAAATGGTTGGATGTGCTTGTCCCAATCTCTTTGTTTGCTCTCCACGACCTTCGCCAGGTACCTTTCCAGTGATTGGTTAAACCGTTCAACCATGCCATCTGATTGCGGATGATAAGCCGTGGTCCTGGTTTTATGTGCACCCATTACGCGAAAAGTCTCCTTGAACACCTCAGATTCGAAGTTCCGGCCTTGATCGCTGTGGATTTCCAAGGGCACCCCGAACCGACAAAAGACTTCATGCACCAGCTTATCGGCCACTGTGGTAGCTTCTTGATTTGGGATTGCAAACACTTCAGGCCACTTCGTGAAGTAATCCATCACAACCAAGAAGTATTTGTTTCCGTCCTGGCTCTCAGGAAACGGCCCAGCGACATCCAACGCTATGCGCTCCCATGGAGCTCCCACATTGTACACCTTTAATGCACCTCTGCTTCGAGTATGTGGCCCCTTGACAGCCGCACAACTTGTGCATTTGCGGCACCAATCCTCGACGTCATCCCGACAGTGGAGCCAATAAAACCGCTCCCGGATCTTAGTAAGGGTCTTCTTAACTCCCATGTGACCTCCCGAAGCACCATTGTGATAGAGCTGCAAGACTTCCGGCACCTTAGTTTTAGGCACTACCATTTGCAAATGGCACTGGTTACCGCGAGCGTTTTCCCATTTGCGGCACAGAACTCCATCCTGGACGACCAAGCTTTCCCACTGTGCCCAATAACTCTTGGTGATAGGGCTCATTGCTGCGATATCACTCCATTTGGGCCTAGGAGCGTCTGATTTCTTCCATTCGAGAATCGGCTGTATGTCCTTGTCGTCTTGTTGAGCACTCTGCAAAGCTTCTTTCCATTCGTCGCTCAGATCTGTCTTCAACATCCTCACTAATGCTGCCTGCTTTGCTTCCTGTCGGGTACAGTGCTTGCACTGGTCGGGACACGGCCTACGCGATAGGGCATCTGCGTTACCATGGGACTTACCGCTGCGATGTTGTATTACAAAATCAAACTCTTGCAGTAGTTCAATCCATCTGGCTACTTGTCCTTCTGGGTCCTTAAATTGAAGTAGCCATTTCAGCGCAGCGTGGTCGGTTCGTAGGTGGAATTTACGCCCCAACAAATATTTGTTGAAATGCTGCAATGTCTTTACTACAGCCAAGAGTTCCCGCCTGGTGACGCAGTAGTTTCTTTCGGGTTTGGATAAGGCCTTGCTGAAGTACGCTATAACAACTTCTTGATCACCCTTCCTCTGTGACAGCACGCCGCCGATTCCAGTGTTACTGGCATTTGTGTCAACTATGAATTCATGCTCATTGTCAGGGTAGCCTAGGATAGGTGCAGTGCACAGATGTTCCTTGAGTTTCTGGAATGCAACGTCACAGCTCTCATTCCAACAGAACTGTACTCTGTCTTCGGTGAGCTTATGAAGAGGTCGAGCAATGTCAGCAAAGTTCTTCACAAACCGTCGGTAGTAGGAGCATAATCCGAGGAATGCTCTGACCTGCGTTTTGTTCTCTGGAACTGGCCATTCCTTCACGGCCATGATCTTATCCGGGTCAGTTTGAATACCGTACTCCGAGACCACATGTCCTAGAAAGTTCACTTGCCGTCTGAATAACGCGCATTTCTTCGGACTCAGCTTCAAATTAGCTCTTCGTATCTTTGACAGCACTTGCTCCAAGTTTCGAAGGTGATCCTGGAAGGTGCGCCCCACGATGATGATGTCATCCAGGTAGACCAGGCAGGCGTCTCCAATCAGTCCCATAAGCACTCGCTCCATCAGTCTCTCAAAAGTAGCCGGAGCGTTGCACAATCCAAAGGGCATGACGTTAAATTGCCACAATCCTTTGCCTGTGGAGAATGCCGTCTTCTCTTTGTCTCGAGGATCTATTTCCACCTGCCAGTAGCCACTTTTTAGGTCTAAGGTAGAAAACCACTTCATCCCCGTCAGCGTATCCAGTGTGTCATCGATCTTTGGCAGCGGGTAGCTGTCCTTCTTCGTGATGTCATTCAATCGGCGGTAGTCTACACAGAAGCGCATGCTGCCATCCTTCTTCTTAACTAGGACAACCGGAGAGCACCACGGGCTGGACGAAGGCTCGATTACGCCTTCGTTCACCATCCCGTCGATCATAGCTTCCACTTCACGTTCCCGTGCTACTGGCACACGTCTTGGTCGCTGGCGAATCGGTGCTTCACTTCCCGTGTTTATTTTGTGCTGGACTAGTGCTGTCTTCCCTATGTCGGCATCACTGGTCGAGAAAATATCCGCGAACCGGTTCAACATCTTCAGAGCCTCGGTCTTCTCTTCCTTCGACAGGGTACTTTCGCAGTCCTCTAAAAGAGTAGTCACGTCGAATCGTGCACCCTGAACCTTGGCGCTGGTAGGTTGCTCTTGGCATCTACGCATCCAAGCCGCTCCTTCATAGGTGCCCAATTCCGTCCCTTTCTTGAGCGACACTTCCTTGTCACTTGCATTCAGTGCGCGTACTGATGAAACTTTAGTACCCCTTACCAAGGTTCGTGCAATCTTCCAGGAGGCCTCTTTCTCTAGACCTTCGATTAGTACGCAGCGGTTCCCTCGACCAGAATTCCCTGGTAAATAAACTGGTACAACAGTTTCCGACCGCGGGTGAAGAATGACATTCTTCAGGCAGTACACTTTTCCTGAAGTTGCACCTTCCATGAAGACTTCTTCCGAGCCACACTTCAACACTCCCTGGTTAACATCGATCTCGCAGCGATACTTCCTCATGAAGTCTAGGCCCAGGATGCAGTCGTCCACTATATCGGCTACGATGACTTTGTGACGGTAAACTTTGTTGCCTAGCTTCAGATCCACCTCCATTTCACCTCGGACGGTTATGTGCTGACCGGTAGCTGTTCTCAGATTCACACTTTCATTGCTCCTGAAGCAGCCCCGAAGAACCCGTCTTGCCAGATGGAAACTGATGACTGTCCGAGAAGCACCCGTGTCCAATGTCAGCTTGCATGGTGTTCTGTTAATTTCGCCTTCGATGATCAGGCTGTTCCCGTCGCATGATTGCGAGATCGAGATACTTGGGGCTCTTCCATTACCAGCCAGCACCCGCCCCGCAGTCCTGGCTTCTACTCGTTTCCCTGCTCTCGCTGCCTGGCAGGCACATCAGGCGACCCCTTTGGTGGAGACAGGGTGTCACCAGGCTGCCTACGCTTTGGGCAGCTCAAGCGGATATGGCCTCTTTCTCCGCAGTTGTAGCACCGAGGTGACGACACAACTTCCCTGATGCGGTGACCTCGGTCGTCGCGTCGCACTGCTTCCACCTCCAGAGCGTGGGCTAAGGCATCCTTGAGGTCCTTGAAGTGCCCAAGCCTCACTGCTGCTCTTACCTCCAGGTCCCGGATCCCATCCGTAAACGCCTGTACGAGGTTCCCATCAATAAGCGCAGGAGACGACTGGTATGCCTTCCTGACCAGCTTTTCCACCTCTAGAGCCCACTGCTGCAGAGTTTCTCCGGTGCGTTGCGTCCTGTCCTTCAGCTGAGCACGATACACATGTTCGAGGTGCGCGTCTCCGTACCTCGCCTCCAGCGCCTCAAGAAGCTTCTCGTAGGTGACGTCTTGTCCGAGTGCCTCCAACACTGTCAAGGCCCGGTCGCGAAGGCCCAAGGTTAGGGCGGTTAAGGCCTGTTCTTTGGTCCACCCATTCGATCGCATCACAGCCTCAAACTGGATCTTGTATGCAGACCATGATGACGAGCCATCAAATGGTGGAACCTTAAACCCATGAGGTGAGGGCACTACAGTCGCAGATGTCACTTCGTTGGATCCGAGCCCACGCAATCTCCTCTCCACTTCAGCGACACAGGTGTCGTGATGGTCGTGTACACGCTTCTCTATAGAGGCGACGCGAGCCTCAAGCTGGTCGTGTACGAGCTTCTCCACGTCGCTGATACGAGCCTCGTGTTGCTGGAGCTCCTCCTTTACCACCTTCAGGTCCTTCCCTACAGCGGCGCTGAGGTCTTTCATCACCACCAGCTGTTCCTCCAAACGGCGGGCCTGCTCCTCCTTGTCGCGCTGCAGCTGTTCCTCTAGGCGGCGCGCGTGCTCCTCTTGACGGCGAGCCTGCTCCTCTTGACGGCGAGCCTGCTCCTCCTTGTCGCGCTGTAGCTGTTCCTCCATGCGGCGCGCGTGCTCTTCTTGACGGCGAGCCTGCTCCTCCTGACGGCGGGCCTGCTCCTCCTTGTCGCGCTGTCGCTGTTCTTCCATGCGGCGCGCGTGCTCCTCCTGACGGCGGGCCTGCTCCTCCTGACGGCGGGCCTGCTCCTGCATGAACGCCATCAGAGCCGCGATGTCGGGCACCGCCATGGAGTGTGCGCTGGCAGGCTCCACTGCAGCCGCGGAGTCGCCTGATCCACCAGACGATGGAGAAGGAACGTCTCCGAAGCGCCTCTGGTCCAGGTCTTGCTGGCGCTGGTTCCTGGTACGCACTCCGTCAGTTTCTTCCTTCGGCATAACCGGCATCATTTATCCCACTTCTGACACCAATTTGTTACGAGCTGGGGTTCGACGATAAATTAAAACTGACTATGCCACTAAACTGTACTTTATTTTAACACACAAACACTAGATACACACACTTAATTTTCACTTCACTAATAAAACACACTATTCACACCACTAGAACAACACTAAACACTTCCGACTTATTTCCTTCGCTTCTTGTTGATCGCTTTCCGTATTCAATTGAACTGTGTCCGTTCCGTTCGCTCGTGCTCTATTTATACTGGCCGGATAACATCACTAGCGCATTCTAGATGCTTCTATAAAACTGTCGAAATAATCTCGAACAGTCGATTACTCGATACAGCAACGCCATCTAGTACAGAGTAGCTGAATTACCTTTAAACCACCGATACATTCAATCTCTTCTAGTACCCCCATTCACCGATAGATGGCGTAACAATATATTAAACAAAATAAAATGTAAAACACGCAATGGTAGTTATTTTCCTAAAGCCGCCTTCATAAATAAACCATTGTCAAAATTAAAAGCCGCAAATAATTTCAAGCTCGTCATGAGCTTACCTAACTACTTACAGTACAGAGTAACTTATAAGTACATGACAGATACATGCGACTTCAATATTTTGTGCCTTTGTAAGCAAACATTGTTCGATAAACCTCCCAAGTGGTTGGTACTATACCGGGGAGTCGTGAAGTGCACTATTTGTGTTCTGTTAGTACCGTTAGATATTTGGGTCGTGACGAACTACGCGTTGACAGTAAATTAAAATGCTGAGGGTTGCCACTAAAATTAACTTCAGTTGGCCTTTGTATTTTTAATTGCCCTGTAGTGCTATTCGACTAAAATATCCTCTCGTATAGACTGCCTCGTTGGTCTCGCGGCATAAATGTGCGCGTGGGATTGGGAGGTCTCGGGTTCAGTTCCCGGGTCGGGCAAAGTGTTATTGGGTTTTTCCGTTAGGAAATTCTCACTAGCAGCACGGAGTCTGGTAATGTGCCCGGTACGGCAATAGGCTCGCCCCCTATTACGTGGGACCTAAAAATTCATGGCGAAATGTGGGTGTATTACACCTCTGCCTACCCCTTCGGGAATAGAGGCGTGAGTCTATAAAAAAAAATATAGCGCACCTGTAGCGACATATGGCTTTAGCCATATCTTGCCTCACCTCCATGTCATCGATGTTTGATTTACTGATCGGCTTGTTTCGAGTTCTACAACGATCTGACCTTGAAGCACGCTAATCAGCGCCAGGCTGTTTCGACGACGAACTCATTGTTGCGTACAACGGTGAATATGAGTTTAAAAGAAAAGCATAGTTGGTATTGTGAATGATTTTCAAAAATACTTTTATTGCCATTGCATGTAGAAGACGAAAAAAGTAAAAATGTGTTGCTTCAATTGCATTAACACTTAAATGTATATGTTCTATCAACTTGCTTTATTTAGTTCCTATTTCTTTTATTAGGTTACTTCTTCTGATTTACCGGTTGTCATTTGCCTGCCATAGCTAACAATAAAAATAACAGTAATTTATTTTTACGTACACATGCTGTACAAGTGTGCATGCGTTGTTATCAATATAATAGTATTTTCTTTAAGAATTCACGAAATCGGTGAGGGATTTTTGTGACGTCATAGATATGACATAGATATTTTACATAGATATGTTGAACCGGATAATTCGAGTTATTAGCATATTTATTGCACATTAATGTAAATGACTTTCAACTGTCATTTTATATCTGAGGAGGAGTCATTGTAATATTGCGGTTGTGGATATCAACATAATTTATTTCAAGCATATTTATTTTTTTATTGTTTGAAATTATCACTAACAACTCAAAGCTTTGTTGCTTTTACACAGTGAGACCTTAAACAAATTAAATTACTGTGAAAATCTCAGTAATTTTAAGATCCAGTAATTGGAAATTGTTAGCAGTTGCACGCGGTTAGTAGGATAAAATAGCATCCAATCATTTTCTCACGATTACGAGGTCAAATTACCCTTTTGTTGTTCACAAGGAGGACGGTTCACTCCCTTTTGTAGGCAATACCTTCCGCCGCTCTATGGGTCGAGTAGGGCAGGCAGAGCTGTGTGAGATTCACCCCTAAAGACGATCGGGGCCTACTTACTAAAATCACCGCGACTTCCTCGTCCCGTAACGGCTGGGTCACACGAATACCCCCGAAGGTCAAATTAATCTTAAACCATCATAGCCTTTGCAACAATTTAGAAAGTTAGACAGGAAATCCTATTAAGGTGTACTTATTTTATTATATATTTATAAAAAAACTTAAAGGGTCGTCGACAACCCTAAGTGAGCGGCGCGGGCGTGCAAGTGCGGCCATTGATGCGCGCTGACGACGCATTTCCGTCAGCAACGCTGCATATCCGGCTTGCGCGCGCGCCGCGCCGCACCGCTCCGCTGCTGATAAACAAAGGGTCAAAGGAGCTTCCGCTCTGTAATAAACACTGGTCGTTGCTCTGTGTTCTGCGTTGGCAACATTACGGTTCGAGCTTGGAGCTTTTACATGTAGGTAGGTACTTTATGTCATGGCTGCATTTGTATCTTTTATGTTTTGATTAGCTCGCTGAGCTATCTTTTTATTTATCGTTGTATTTTTATTTTATACGTACTGTGATTAATATATTGCATTTCTTGATATTATGTGGATAAAGTGTGTGTAGGTGTGTGTGGATGCGTGGATGGATACATGTTGCTATCCCAGCGGAAACAGAGAGAGAACTTTTGTTAGCAATCCACTGCTTGACAAAGGCCTCGCCTTAGGTGCCTGTTACGACACACACGAAATAAAATGGGGTAGATACTCTCTGTCTGTAGTAGTATTAGTCTGTCACCATCACCACGGACATAGTTAGTAATCTAGTGACCAACACACATTTATTAACAAATTTTTTTTGTTTTATTCTTTTTGCCGTGTGGTTGACGGCATAGAATACAAGTGTCACCACCCCCTATCTTCGCGTGGGTGTCGTAAGAGGCGACTAAGGGATAACACGATGCAAATACCATCTTTGCGTAGAGACGGAAAACTCGACATCAAACCCTATACGACTGCCTCGTTGGTCTCGCGGCGTAAATGTGCGCGTGGGATCGGGAGGTCCCGGGTTCGATTCCTGGGTCGGGCAGTGTTATTGGGTTTTTCTGTCACGAAATTCTCAGTAGCAGCACGGAGTCTGGAAGTATGTATGTTCTTTTTTCGTACCTCTTCCCATATCTTTTGCGGTCGGCCCACTGAATATGTTTTCGCCATTCGACTCTGTCATTTGTTTGTGGATCAAATTACATAATTGGTTAACTTTTGTCACTAAGTAGCATTTGGGCGTCCTCGGCGTTGTTTGCCTGCGTCAATTTTAAGGGCGACTTTAACTGCGTGTTCTTTCTCGCGGCGCATCATGAACGTGCCACCAAAGTTGGTACTGCATTTTATCTGGTATGGCTCTAACTTTGAAACTTTTGCCTAAATTATGAATTCATTTAAAAAAATAATCCAACTTCAAACGACGACCTCCAATAATTACTGTTAATCGTATTAAAAGTCAGACGTCTAGTATACTAATTAATACAATACATACAGAATACGTAAGCTGCTATCAATAGTCGAACTAGGACTAATACAATAGCAAACTTGATCTAATACAATAAATCATTTTACTAGCCCACATCACAATTTTAGTAAACAACAAAGATAACTCAATAAACAAGAAGTGCGTTATAGTTGCAGTGCATGAGCATTGAGCATTGACGTCAGGGCGGCATTGCATCACGCGAACGCGAACAATTAATGTAACAGAAACTGCGGGTCGATGAACTGTAACAATGCCTCTGTATCGATGTACTACATCCTGATAGAAGAGCTGATATTCTAATATATCATTAATTCTTCGATAGATATCGCAAATTAGATGATTTTGTACGCATTTTCAGGCAAACTGTGTATTTTTATCGCTTTTTCCAGGAATTATGTAAATTTTCTTCGATACGTAACGTTTTGCTCGTGTTAGCATTTTACATATCCTCTATAGAGAAACTATAAAAATACGTTGGCACATTTTTAGTTTAACCCTTACCACCGTTATCAGTCGTCAGTTGGAAAATAATTGTGGAATAAATGATAATGACGATAAATTATAAAATGATTAAAGCATTGTGCATATTTTTTGTCATACTCTCTATAGAGTTCAAAGGCTTACTTAACGCTTACGGAATTTTTTTCATGCACCTATAGTGTGTATAAAAGTAAAGGCATAATCTCTTATACAAATGTCTGATAAACTATGTTGCCCAGTTTCTCTTTCAAGCTACTTTTCTCACACAACGTCAGTTCAAAACATTGCTGGCAAAATGTGGCATCTCGGTATGTTCTTTTAACAATATGATACGGGTTAGTTCACGTATGTGTGAAGCCGTGTAATAAAATCTATAAAACCAAACGTGGTTTTTCAAAATCCGTCCATTCGTCAAAGCTTTTGAAATTTTCTTTAAAACCGAACCAGAGGTCGTATAAAACTAAGCGATTTTAAGGCTTTGATCAGCCGCCTCATTGTTACGTGTGAGAAGTGAGCCTTTTACTGACAAAGGAACAGCCGATGATCGTTGAAATGTCCATCAGGTCATCAGTCAGGGGAGATGAAAGACGTCGCGCGTCGGTCGGTGTGGCGGTGAGGCGGTAATGAAAGCCGGGCTCGTGTGACAAATGAGGCTGTTCGCATTGTTGTATCAGCATTGTGTTAATGAAACAGATCATGAGCGCCGCACCGACGTATTAGGTAAGCTATAGACTTTGTACTGACCTGTGGCTAATGAGGAAAATGATGAAAAGAAACAAAGGCTTCAAAAGTTGGATTTATATGGTTCTTTTGTGCATTAGACACTTCACAAAGCTAGCCTATGCCAGCTTACATTAGAATCCGTAGTAAATTTCAATAAAATTTGGAGCGAACATATTTTAGGCTCGGCGTTTCATGGATATAAGCCACAATTAGATTGGTAGGTACATGTAATAATACCTCTATATAAAATGGAGTATGTTAGATGATCTAAGAATGAATATGCCTACTGTTTATGTATATTAATTTGTATCAAAGTTCAAACATTTTAATCGGACTTTGTATCGGGAAACCCACTGAGGCAATACTTATAACTATTGCCGGAAATCCTGTGAGCAATTTTCTATGTAAGGTGATAATTAACATTACTACTGTCTGATATCATATGTGCTAGACTAACAATTAAGTTATTAATTCACGTACTTATATTGCAATATCATTTGGTAGTGTACCTACATTATAATAGTCCTAGCGTTATTGCAGTTTCATCCAAAACTATTAAGCCTTGGCACTCGGAGTCCGCTTACTGCGCTTACCAGATTTGACTGAATATTAGCTTTTCCACAGTGTATCAAATATAAAATCATAATCTTCATCATAGAAAATCACTTATCCTTACTGGCATATCATCGCAGAGCCCAAACAACTTAAGCTAGAAACATGACATTTTCTATAATTTTCCAGTCTTTAACGTCTTTTTTGCTTCCATTAGCGGTCGAGACACAAATATTTCTGATCATGCACAGTGAATGATGATTCATATTCATATGGTCATACAAAGCAGTTGAATGAATGAATCAAGAATGAATCATAATATCCATGGGGATCATGTCAACAACTATTTTTGTAACCGAGTTTTATAGCTCAAGAGCTATATTAGTAAGACATTGAAAATAATAAAAGTCATTACTTGTCATAAAGTTCTGTTTAAATTTAAGTAAGTAGGTTTCAACATACTTTATGCATACAATATAACGGAATATGAACTACACTTACATATGTTTTTGGCCATAGTTAGTGGTTATGCAGTAATACGCTATTCACATTCCTTTTTTTATAACGTTAGTAAATAGAGAAGAATTCGGTGATATACCTAATAATGTGAAGTAGACATGCACTATATCGCCTTCTCTGATCTGATATATTGCCTTATTATCATGGCCCACATAATATTCGAATTAGAGCCATCATACGGTCTCATGTAGGTAAGGCATGATGGTAACAAGGCATTTGGAAAATCATAAGTCATAATAATTATCATAATCGTAGAATCAAAATACATAAAATTAATAAGTTTTACAACTAAATATGACTTTATACAACGTGACAAGTATATTTTCTTAAGTTGCAATTGTTTGAAAAAGGTATATTTCTATATAGAACGAGAATATCAGTTTGTAACATTTGTTATCTTTGGTAATTATTTTTTTTAACACTGGTCACATTATAAGATTGACAAATTATTCTTTTCCGGAAATAAGTTGATTGACCACACGTGGTGTGTACGTTGAAGTAATTTTTGTAAAACCTTTGTAAATTGCCTTTATTTGATTTGTCCGGCATGGCTCAGTCAGCCCGTGATAATAACTTTGTGATATTATATTGAACATTGACATTTTGTTAAACTGAAAATTGTGTGAATCCTCTCCTCGTGTTGAAGACGTCGCGTTTGGAGTCCGGCAGCTAGGTAGATGTCTCACTCTCTATTTTGGCCAACTTAGTTGTGTGTTTATCTAACTTAGTTCCAGGACCAACACCAGGGAAGATCCAGGTAACTGTATTATTGTATTTGATTCTTAGCGCTGAGAAACTCAGTCATATATGTCAGAATTCTTGCGTTGCCCTTTTGAGGTGGATGATGTAAATTAGTTTCCACTGCCATCTGCAACAATTCCCACCTGCCTAGGGCAACTTCTGAACAGCAAGCATGTATTATTAGTTACCTCGAGCAATCTTAAGTCTTCATGGACTCCCAGTACCTACCTCGTTCTTGAACCCCTTAGTGCTCCTTGGAGCCAGGCTACGAATCCCTGCTTCAGACCCTTGTAGCACTAGATTATCTTACTCATGTAATCATCCCATGAAGAGTTAGTGCATCATTCTGATCTTAGCAATCCTTCACCTTCAGATTGACACGGTCTATTTATGACAGGTGATGTTTTGTAGTTAGGCTGTAAAAGTTTAAAAAGATTTTAGACAATTCGGGTGTGATTTCGCAGGAAGATCGGATGGAAAGGGTTTTCTTACTGCCGATGGGTTAAAATTCTGCTTGACGATTCGATTCCCATCTTGCTGAAGTAGAGGTCTTATAAATCAAACAAGTACAATGCAGAAGATATGTGGATAAAATAGCTTTGAAGACTATGTTGCCTAATAAACTATGTTACAGAAAATCTAACAAACAAAACAAACAGCTACACCATACAATCTGTCCTCTAAATGTACCCTTGCCTTCTCCTATTCATATTGAACATCTACATATGCTTCGAAACAAGAACATAAATAAAACATACATGAAATAGGGCAAAAGAAATATTACCGATATAAAATTTCAGCATCATTGCTCACTTGCCACATATTTGCATGAAAAATCATACAGTCCATATTTTTGACGCTGACTTAAGTAAACTTTCAACGTCATTGCATAGGCAAATTTCCTAAATCATAATAAATAATTTATTTATTTAGCTCCTAGAGCATTCAGAACCAAATTTATTGGTGGTATAATGTGTTTTCTTTGTTTTTCTCACACGTATTCATGTTTCCAGCATACAAATGAAGGACAAAAGGCGAATGGACGGGAATATACGACTTAGTTCTCCACGCGTCCTACTTGAGTAAGAATAAACATCAGTTGTTTTGTATTTCAATTCGTCTTATCCAAATTGCCGATATTGAAATTGTGTTCTTGTTTACAAACAAGAGTAGGTACCACTTTTGTTTATATTTGCACTATTTCTAACAGAACAAAACATATAATGCGATGTGTAGATCACACATCGAATTATAAGTACACCTACGCATGCCGTATTTTCGCGAAAGTTTTCCCTGAACATCTCAATATTATATTATTATGTATCAATATTGATATTAAAGTAACAAAAATATTACAATAAGTACAAAGTAAGTCCTTTTATTAGGCATAGGCTATAATTATTATAATTGACTGCCCCAGTGGTCCAGTTGATAGCGTATGCGACTGCTGATCGGAGGTCCCGGTTCGATTCCCGGGTCGGGCAAAAGTGTTACTGGGTTTTTCTGAATACTCAGTAGCAGCACGGAGTCTGGTGATGTGCCCGATAACGGCAATAGGCTCGCCTGCTATTACGTGGGACCTAAAAATTCACGGCGAAATGTGGGTGTAATACTACACCTCTGCCTACCCTTCGGGGATATAGGCGTGAGTCTATAAAAAAATATTATCATTGAGTATGGCTGTATTTATTTCTGCACTTTTCAGTTCTGTTCTTTAAGAAAGAAGAGTCACGCCGTGTCGAGGGTATCCTACTTTGATGTATGTAAAGGGAGATATTCAATTGTGCTATATTATGTTTTTTTCACTGGATAATGACGTTAGAAGCTGTATGATTCCTTTTCCTGCAATGAGGGGCGTTCCCAACTATGAGTCTATCTCTGACTATACTAGTAGCGCTGTTGGACCACACATCCACAAGTCTTTCATAGATTTGTTAATCGCAACTTAAATTATTTTTAGTAACTAGTCACACTTTTAGAACCTATGATATGGATTTGAAGCTGTTGAGTAATCTTTACGGATGGTAGAATACTTGAAATAGTTTCAATGGAAATCAAGCAGCCGTGTGAATTCCCTTAATCTTGAGTTCTTAAAATATGCCTGTAATGGAATGACTACCATACTTTACGGCCTTTTGCAGTCCACTTCTATACTTAAACCAGGCCTGACTTGCATGACCAAACATCACCTTGACTAAACATCAGTACCAATGAGAGTCAATACGAGGACTTGGCTCACTAAACCACGCTGGCCAGACAAGTTGGATGGTTAGTTACAATCATAAGTACTTTCGAATTTTTGCGATTGGCGATAGGCCAGCCGCGGTCAAGGGAAGACTTGAGACCCGTTACATAAGTATGGTTACCTTCTTTTACTTATACCATTTAAGTGAAAATGAAAAGTCGTGCTTGCAATCAAGTTTATTATACTGTCACGACAAACCAGTTTCATAACGGCGACACGTAGATTAGAATGTCTGTACATGCAGTCTAAATAGGGGCGTACGAGTACGTTTGATAATAATAAGCCACATGTGTCCTAGATATATTATGTTAAAACTAACTAATGTGACTGTACAGCACCCGCACCTAAAACACGTTTCTTTTCTGTGTCACGGAGAGCAAACTCATTACGTTCATAAAATTCTTTCCAATCATTTTAGCGAGCATTTACTGTTCGCCTAAGTGCTACGAAATGTGTCGACGAGTTGATCATAGGCTTTAATATTCATGTTATTGATAAAAAGTGGCTGGTAATTATGGTCACAGCAGTTAATAGGCTCGCTGAGAAGTATACCGAATGACTTACAGCAGTATTTGTAGTGTAGGCCTTTACTTTAGGTACTTAAAATAGCGGAATATTGTAAAACGGTAACCGGTACCGGTTCACATTGCAACAATTGCAATAATTCGCTTGACAAATGTGATGGTCCGTGACGGATTTCACAATTCACACGTAGTAACGAACAATCATTGCTCTTTGTTTTATCTTTCCAATCACGCAGAGATAAATATGAATTCAGAACTTACTGCACGTCCATTTATATGGCCAACGAATCACCAAACCGGACGATTACTTTAAAAAAAAAAAGACAATGTACAATACAATTGTCAAAAAACAACACAAATGCACAAAACACACACAGACATACAAACTGTCCAAATCGTCTTTATAATCTTTTTGACTACTTCAGTAGCAAATGTGTAATTTTTACTCTACAATCTTAATTATCTGCGGTTATCATCATCATCATCATCAGCCCTTTATACTGTCCCACTGCTGGGCACGGGCCTCTTCTCACTACGAAAAGGGTAAAGTCCACCACGCTGGCCTAGTGCGGGTTGTCAGACTTCACATGTCTTTCGAGAACATTATTGAGAACTCTCAGACATGCAGGTTTCCTCACGATGCTTTCCTTCACCGCTAAGCAAGCGATAATTAACAATTTAATACGCACTTAACTTCGAAAAGTCATTGGTGCGTGTCGTGGATTCGAACCCGAGACCCTCTGCGTAGCAGTCCGTCGGTCTCTCCACCAGGCTATCGTTACCTGTCTCTGCGGTTATGCCTGAACAGTATTGTTGAAGTTCCAACAATTCGTGGTGTCAACTTGCCAACCCTCAGCTCAACTTTCACTGACCACATCCATGGGTTTATTGCTCCTAACCACATCGGACTAAACTGATAGGGGTATTGTCTCTGTTGTTACATTAACCTACACTAGCATTTTTCTTTTAAATAGACTTCTGTGTTGAGAGTGCATAGTTTCTGTGATGTGATTCTATAACCCAGTATCAAAATAACCAAACCATGCTAGTGCGCTATTAGAAATTATTTAGGCAAAGATTAAATTGTGGGCGAATTGAGTGTTGCTGTTGCAGTTAGAGCGGTTTCAGACTAGCGTTTTATACGCGCGTATAAGCTCGTTTTTGGAAGCGCAAGCAGGCGCGTATAGGCGCGCCTTTTGGCACACGCGCAACACGTACGAGCGTAGATGTGCTTCTAAGCTCGTATAAGCGCTATACTGACACGATGTCACTTCCGTTTCGAACACGCCGAAATATGCCTATGTTTACGCGAGTCCGGTTTTTTAAGCGTGTAATGTAGCGCGCGTGTAAGCGCGTATGCTGAAACGACCGTATACCTACGTGCAGAAAAATGCGCAAATCTGAAACCGCCCTTATAGCCCCGGTCGTATATGATTAGGGTTTTTGTCTGGGAGTTGTCACCACAAAGGCCAGTAAGCAAACTGTAGGTAATGAAGTCAATGCCCGCTATTGTGTGGGAGTAAATTGTAGTGAAGTCACACCGAAAGACGTGGACTTTTAAGTGAAAAGTCCTGCGTCCACAGCAGCTATTATGTCTGTGGCACAGAATACAAACTGCAAGAGTGTCGTATGCCCTGGGTTCGACCATGTTTTACGACGCTAGGCAAGTTAGGTGCAACAAATGTCTCACCGTGCCAGGATCCTGAAAGAAACTAGGATCAAGAAAACTTTATTAAATTAAGTCTCTCATTAAGAAATTCTCAAGACTACCGAAAGAATTATTGTACGGCTTTCACCAATAGATAGCGTAATCTCCCTTAGGCAGGTTTAAGTGTATTCTTTCTTTTTTTTCATTTACCTAGTGTTTTATTGTATGTTATATCATTAATTCATTACGCAGTGCCTTTTTATATTTAAGTAACTTGATCAACTAGGACACTACCTAATACGGGTGGATATATAATATGTAACGAGCACTGCGGTTTAGTGCCGTCCTTGCCCTCGAGAGCTAGAATCAGCCGGACCTTGTTGAGTTCTCCAGTTGCAATGTAAAAGCATATTTATACTCATTCCATAAGGTCTCTTTATTGTAATTCCTAATGATATTTATTATTATGACGTGAATTGATAAGGGAACAAAAGGGAACCATGCACTCTACGCAGAAAGAAAGCTGCAGGATTTTCATGCGATATGAATAAAACAGCTTTGTTTTAAGGTAACAAGTTAACGATGTTTTACAGCCGATACGTCTTTCAGACAAAAATGTGCGCACAGAAAAGGTTTTACAAAAGCTTATTGTTTTCATAAAATATTTCGGGCCTTTCAATTGTTAAATAATGGCTTTGTAAGCAGCCATGCCTCTGCTGTGAAAAGAATCATATCTCAATGCTATCATGGCTTTGGAAAATTATTTAAACTTCTTTGATAAAGAGTGAACAAAAAGATGTGACCCTGTTTGACTAAATACGTAATCCATAGTTATTTCAATTCAGCTATTACCATTGGAGCTTTACTTAGGACGATAATAGGTGTGTGTATGATAAAGTTATCAACCAATAGGTAGTAAAAATCAGAAGTTCTAAGAAACGATGCTGGGTGCATTCTCATGCAAATACTTATCTCAGCTGGTTTTTCTTCAAACTCTCAATAAAAACTTGCTTTCAGCTAACTCAGGCAACTTATATTTTGTAATTACTCCTCACTCAGGTTAACAATTACAGAACTTGTTATTTTCCTTGAAGCAGATACTAAAGGATTTTCCTACAATGCCCTGTAATTACTTCACTCTTACGTAACAAAGATGGACGTTGTTTACAATAAAATTTCAATATATTGTATTTCAGTATTTAACACCTTCACTGCGTAACAGGCCCATTTCGGCCCGCCGCGGTACTTACAGTTGGTGCGGACCAAGAAAACTATGTCCCTCTCGCTGGTCCGGAACGATTATTTCAGGTGTTTGTAGGATTTTGACAGAGACAAATATTAGTTTGTGGTCAAAATTGGAATTATTCCCTATAAAAACATCATGACAGGCCTCTTTCGGCCTACCACGCACTAACGGTAAAATATATCCGCTCAGTGCGGCAGTGGGTTTATTTCAGCCCGCCAACCCAACAGGCGGCTGGCGACTCGATACCGCACAGAGCGCACGCGCCGCCCAGTGTTGTGCTATGTAGCTGATCTGATGTAGCGTTCGTTCGTTATAATTAACGATAGCAAGCAATAAAAGAAAAATACTACTTTTGGAAAATAGAGTAATTCACCCTGCAGTTACTGATATTGATAGTGACAGTAGTGAAGAAATATTTCCCATTAAGAAAAAAAGTGCCTATTTAGAAACAAGTCAGCATGGAAAACTAAAACTATAAAAAAATATTGCGACCAAAAGCTTTGCGTTAAATGTTTTAAAGACAGGCACAAGTAAATAAACATCTTTTTTTTATTTCTTTTACGATACTTTTGTTTTATTTTCGAAATCCCCTTATTTTGGTCTGTCCAATCACTGCTCAAAATATTTTCTTGCGGTTCAGGTCGATATCGGCCCGCCGCTTTTCTTGGCTTATTTTTCATTTCCTATTTGGTAGAATCCGGGGCGAATCAAACCTAAGGAAGCTGGGTTCAAGGTTATTCTAACAGAACAAAATAAAGGAGAATGACCAAAACTGGGCTATTTTGTAGCACGTTTGCTTCTTAACCATTCATATCTAGAAAATCTACTTATATTTTATAATTTTATATACATTAATTTTAATTTAAAGCAGAACGGGGATTTTTAGTTAAAAATTAATAGTATCTGCGTTGTTCCGGTCGTGACATCGCCATTTCATCGCCAGTTATTTTGCATATTTAGGCAAATGTTTACAGTTTCTTGCAAACCCCTTTTAAGATGGAAAAATCACATTCATAGTGAAAACAGGGTCACATAACAAAAGTTCTAATAAGCAAAATAACACCAAAATCTTATGATATTTTGAAAAATGTATTGTGGTAAAATATTTTCTATAAGTAAATAATATGTTTATTCTTTTTGCAACATATTACCCACGAAATAATGTTTTGTACTTATCGAAAATATGGGAACATATTTTTTTTATACTGGCATCTGTAATGTCTTACGCAAAGAAATTATTAGTCCAACCTCTCTAGTCTTACGTCAGTTACACAGAGTAGTCACGTAGTCAGTTATTTTGACATGAAAACAGTCAAATTGCTTTTTCACCTATGCTCATATCTATTTATTGGAAAATAAGTAATTTATTGTCGTTTATATTGACTTGAACAATCCTTTGTGAACCAAACAAGTTTATTTTAAGTTGGGTTGACTAAAGTATGAGACAGTCTTTATTGGTAACATAAGTAAGTCTGGACTTGAACAACTAGCCGTGGTGAGGATTGCGGTTATGTCAACTCTTCCTTTGCGGTACCTTGGCAGCAACACGTGTCCGTTCTTTGGACAAGCTATCTGATTTGGAGCTCAATATTTTGACATCATGGATAGCGCCAGTCTGTGTAAGTGTTGTTTTCTTCTCTTCTCAATTCCTACAATTCTCTCGTGCTCTCCTCGCCGAATATTCCAACTACTTTAATTGTTTGTTTCAGGAATTGAACGGAGTCTTATGTTTAGAATGCTACACATTAAGTAATTGAAGCTGTTGTAACTTATGAGGTCATACCTGCACCATATTATGGTATACGATATACAAGCTCCTGCTTCATTTTGAGGTGATTTATTTGAAGAAGATTTAGGTATAATAACAAATAAAATGAAGAATCAAATAAAAACTGTGTTTCATTTACCTATTAAGCATAAAACAGTGTTGTTTTAATGCCAACTTTGTAATAAGGTCCAATGGAATGAGCTTATCTTTTGCAAACTAGCCTCACTGAAATTCTCATTAATTGAACCACATGGTATTGAGAATTCTCAGTAAGAAATATATCAGACTGAAAAAACCGCAAACTAATATAATGTACAAGCGTTTGTTTCATAGCTCGACTTCTTTTTACAACTATTTTCTATATTGTATAATATACATAGAGGCTTCTAATAAATTCCGGTAATATGATTAAATCATATCATCACCGTCCTAGATGTCGGTTGCATCCAAGACTTCAACGCCTAGGAGCCCTGGGTCCCCATACTAATCTAACCAGATATGACAGAATATTAGATTTTCCATAGTCTGACCGCCATAACCCAAAGGGAAAGCGATATTGTATGGTTTAGACCAGTAAGTATCGGTTTATTGGAGGGTACTGACTCGCTGTAACGACTTGCGATGGTGAAAGAACTTCATGACAACGGGGACCGACGGCTTAACGTAAGTACTCTTCGAAGCACGGGCGATAATTAACTAATTTACTACTATTTATATGATATTTATTCATGTAACTATCACAATACTTAACCTCAAAATATTTGAAATCTTTAATGACCGATAGCTAAAAACTGCCGCCGAATATCTTTTTAATTTTTTCCTAATTTGATCAGGTGTATATTTACTTTATTTTACTGGTCAAATCATTGAGAAGCAAACTTAGCCCATCTTCCATACAAATTTGGTCATTCTCCTTTATACATCATGTTTTCGCAAAAGATATGGCATTTTAATCTACCCTAGTGCTGGTAGGTCGAGAAAGACCTGCCACGCACTGGCGGAAATATCGTTAAGGGCGCATTAGGACCTGCCGCCGCACTAGATAAAAGTTTATGATTTTACTTGCCGCAGCCAAGGTGTTAACATATTATTATGGTGACGGATTAAGAATACGAAGTGTCACCAACCCATTTAATTTTGTGGACGTCTTAAGAAGCGACTTAGGGAAATAACCGAAAGAATAAGTATTTTTATTGTCACGCATTGTTTTTATCTAACTTTATAAAATAATTCTTCGAACTCAAGAAGAATTGTGTGCTTATATAAACTTAAATAATTTATAACACTGTTCAGTGTGCATGTAGGAACAAGGGTGTGATAAAAAGGTATGTGGTTATTAATTTGTAAACGACAACACCATCATCGCACAGCATTTCGCAGTCCACTGCTGGACATAGATCTCTCCTAATGGCTAATTTGTATCACAAAAGTATTGTGAGTCAATAAGAGCTTATGGTCTACTTGGTGAAGTATGTTGGCCAGACGGGTCGGCAATTTTCACATGTCCTCGGAGAACATTATGGCGAACTCTCAGACATGCAGGTTACCACACAATATTTACTTCACCGCTGAGCAAGTGGTGAAGTCATACTTAGTTATTTTCATAGACATTTCCATTCGGCTCTTCTGCTTTTTCGCAAATCTTTCTAGCAGTCCTCTAGTTTCATCATCATCATCAGCCCTGTATATAAACTGTCCCACTGCTGGGCACGGGCCTCTTCTCACTATGAGAAGGGTAAGGCCATAGTCCACCACGCTGGCCAAGTGCGGGTTGGCACTGTTGGCAGACTTCACATGACGTCTTTCTCGAACATTATGGAGAACTCTTAAACATGCAGGTTTCCTCACGATGTTTTCCTTCACCGTATAGCAAGCGATAATTAACAATTTAATACGCACATGCGAAGTTATCTGCGTATTAAATTGTTAATTATCGCCTAAAAGTCATTGGTGCGCGCCGTGGATTCGAACCCGGACCCTCTGCGTAGCAGTCTGTCGGTCTCTCCACTAGGCTATCGCTGCTCGTTAATTTCATCAAGTACAAGTAAAAAGTTACCGCCGGATTTCTTGACTCCAATTGGCTTTGTATTGTACCTACTATCATCTTCATCGAAACTGTAGAAACTTGCCGTTGCTCTTTTCCCGATTTAAACTGTGACTGATTTTGTATAAAATAAATGTGCATCCCACACACACCAGTTTTCCCAATTTGGTGTGATACGTTTAAAGACGCTCTTTTAAAGGATTGTGATTGTTCCTAAGACGCAAGGCTAATATTGTGCAACTAATCTGTACAATTACCCAACGCAAGTACATATATTTGCTGTAAATCAGTAAATAGACCTATAAGACCGAATGATTTGAAAATGGTATGATCACGCATTAGATAGTTAATCAATTCGTCGTATCTGTACTAGCAATCTAACCATTATGCTTACGTATATGTGTCATGCAAACGCGAGATATGATTCGACTACGCGGACGATCATCCCGCCATTTTATCAGCTTCTTATGCAATATTTACGCAAGATTTAGATACACTATACACATAATAATATTTATTTTAACAGAAATGCAGGAGGGGAAATGACAAGGGTAGGTGTCTCTAGCTTGTGGGATTAAGGCTGGTTTCAGAGTGACGCGCGCGGCACGCGCCGTCGGCCAGCGCGTCTCAACAGCGCGTTTGGCGCGCGGACCACTGTGAAACGAGTTCGCGTTTCTCATTGCAATGTATGAAGCTTCGGCAGCGCGGTCGGCGCGCGCGTCTCATACGCGGCGCGTTTGAACTGCGTGACTATGAAACGCTACTACTAATCTAGTGTAATTGAAAGCGCGCGCGTGTGGCCGGCGCCGGTCAAACGCGTGACTCTGAAACCAGCCTAAATAGGAAAGATAGATAGATCAGAGTGTGTTTCGTCTTCAGGAAAATGCCGAATTTTCGACTTGGAATTGAACGATTAATGCTTCGAATATATAATCAACAATCACATTTTACTGTCGCATTGTATCTACTTAATGGGTACCTTGTTATTTTCCTCGAGGCAGACCTGATTTTCTTAGAAATACTTCAGATGTACTCGCGTATCTTATGTTTATTTTAAACTTAACTGAGTCATATATGCACTATTCACATAACAATGTGAATAATGATGCCTTGAAATTTCAGTATAGCGTTTTACACTAACATTATTGATTACTACTAAGTTAAGGACTAGTATAAAACTGAGACAATAAATTGCGCATCGAATAAAGCTTTCTGACGAATTATAGTAGGGAAGTACCGTCTAAAATCATGTTCGTGCAGCTATTTATTTGGATGATTAGGAAGCTATACGTATAAAATCTTTGCGTTACTGACTGACTGACAGACAAGCTACAGCCAAAACTATTAGGCACAGGAAACTGGAATTCGGGTGCACTGAGAAGAATTTCCAGAACTTTCCTCGGGAACGGACAGAAACGGATAAACAAATATTTGCGGGCGTAGCGGCGAGCATCCTCTAGTTTAATTATAAAATCCGTTTCTACTGCAACTGCAGATTCAGTTGAAAGTTACAGTATTTATCTTTTACTTTTATTGACATAGAGATTGATAGCCCGCACTTTCGTATCTACATCTTTATCGCAATCCATAGATTGATGTTTCGAATCAGGTGTCCATCGGTTGCTAAATTTAACTGGCCATTTCATGAAATGCGACCTTTCCATGAAAAGCTCGATCATTTCATATAATGGCCAATTCAATGAAATAGCCCCGACATGTCCATAATACTAATTTGTATGTTTTGGTTCGTTAAGCCGTATAAGGCAGCCGTCGAGTAGGTCTTCTCCCGATAAGTATTGCGAATGATTGTGTCTTGCTTGCGTCATTTTACTTTACCCGGTATGACTTGCGGTGACGTAGGCTATCCCCTATTGTTCACATTCAGGAAAAGAATGATTTCATGAAAGTTGAACAGTGAAATTTGCGACCACAGCGGCAATCCCTGACGACTCATAATTGCCGTAATCTTTTCATAAACACACATTCATTTTCTTCAAAAATACATGATTATTATTTCGTATGAAAGATTCTGGAATATTCGTTATAAAGTACTCACCCAAACAGTATCGAATTCTATTAATATCTTCGATACACCTGTTTAATACTCTTTATCGAAAGTGATGTTATCCAAAAGGAACGCACGTGGCGTCCTAAATTTAGTTAATCGTTTCCTGTGTAATCCCGTCGTAGACTTTAAAGTATTTTAAACGGAACTGAAGTATTTATTAGCTGAGGATAGCCTTTTATATTAAAAGATAAAAAATCATTTATTTCACAAATATAGGCATTACATACCTACATCATTATTATGTCAGAAGGCACAAAAGTAATTTAAGTTCAGCCATATTTCACCAGTCAGCATGCAATATCTTAATTTAACATTCTACAATCAAATGTTTCAATTCAAAATGTAGGTTTATTAGAAAATTGTTTAATAGATGTCAAAGTTAGCAAATACTAATGTAATTTAAAGATAAAAAATAAATGAATCTTAGTACATAATTATACTTACCTGGAAAATGAATATCAAAGTGTATTAATTGATAATATTGTGGATGTCATGTCATGATTCTGTTTTTTATATTAATGTAGGATCAACATTGCAATGTCACCCTAATTTAATTATTTAATTTTAACTGTGGTATCCACTACCAAATTACTGAACATTCATTTTGTCCAATAAAGAATTATACATAAATACATACATACATAGACTCACGCCTGTTTCCCAGAGGGGTAGGCAGCGACTACGGAACGCCATTTGCAACGATCCTGACATACCTCTCTTGCTTCATTCAATAAATTCAATAAATAATCATAGAATATTATAATACGCTCTATCAGCAAGGTAAGCTATTAGTGTTTTTTTTTATTTGTTGAGTTATTGCAAACAGATTTTAAGTCTTAAAGTAAATAAAACGCATAGTTGCATTTTTAGTAACCGTGCGTAGTGTTTGACGCCCTCCGGCCAGATGAACCGAAGACTTAAGCTACCTTAGCTGAGAATGGCTGGGGTCGGGCGGGTCTGATGGCATGCCCTGTGTGTAAGTATATAATATGGTGGTGACTAAGTGTCTACACTGCACTTACATGACATAGTCATGAAGGAAAGAATTAAAAAGCTCTTCTCTTCCCTGAACTGTGTCTGCCAGAAGGGACTTCGGTCAACAGCGATTCTAGCTCCCACATTGAATCGCCACATTCATATTTCTGTTTCTAAAATCGTAATAATCAGGTTAAGACAGGAATTGCATTCCGAAGCTGCAGCTGTGCTGTATCCTACAGTTAAGAAACATCAAGTAAATGCTCAGCAAATGCTACATAGTCCCTCTGCAAACTTACGTACCTACCTCTGTATATATACACAATACGCATCATCCAATTATTTTCCATTCCAATTCCAATATTTGTGTGCGCAATATACGACTATTATCTAGGTCACCTCCCCATTTCTTCTGAAGCTTAATGACGTGTCGAACTAGGTTAGACGGGTCAGACGTAGCAGAATTTTGTGTGCGTTGGTTTTATTCGTTCTGCTTAGTAAATGAAGTGAAAATGAAATGTTCGTATTTTCTATCACTGGTGATCTGTAGAACTAGTGGGGTGGGAAAATATGAAATTGAAGACTTACTGAACAATGAGAGCAGTCTCATCTCATCATATGCCAATAGATGTATGAAATTGCCTGTCCTGACTGACATATCCTCGCGCAGCCAAAACTATTGAAGTAAGTAACATGAATTTTGGACATCGCGTTTCTATAATAAGATAGGCATCCACTAAACAAGGATTTTTAGGGTTCCATAGCCAAAAAGGGCCAAAAACAGAACCCTTATAGATTCTTTATGTCTGTCTTTGTGTCGATCCGTATGTTACAGCCATTTTATTTCGAAAGTATTGAGACAAACAATTTGAAAATTAGGAAGTATATGTATTCTGTAAACCTATTTTTCTATTAGCTCATTTGGTGAGTAATATTTTTATACTTATTTCTATTAAGAACCTCTATGGGATTAATTACGTGATCATTTTATTTGCGTAGGACATCTATGTATGTAGTACTGCCGTACTAAACTGCACCTTATAAAGCGTGCAGTGACAGTCAATGACTAATCCAAGCAAAATTTGCTAGTTTATATGTAAACGGAGCAACAGGAAAATTCTATAATACCTAGTAGATATATAGTTATTTTATTTGCAATGCCAGTCTGAATTCCAACCAGTCACGGTTTATGATCGCGGTAGTAAACTAGTTACTAAGACAACGAAGTTAATATATTTCATTGTAGAGATATTCAATAAAATACAAATATAATTTTAAGACATAGATTTTTATAACTAGTAGCCATGTAGCTAGGAACCACCTATATCTCGACAACTTTCAAACAAAATAAACTAGATCATAATCGGCGCAACTCTATGGGAGCTACGATACTGCAGACAGACATACTGATCCACAGACACGTCAAACTTATAATATATTTACTCCTCGGCCTTGGTTAAATAATACCTACTACTAAAAAGATTATTCAATATGAATCTGAGCTTAGTCATCTCCAGGCTTCAGATATACAAGAAGCTATTTTTATACTGGTGTCCGTACAGTTGAGTCACTTACTGACCTTTTTCCTGTTCTGTGGGTTCGTGCTCATGTGCATCCACGTGACAAAGTCTACTCGCATGCGTATGTCTCGAGACCCGCATGCATAAGACACACGTGAGGAAAAGCGGTATGAAAATTATGACCATCTAGTCCCAAACTAAGCAGAGCTAGTACTATGGGTACTAGATAATAGATAAACATACATATTTAATTTTTTTTTGTAAATACATACATATTATACATAGAAACACCCAGACCAAGACTAACATCCATGTTCATGCACACAAATGTTTGACTTGAGCGGGAATCGAAGCCGCGACCTTCGACGTAGCAGTCGCTTTCACTCCCGCTACGCCAACCGGCCGTCAAATTGGTGTTTGCCTGCATCTCCGCCCGCGTGGGAGACCATTACCGCAAATCGGTAACCTATGCCACTCTCCAGCCTCGCATCCATAACATCTCTACGTTGCGCCGTGAAAAAAGAATAAACAAACACGAACACTTTCGCATTTATAAAATTACTCAGCGAGACAAGCTTCGACCTACAGGTTCACCCGCATGAGTGTCGGTTATAGAGACCAAAGATCAAGCATTGACAACATGGCTGTGTTCTTTGCCACAGTATAACACAGGTTACTCACTTCAGGCAAGGGAATGGGATAAATACTAGGTGGACGTGGATGTTCACATGATTGTCCGTGTGGTGACGGATTAAGAATACTGAATGTCACAACCCCATATCATCCCATGGGTGTCGTAAGAGCCGACAGAGGGAGCATATTATGCAGAGAACAGCACTGTAAGAGAAGAAAACTTGATACAAACCCTATACCAACCCGTTTGGCCAGCGTGGTAAAGTTAGTCAATTCCTCCTTTCAAAGGAGAGGCCTAGTCCAGCAGTGGACTGTTAAAGGCTGATATGATGGACGTGGACGTGGAATGGACGTGAATGCTCCTGCCGCATTCTCACTGACTGGACGAAATGCAATAGAAAACTGATAAACAGTTAGAGAAATTTCTGTAAAATGGTTTTGAACCCAAATATTCTAATACTTCATTTGCAGGTATATTGAAATCTTAATATATAAAATCCTTGCGTTACTGACTGACTGACAGAAACGCTGCAGCCGAAACTATTGGGCGCAGGAAGCTGAAATTTGGCATGTATGTTCCTTGGGGACCGTAGGGGTGCACTAAAAAGGGATTTCCCGAAATTCCCACGGGATCGACCAAAACGGGTAAATTAAAAAAATGCAGGTGTAGCTGCTGGCGTCCTCTAGTATAAAATAAAACTACAACAAGTACGTCCATACACGCACTTGACTTAGTTGTAATCTATATGAGTTACGTACATATATACTTATTATGTGAAACCTTTGTTTTACAACCTTTACAGACAAAACCACTTCAATAAAGGCATGAAGTGTGTCAGCACATAAGTGCATCATTCAAGTAGGTAATAACAGCCATGTAAGTGCCACGTGTATATTTAAGGGATATATATATTAGCAGGCATTAAATAGGCAGCGATAGCCTGCAGATACCAACAGACTTCTATGTAGAAGGTATCGTTATCAAACCATGGTTCGTCCATTGACTTTTTGAACTTATAGATCACTTCCCGTATTACATTTTAATTATAGCTTTCCCGTGCCTCGGGAAGCACGTTATGCCGTCGCCTGGTTGTAATGAATATCTTTGACAGTTGATATTGGTAGTATACTGACACTGGGGTAAGCAATGAAATATCGCTACTCCTTTGGGTTGCGGAGGTCAAAAGCTAGACGCTCTGTCCAAAAGTTAATATTCTGTCAAATTTGGATAGTAAGCGAGCTGTCCATGTGGTGACGGATTAAGAATACGGATTGTCACCATATCATCCCATAGGTGTCGTAAGAGCCGACAGAGGGACCAAACTATGCAGAGAACAGCACTGTAAATGAAGGAAAACTTGATACAAACCCTATACCAACCCGTTTGGCCAGAGGCCAATTCCTCCTTTCAAAGGAGAGGCCTAGTCCAGCAGTGGACTGTTAAAGGCTGATGATGATGATGATGATAATGAGTAAGCGAGCCTCAGGCCTCAAAGCGAAAGCCTTGGATGTAACCGGGATAACGCTAAGACGATGACGATGATGAAATTTGTAGACAGAAAATAATATTAAGTAAAATACACATAAGTCAAATATTTAGGGATAGGTACTACTTGTAGGTACCTTCATAATAAGACCTTAAAGCAATGTCGTAATAGTTGATGTTCTAAAAACAAAAAGAAATTACATCATGCGAGGCGAGACTCAGTTTGACATTTGTAATGCCAGTTGTTTTAATTTCAAGCAGTGAAAGCAACATTTAAATTGCATCAGCCTCGTGAATCGATATAATTCCAATAGTTCAATCTAGAAGAATCCATTACACAACAGAAAACCTTTTAACATAAACATTTGTCATTACTGCAGCTGTTTAAAATAATTATAATCATTTGAAATACATCGTGAAAATTAATACATTGAGATAACCAGAAAATGAAAAAAAGCAATCTGCGGAGCAAACAATCAAGACAACAAATATTGCAAAGCAAGTAACATAAAGAAAAGAATATATACACTGTACATTAAAAAGTATCTTTGTAGATATAAATAGCAGATGCTTTTGTTGCTGTGTTATGTACAACAATGTAAGCAAGGTACGAAAACAAATTAACCGTATCTATCTCTTTCAATATCGCCGGCGGCATTAATATAGGTAGATACGAGGTCCTAATAACGCAGGCGCTATACATTAATACTGCAGACAGTTAAACGCCGCAGTCGCCTATCTTATCAACATAAGTCTCCTTATCGCAAAACATACGTCAGCCACTCATAAATATGTAAATATTTTTATGTGTTCAAGAGCACCCATGTGAGTAACTGTTATTTTCAGCCTCGACATATTATACGTCAGAGGAAGAATTTCATAAGGTCTATTTACTTTGGCGCCCAACATGGGTCAATTGGATATTCAAGATTCACAAGATTATTCGTGTAATATTACATTATTTAGTCCGTATTTTGGCTTAAGGCTTATTTTTTATTACTCTCTATATATTATTCAGCTACAGGCTTTGAAGTAGGTATAGGTAAGACGACGTGAAGCTACCATTTATTAGACTAAGGGCCGATTTTTCAATCCTCAGATAAACAACCAGATAGTATTTATTCTGAGGATAGCGTAATATTGTGTTTTTCAATGGTCAGATAGGGTTTATTCGTCGAATAAATCACCAAACTAAGGAATAAATTTAACTGCCCGATCCTCGGTCAGATAACCGCTTATTTGACTGTTAAGTTGACGTTGAGATATTTGATTGGATTTTATTATTACGAAATATGGAAAATATGGTCATTTTTCATATTTTTGACGACGCAACAATTGAAGAGGAGGCTATTCTAAACGAATAAGTAGGTATATTAATCGACCTAGAAGGTGATAAAGAATTGTAAGACTGCGGGGCGATCATTTTAATAGGTACCTATATTGGATTCAATGGAAAGCTGATATTATGAAAAAGTGAAACAAATCATATAGCATGTATTTCAAACATTTATTATACCTAATACACACATTTATGGCATAAAAATACAGACTTATATTTTCAAAAACGAATTACAACTAAAGATTATTTACAATTATTCGACTACCAAAATTTACATCATAATACTATTTAACAGTAATGTATTATTACGTTCATAAGTCTTAAATGGTAGGGGAGCGGGGGGCAGGGTGAATCAGGGGGCATAGTGGTTAATCACTAATATCTCGCGCGCTATTCATTACACGCACACTCTCACTTCAAACGATCGAGTGATCCATCCAATACCCCTCCCTCTCGCCAGTCACCACTACGCTCTCACTGCTGGAGGTCGCGCTGCGGCCGCTCCGCGAAACGTAAGTAACCATTTTTTTCTCGATTTTATTTTGTGTATCTTGTTTAACAATCTTAGTCATTTAAATTGTTTATTTGTTTGTTTTTTGTCTAATGACCATATAAAGAGCTACGTAAATTGTTGTTGTTCTATTGCGTGACGATTAATTTAGATAATAGTTTCAGTCATTGTTTTTTATGTGACCTTGTGGGGCACTGTGGACTAATTTCATATGGGGCACTGTGGACTGTGATCCATAGTGCCCCATTTTTTATTGATTCAGGTAAAAATGGTAAGCAACCGTTAAAGGAAAACTAGCATAAGAATGCATACAGAAGATAAAATTAAACAAGGAATAGACTTGATATATGAGGGGAAGAAGATCTACATAGTACTATGTAAAATGAAGACTGCTAAATCTGAAAATTTAAATTTAAATGTCTATTTAGTATCTAATGACTCAAATGCAACAAAAGTGACTGATTTGTGCCAATTAAGCAATAAACAACTTTATCATATGGTTACCAAGCAAATTGTGTTTTATTTCAATAACGCATCAATAAAGTTCAAGGTGCCCCATATCAACTTTTATGTTAAATTAAGGTAAATATTCACTGTACCCCATGGAGATCCACAGTACCCCAAGCCCAAATCCATAGTGCCCCATAGCTGGGGTACAGTGGATCGTTATCCACTTTTTAAAAAATGTTCACTCCCTCAGAAACTATTGTGTTTATTGTTTATTTTTATGTTTGTTTGTATAGCTTTAATACCAAGTTACACCTTGTCTGTAGTATAAGAACCAGCGTTGAAGATAAATGCAGTAGAGAGCACAAATAAAAAAGTGGTTCACTGTGCCCCCTTCTCCCCTACTTAAATATAAAGGTGTCCTGTTATGTTAAAACAGATGCCCAAAACTCTTTCTTTGGTCATGCTGGGAGCGGAGCGTTGGCTCGTTTTTGAAGAGACGATTTCTTAGACTCTCATATTTAAGCTTTAATTTTTGGCACTAACGGTTATTTGTAGATACACCACATGAATTAGAAGCACTTTCTATCTTTCCACGCACATTCCTTGTCCTGATTAGTTACCGCATCAGTCGTTTTAGTTTCTATAATATACTTGTATTTTTCTATTAAACTTACTAATAGTTGAATGTCTTTAATATCGCGTTCATATTTGAGGAACGCTGGCATTGTTATTATAATATAATTTGATTGAAAACGAACAGCACAACACAACACTCACAAATTCCGCGAAAATACCACAGTCCAAACATACTTATACAAACAGAACCCCGAAATAATGACAACCATCATTTTGACAGTTAGAGCAGGACAGGCAATAAAGCTTCTGTTTCCTGTCCTGCTCTAATTTCCTATTCTGCTCTTTCATGCACTTTTCTGATATATTTGTTTCACCGCTCTGAAGTTAGTGACGGGTACGATGATGTTATTCGGTCAGATAGTTGCCCACGGAATAAAATACTATTGAAAAATTGACACAAGTTTAACGGACTGTTATACAGCTCAATAAATTTATCAGTGGAATAGTTATTCATCTCTTTATCTGAGGATTGAAAAATCGGCCCTAAATTAACTTGCTTAATTAGTTAACTAACAGTAAAAAATCATCCGATTATGGCGTAAAACTAATAATCAAACTGAAAATCTAAACAACAGATAACAGTTATGTGAATAATACTTCTAATTATTTTTACAAGATAGCAGCGATAGCCCAGTGGAGATACCAACAGACTGCCATGCAGAGTTTATCGGGTTCGAATCCACGGCGCGCATTAATGACTTTCGGAGTTATGTGCGTATTGAATTGTTAATTATCACTTTCCCCGTGCCTCGGAGAGCACGTTAAGCCGTCGGTCTCCATTGTCATGAAGATCTTTGACAGTCGTTATAGGGCGTCAGTACCTTCTAAATAAACTGACACTAGTCTAAACCTTGGAATATCACTATCCCTTCGGGTTGCGGAGGTCAGACAGGCAGTCGCTCTGTGGAAATGCTAATATTCAGCCAAATCTGGTTAGACTAGTAAGCGGATCCCAGGTTGAAACTGGGATAACGCTAGGAGGATGATGAATTTTACAAGAATAGACCACTTAGCACCATATAACTGTGTAACATACATAGCAGAATAGTGAGGCTGAGCATCCCAATAGCAAAACTAAGTAGACAGATTGATCAAATACGGCAATATCATTAAGAATAAGTTACCAATCAAGACAGTGAGCGACACTTATTAAACAAAATGGACTAGTAATAAAATCAATTTATCTGTAAGAATATTGGGTGCTCTTTTTTGTATGTTTGGTACTGGTTTTGCTATGTTGCTGGTTTTTGGGAGTATTTTCCTCATAAAACCTAATAAGAAGTAGGTATTCTAAATTCTTATATAAACTTTGCTAATGCAAATTAAACAAAATCCCAAAATTAGATAATCAAAATATGTAACTTCGTTACTTTTCTTTTTTGTCCCCACTTTCTTCAATATTTTTGCAACCTATTAAATTATATTATGTATATTGGTTCTGAACAGCCGATGTAAGGCAATGCGTAGTACGCAGTGATTTTTGTCGTAATTACTCGATAGGTAATCGGATTTTTTATGATGTATTTGCACGAGATCGCAATCATGCATCATTTTAGTCCTCTCCGTAAACGGCGCACGGTGCGCCAAGGTATTTTACGGCGTAGGTGCATATTATAATGGGAAGCACGTGAGTGTATCGGCAAATGCCACGTGTAACGTGAAACCGTTACGTAAGTGACCTTCGACACGTGGCATACGGGACTCAAACGTGATTTACTATGACTAGTTTTCTTTAAAGAATCTAGGTTTTTCAGAAAAGAAACACTAAGTTTAGCAGTTGCCAGAACAAAATTTGATACATACTGCAAAATATCCTGTCAATGATACAGATCGAGACACACATTTAGCGTTGTCTTTTACATCCATAACGCTATGTTTAGTCATCATCAGATAAAGACCTGCAGGTAATCGATTTCAATAACATAATAATAGTATAGCTACATTTCTTAAAGTAAGTAGTTTCTATTTTATTGCCTAAAAACCTTAGGTGTCCGCCACTGGGGCACTTTCCCTTACTAGCAAATGTGTGAAATTATTTCTAGCCCTGAATGGCTCCAATGACTGAACCAACGGCCTAGTCTATCATCGGCGGCAGTACTGGCTTTTCTTTCCCGGTTGACACAATAGTAACAAAAATATCAATAATTATAATGGACAAATGTACAAATTTGGTTTCTTCTTTGTGTTAATCGCACATGTTGGTGGAAGTTCAGGGAGCCTTCACATTTGCTGCAGTACCTACCTCTCATCCTCCTGCACTTACACACAATTTATATCTCAAAAACAATTTGAAGACGCAAAAAACATTGATACGCGAAGAAGAAAAAAGGTTCCAGAAATTTTCCATCTGCAGGTATGTTTGGGTCCAATGGTATCTTATGAGTCCAAACTATTACGGTAGATGACGCTACTTATTTTATAACACTAACGTTACTCATTATTATCAACACGATGAGGACTATTATACGACAAATAATATTTTTTTGGCACGTAGGAGTGATAACAAGTAAAGTAATCAGTTAAGCCGATAACTGTAAGCTTATACCTAGACGTATCATTAGTGACGTCTAAATGCCTTTTTTGATACGAGCTGGAATATCCCTTCGGACCTCGCTCAAAGGGGAATTAAAGCCAGAGTATGTGGTGTTACCAATAATTCCCACCCGACTGCAGATAGGGTTCAGGGTCGTCTAGATCCTTAAGTTTATAGAAATCATACACAGATGTGTGGCAATCTAACCAAGCAAGCATGTCGAAGTATCGACAAAAAATTATAAAAAAAATCGACCATTAGTAAGCTAAGTAGCTGGAATATGAAATAGCTATCGAAATGTAAACAGTTATCCCTAACTGACAAGGGGTAAGTATTCATATCCGTAAAATGCCCATGTACGCGATTAAGACAAAAGTAACGAAATTCAAAAAGTATTTGAAAATGCTATTAAAGCTTACACTAAAAGCATAACAAAACAGTGTAACATTTGCGACATTCCGCGAAGTAAGTCTCTTCCGGATGATATCAAATTACCAGGAATATTTATCATAGAACATAAACGATTAATTGTTTGATAAATACTTGCCAGCGGAAATACACTGTCATGTTATGATGTCATAGTATATACTCGCGGCGCCAATCGGCTCTACTGTGGCATTCACTAGTTCCTTCTTATCGGTACTCACGTTATCGGCATGCGGTTCAAACGTGATACTGAATAATAAAAAAATACCCTGCTTAGCTTATCTAGGGTCGGCAGACTAAAGAACATAAGTCAAATTTTTCATATTTTTTTTTATTACATATTCGGTGTTCCTTTTATTCCACTCGCAGTCTGAGTAAAGCACATAAGTCAAGCTGAATTATTTAATGGCGTATTCAAGTGGTGGACCGTATCAACCTTATCCTATTCTAATATAGGTCGGACGCACAAAAAAACATAACTTGACTTATGTTATAAGGACTCACTTTTAAGTGTGAAGTTTTTGAGCCAAGAGGTCTGACTTATGTTATAAAGAACATCAATTGTGAAGTGTGTTTAGAGAATGTGGGTTTTAATTTAAGTGACACCTACTAGTTTACTTCTTTTTTTATTCGCTTTGCATTTTTTTTATATTTTCATGTATTTTTACTTTATTTTCTCATTTATTTTTTTATTTAAAATTTTCATTTATTTTTTTCATTTATTTTTGTTCACATAAGTCATACTACTAACTGTGTCCTTATAACTTAAGTCATCTAAATATTAAACAACTAAAAATTTCCCCTAAAATATTGTATCTTAGTAATAAGTCATTGTAATACACATAAACTTAATAAAAACATTTTAAACTATCCAAATCAATGATTTTATAAACAGTTTTTTTTAATTCCTGTAAAGTAGGGTTTTTTGACTTATGTACTTCAGTCTGCTGACCCTAGTTATTTCGTAACTGTTTCAAACGGCGTCTGTTTGTTTTTCATTCATGACAATTATCAGCCAGTTATAATGTTTGTTTTTAAACTAATCAATGAATGCTATGTTCATTGTTATTTTATGCTCCGTCATTAATGACGCGGACTAATCTGTATGCATTTGGAATTAAGTAGAATTGTATTGCATAATGTTATTTTCTTTTTCATGCAACGTCAAAATAAGCACAGTCATCCTGAAAATCTATCTCTATCAAAGAATCCTCTGTTGTAAAATAATAACACAACGATGCGTGGTTTGTGGATACTCATGCATATGGCCGAAACCTCGAACTATGTTTTTAGGGCAGATCTACAGCCTATATAAAAGTTTTTGCTCTGGGACTAATTCGTCAGCTTAGGCGACCCAGACTACCTATTTGGAACCAAACCTCTCTGCAAATAATACTCAAGTGGCATTCGTTGATATTTTCTTTTCTGTCAAACTAATATTGTTATATTGCTTCATTTAACCAAATCATTCCTAAATTGCTGAATTGGTTGAAATTTGTCAAATCGACGATATGCGCGTATATTGTCGATTTGACAGGTTTCAACCACGGCTTAGCCTTTCAGCAATACCCACAGGTCTGACGCCGGAGGTTTTCGCTGACAAAGCCGAGGCTCTAAGATTCAAATACTAAAAGTTCGGTATTACCTGAATCTGTAGCCCATCATGCATTGTAAGTATCAGTCAGCCATTCATATTTTTATTGTAATATTATGGAGAAATATACCAACATTTATCACCATTTAAGCAGACGGGGTGAGGGCAATAAACCTTTCGATGTTTCTCTATTAAAAGTTATAATTATTGATGTCGGCATTCACATAAAACGTAAGAAAACTTGTCTGTGTATAAATAGCCAGTGACATCGCCGCTGTCGGGTCAACTCCATCGATAATGCAATCTTCAAGGCGTGTCACAAGATTAGGTATCATCATACTTTATCATCCATCTTAAACGGGCCTTATCTTGACGCATCTTCATAACAATTCAAAGATATTATGTACTTCTGAGAATTGTTTGCATCTGATATGCTGATGATGAAAAATGTTCCATGAATTTGATTTTATAAAGGTCAAGTAAGGCGGCGAATACCATGAAATAGATAAAATAATCAAGTTATTTTATGTTTCCGCGAATCATAGACATTTGAATTAAGTTTTCGTGTGACCACGTCGCCAGTAAAATAACTAAAACTTCAGGTAATAGTGGCCTATGTTGTTCTAGATCTTTTGGTTTATAAATATGTAAAATATCTGTGAAACCTCGGCAAACCGCGATAAAATCCATTGATAAAAATATTTGAAAGGGTTTGTTCATAAGCATATTGTCACTATGTGTATGACGGTACAATTAGTAGTTAAAAGTACAATACAATATACATATTTTTGACCAAGGTATTTCGGAACGAATGCCAGGGATTACGCCCGAAATTTAGGGGTTGCAGTAATCGCAAACCGGTAGTTAGACAATAAAAACTGCCTGTAATTTCATATTACTCAAATTAGAAACGAAATATTAAGTATTACCTACAATCTAATCTGCCAAATCGAATAAATCGTAGTGATTAAAAATTTAAAACTTGAGTCAAATGTCTTACACGTTTTAAAATTAGATTCGAGCAAAACTAATTCTTATATATATCTCATGCAAATAAAATGGCATTTATTCTGCAAGTAGTTTAGGGACGAGTGTCATAATGAGTAGTACTGACGGAGGACATACGTGTCGGTTATGGTATTGCATTATAAGTATGCAAGGGAACACATACCACATAACAATAAATTAAACATTCAGTAGTTGCATGATCTAAAGTAGACTAGATGTATTGTTTTATAAGTACCTACTCATATCTGCTCATGACCCGAATGCAAAAACCAATTAAGTACCAACTTTGGATACTTACACTAGCATAAGTATGGGACGACCAAATTAAATGTACTCGGACCAAGCATCTTTAAAATGATGTTGACAATTATTCGTGGTAAACAAAAATTAAATGAGGACGCATATCAAAGCTTTTCCTGTTCTTCTTTCTAATGCATATTGAATTATTATTTGAGGCTTATTAATATTAAAGAACTAAGGAGATCATAAAAAGAAGAAGAAGATGTACAGAGACATTTTCAAAATAAATCGGTTTTCAAATGTCAACTAGGAAGTCTCCATATTATATAAATGCTCTTCGTTGTATATCCATTTAAGAATCCCATTAAATCTTATCTTATCTTAAATAATATGAAACAGCTACAATACAATGTATACGCTATTAAACCCGCAGCTATTTTGTGATGATCATGTTGTTTCACAAATGATGATCTCTAGGTAGAGTTTACTGTGATCCCTTAAGAATGTAATCTTGTACAATGTACGGCACATGAAGCCATTTTACAGGAGATGACAAGGATAGAGCAAATTGAAAGAAGTCGTATGTCTGAATGTCTTACATCACCAGCATGTTCTAGGTCCAAAAGATATTGTCGGTCTATCAAATTTCATCAACATCATGTCAGCCTAGAGACGTCCACTGCTGGACATAGGCCTCCCCCAAGGTTCTCCACACAGACCGATTTTGAGCTGCCCGCATCCAACCGCTTCCCGCGATCTTAACCAGATTAACTATCAAGTTTGTTAGTCAAACAATTGTGTTTGAGCCATCATCCTGTGCTGCCATTACTCCCAATTAATTTACCAAAATTAACACGAACAACGTTATACTTGGTGTATGAGTGAGACAGATAAACTGCGCTACATTTGATCTTGCGACATATTATTGTTACAATAAGTGTCATTATTCTTGTCCTTCATACTATCGGGCACTTCGGGTTCGTGTTTGCGCAAACGAAGATTAACGACGCGCCTTATATTTGTGGTTGACATGCAAAGACCAAGTGTGTCATTCAAAGAAATATAACCTTATTAAGTCAAATGTAGTCCAACCTCTCTGGTGTCATTGCTATGTCATAACGCCCAAATAAAGTAACTATTTGCTTTACCTTTACATTGTCTGGTTGATACCATTGAACCAGCATGATATGCTGTTAACCTTAAATGTTAAACCATTGGTATGAATATATTCCTATCCCTTTGGTTTATCATGATCTCACTGGAGTAGGTCTGCGGAAGTTATATCTCAAGAAGTGAAATACTAGGCCGCCGCACCAGCTACGAAAGGTCGATTCAATCTGCTTTCAGGTTAATAGTCGCATCGGACCCAACTCCCAGTCCTACCTTAAGGACTGAATCACAGGCGAAGCGTAGGCTACTTGCAGCTGTTCTTTCGGAGTAGCACTTATTTATTTCCTTCAAATGTTGAGGACCTGCTGATTTACTAGCTCCGAATTCTATAACGATATGACTTTGAAACCGGCCAATCAGAGCAAGGCTGCAAAAAAAGACAACCTGCCGAAATAGGAATGAATTCTGTGAATGAGGCGAATTTTACTCACATTTAATCAATCAACGGACACATTATAAATCACACAAAGTGTTGCCAGTGTGGGGATGGCACTCACAACACTCGGTGAAATGGACCAACTAAAACACGACGCCACTCGCCCATTCAAAAAAGTGGAGAGTAGCATATTTGAAGACAGGGAGTCCAAAATTCAAGATTCTTCTTTCTAAATTAGCTACCTCCACATCTTATCTCTTCATCTACCAATAAATCTCTTAAGCCTGAAACACTAGTGTAGATAGAGTTTTATCAAGCTATAATAACTTTCTAGAACGGGGCCGATTCGAGCTTAACTGCAAATTGATGCCAGAAACAAACAACACAATCTATGAAATTTAATACAGAGGTGTAAGTACAATTGTGTTTGATAGTGACAACAGATCCGCCCCTATTTATAGGCCATTTCATATAATAACGGTGATCAATCAACATTAAACTGTGTCGCGTCGACATAGACTGTCTTACTGTGTTTTTTCTAGAAGCCTCTTTTAATTGACCTGGGAGTCAGATAATGTGAAATACCGTATTTACCATTTACCTCAGCGACCACAATGTAGCTAATTAATGTTGTCAATAATATAAATTCTGTGGTCCGGTCAGCGCCGTCTTGCAGAAATTAAAAAAAAAAACAAACTGCCAAAGTGTCTTTTAACCTAAGCAATATTTTGAGCGAAGGTTATGACTTACTTAGTCTAGAATTGGTCAGAATGTTGAAGAAAGTAGTGCGCATTTTTTGTCAAGTAATTATAATTAAATCAATCTACAATAAAGTGTCTTTTAACCTAAGCAATATTTTGAGCGAAGGTTATGACTTACTTAGTCTAGAATTGGTCAGAATGTTGAAGAAAGTAGTGCGCATTTTTTGTCAAGTAATTATAATTAAATCAATCTCGTTGTAAAAAATGCCTTCTGCGATGTAACTAATGGACCCGCTAAAACAAGTAATCAACTGTAATTAACTTAATATGTATAGAAGTAGGTATAGATCTTCATAAAAATAATTCTGTTGGAATCCCCAAACAGCACCCTTATAACATCTAATGTATTTCCTTGTTACCTCATGTCTATTTGAAATATATCACTTACTATTAATAAAATAAAAATCATTGAATAAGGCAGCTAGATTTTCACTTATTACCTGCCAAGTTAGTCTAAGTTATTTTTGATCTACATGTCAGGTTCACAATAAAATATTTTCGTACTACCAAGTCGACAAACACATTAGTCCTTGTAAGTGGCTATCGTGACGCTAGGGCACGGTCAGTACCAGGGATATGAAGCGTGTGTTATAGATCCATGAGGATGATAGGATGGAGATAACGCATGATCGGTTGACTAGTACCTAGTGGTCCTGTTTCCATTTTAAGAACGTCGCAAGGATATCCAAGATGCAGGACGCAGGTTAATCCAAACTAAGTAAAAACGCAATTTTAAAATAAAGTGTCGTGCTGTCCATCAAATCGCCTACACATCAACCGGTATGCGTATGATAAATGCATTGTACTTATTATAAATAGAAGTCTTTTATAGTTGACTTCCCTCAAATATGGGAGATTTTATCTAAATTATGAATGTAGGCAAGTATAACGGTATGACAGAAGCAAACATTCATCAGCAATTCACACCGGCTCCGCTTCAATTAAGATTCATGTTCATTGAGTATGAACCAAATAGCTGTGTGGCAGTCATTGAAAGCATTCATGGAATACAGCGGCGGGCGCACGGTCACTATATCTGTGACTACTGGGCACAGGCGAGTTAGCCGATGCAAATTGTCGTTATTTCATTAAACTAATGTCTCACGTCCGGTGAGACCCGTGTCGCCTTCGCGTGCCGACGTCACTCATTGTAAACGATGTAAACAGATACTGCTTATACATTATGCGTTGTTGCATTCTTTCAATATCGATTAACCGCTCGAATCCGTTCCTAACCTTTAATCTCATTTGTACTTGTTTATTTTGATGTCTCAGAATTTTCCTGTGTTTGTTACTAATTTACTAGATACACGTGTAAACAACAGATACCTAATATCAAGGTAAATAATACAATTATCAGTACTTTAATTATTGTTTATTTACTATACTCAATAAAGGACTGATAAAATTATCCTAGATAGTACCTCCTTAGACAATCAGTCTATGGATAGGTGGACAGATGAGTAAAATTAGAACGTCTCGTAAGTACCTACTTGTCTGTGTTTAACGTCTTACGAAATTGGTGTATATACAAGACAAGACGAATTTGGAGTCTGAATAAATTGGACGCTGTTGAAAGGTTGAAACAGAGTTCTTCGTTATAATACATTACTGCAACGTATAGGTCCTTCTTGACTTGACCAATTTGGGTAGAATCAAGCGAATTATAATCATGTGCTTCTTGTTTTTGTGATTTGACAGTAATTTATTTTCCTGTAAAAAGGTTATTCCTCCGTCCAAACAAAGCCGTGCTTGAGTCAGCAATGGCTGCGTAAATATTTTTATTTCGGCCGCGTTCTGGGGTTCTTTGTTTTGCAAATGACTTGCTGTACAGCCAGTGTTTACACTGCTGAAGTGTCTTGAGCCGATCCATATGCTGCTCTGCTTTGACATACTGCATGTCATGAGGAAAGTCACGACCAGCCATTGTTTCAAACTGAAGCAAATACGCACAATACGGGTATCCTTGCAAATGAGACGCGTATTTACGTGTAACGTTCCGGAGGATCACTGTCTCCTTGCATGTTTTTGCATAATTTCGAACAAAGGAAAGCTTTCAATGCTGGTGAAAATATTTTCTGTTCTTTGCAACATTGTAAGCCGTCGCATGATAAATAATAATTCATCGAGACGTTCTTACAGCTGTCAAAGGACTTAAAAATAATTACAAAATATAGATAGGACTCCGATCGAATGTGAAACAGTAGTGGAAGAGGCCACATGTTTATTTATTTGTGGATCTGAGACCACTGCAGATGACGCACAAATGTTTACCACCAGGGAGAGCAGAAATAAAGCAATACGGACAAGGCAGGGTTATCGCAGCAAGTGTTACTCAGCGGTCAACGATCGGTCCAACATTTCTCTTTGCAATAGTGAGTTGATAACATTCCTATTGTTCTAGCATTGTTATCGTTTATACTGAAATGCCCGTATTGTTGCTTACTAACAATGAGCAATAATAATTATCAGAAATAATATTGAATTTGATAAGGCAAAGTAGCCATTCACAGGTATGCGACGCATAAAAGAGGAAAACCTAAAGAAAATGTAAAGTATTGTATTTAAAACTACCCTCGTCATGCTAAAAATAGATTATGATAATGCGATTGTGCCTTTCTATACTTACGTTGTTTTTGCTACCATTGATTATTATAGCTTTATTTTAAAAATAAATATTTCGTAAAAAGAAAATGACGATATGTATATGTTGCGGTTTCAACAAAAATAAATGAAATAATTTTATTATGTTATATCAATGACAGCTAGTGTTGAATTTTGGCACAACACGAAAGCCAGTGAGCAAATACTTTAATATCAATTGATCAAAGATGGAAAAAGAAGAAGCTCCAACGACACTAAAACCATTTAAAACTGGAGGATTCGATCTGTCATTACTTTCAAGTCTTTCGAAATATAAATCTAGAATAAGCGAACCTTTTTAAAATTATATACAATGCATGGTTGACTCAGCCTTAGTTACACGTAGCTTAAACAAAATTAAACAAACATGTAAATAATTTACAGAATATTTCCTTAAGCTTGATGCGACATAAACAAAATATTTTGCGAAGAGCAAAACATGTTGAGCTTGAGCATGATGCATGAGCGCACAATGAATGTGTCGCAGACCTCCGGAGAGCGAGTCTTGAGACGGGAAATAAATTGCTGTCATTTACTCACATACTTACAATAACAGGCAAGTGCAGTCTATTCAATAAGAGATTGATAACACGACGCAGTGATCCCGGCGGTGTGACAGGACCAGGGACCGTCACTGAGTGTCTATAATATCACTTATAGAGGCAATATGATTTATTTTACAATCAAGAGACTCTTATCCTATCATTTGAAATTGACAATCGCTTAAAATATGATTAGACCAATGCTCCACGTCTAATATTTTCATTAGTGCGATTGCGTTGTATGTCCCAAAATCTTTTGAGACGCGCCCACAAATATAACGCAATATTTACGCGATACCATCAATGACCATTATGACCATTATAATAATTTTATAGCCTTTTTAAAAATTGTCTAGCGAAGACAAACAAGTGGGCAGACTAAAAATCACAAACAGAACACACTCTGTAGTACATAAACATCTTTATATTCTTTACGTTTTAGGTTAAAAATGTCGAGTTAAATTCTTGGCTATTTCATTGTGACTGACGAAAATCTTCATTTCCAATTGAAAACGTTAAGAATAAACCATGAATGTGCGTCAATAGAATTCAACAAACTGTAGTTGCGGTCAGTCGTGAAGTTAACAAAACTCAATAAACAAACAGTCTAGGTGATGTCAAACATCATCGTGTTAGGACAATTACCAGCCATTATTTAAATCAAAATGCGCGTTGGAGTTGCCATTTCAATTGCAGATTACATGAAGTAAACAAAATGTCCGTTGTCCCACACCCACAGCCAGACGACGACAGTGCAAATAGTGATGACAAATCTAAATGACATCACTGTGAAATCATTATGTATATTAATGTTTTAAAACACATGTGTTTAGGGCGCTTCTGTTAAGTGGAATATTACTTTAAGTTCAGTCTCCCTGTTTTATTTGAAGGCATGTAATTGATGAATACTCCCGACGGATTTATTTATCTTGTTGATTATAACATCAACTTTGATTGCATCGGGATGGCTACATCGTAAGTGGCTGCTGATGGATTGACGAAAGCTCTTTTGAAATGGATGGCTGACTCAACAGGGGAATGGCAATAGTTCCTATTTGAGATTGCGAAGGATTGCCAGGCCACTAATATTGTAGGTACTGGTATGTTGTTGAAGCTATATTTGCTCCGAATCGATTGGCCGCATTTCAGCACGCGCCGTTCAATTTGAAACCGTTACTATTTAACGCAAAACGTAAACAACCACGTAACACTGTTTATGAGGTGGAAAAGTTATTACAGGCGAAGTTTGTTTGATGAATACATGGCCTTAGCTAACCGCAAGATTGTGGAGAGCAGGTTTATGATAAACGGGTAGATTTATTGAAGTGGGGCCACATATCGTATCGACGTTTCAATCTACAGGATTCGACGTTACCCGCATCAGTTGTCCACATTGTACAAGTTCACGAACGCTCCAAGTTTCCAGGCACTTAGTTCTTTGAGCGTGACCAAAATGCCGCAACCGGACTCTGATGTCATTTAAGAAACTAAATATGTATACGTTCTGAGACATCGCGTTTTAAATTCCGCCTTTTTATAAAACTGTTCACTTGTTCGTTATAAGTACGTCGTGTTCTATTTGTTAACAGTTAGGTGGGTAAGCTCATGCTCACTGTAATGGTAAAATATTTGAGCGTGGCACCGTTAGCCGGCGGCGGGCACTGTGTGGGCCCGATATACTCTTAGATGGTCGTCGGCACCTTTGTGCATTGACCCGTACATGGCGTGGTACACTAAAGAACTTCCTAGTTCACTACACTTGTTAGTGATACAATTTATAGCTAACATCATATATTGAGCGCAAATTTAGTTACCTCTGTGTAATTGCGCATTACAAATAGTTGTTGATATTTAGCAATCAACACGAATACCTAAGACCTCGTAAGCATTTATAACAAATAAATTTGAGTGTCATTTGAGTATGTAGTTGGCAAGCACGCATTCTCGCGGTTGTCGAGTCATTTTCTGATTTGGCTTAAGTGATGAGAGCCAGCAAGGCAAATAATCGTGTCCTAAAGAAAGTACTTACCACATAATTCCAGTTAAATTTTGAAGTGTAAACGAAAATACTTTTGTGTGCTTATTTTATTTGAAGATACTATACACGGTAAATGAAATACAAACGTTTACTGCAGCGAAGCAGCTTTCTCCACATCAAAATGTAAATGAACCGAAATAACTATCGAATTATACATACTTTTGTAAAGGTTTAAGTGAATGTGTTTAAGTATTTACTATAAAAAAAAATTGCCTGTACTGTGTATTTCCATTGTCTACTGGTACATGAATGATCAGAATTTGATAGGTATTCACATAAATAATATTCAAATGTTAATTCGTCTATTACAGATGAGTCGAAATTGGAGAGTGCTTGGATTTTGGTATTTTTATTTTCATGGGTTTACGCAAATGTTACACATTAAAATCAAGACAAATACAAATATCACCTCCATCTTCCGTGACCACGATTCCGCTAAAGAAATCGAAACGTTGGATAGTAATAAATAATGTTAAATTAGTTCTAGATCATTCAGTGTAAATGTAATCTCAGTCAAACCAATGTATCGTGATAAAATCCGTAAACTATAGTTTAATTTTTGTTTGATATTTTTGTTATAACAAATTCAGAATGTTGTGTATATTGTCGTGTCTGCTAACACTCCTAACATGTGTCACAAAGAGCCAAAGAACAGCTCACATTCCTTCGCGATCGTCCTCGCCATAAACGGGCGTCTGTCGCCGATCGCCACAAGTGGCATCGTTTGAGCCTAAGCACTGGGAATGTTGCGGTCGCACGTTTCGCACACACCGCTTATGGCAACACCAACTTTTTTTTTACTAAATTCTACCAACTTTAGCAACTTCACCTGTTTAGATGTTAGAGATCACAATTAAGTATAAAGATGACAAGAGAATATTGATTTGAAATGTTTTTTAATTAATCCCATCAGATGGTAAGTACATAATTTGGAATCATGTTTGAATGTTTTGTTTTGTTTAAAAGAAAACAGCATTTTATAAAATACTTACAAAATTATTTATGATGACAGTGCTTAAATTTTTATAGACATCTTTATTATGTACACACACATTAGGTTGTCTCAGGCGTAATATAATACAAAATTGTTGTGTTTCAAGGTTCTGTATTAGGACATACCTACTATTTTTGGCTGCAGAAGGATTATACAAATGTCACAAATCCAAACGTACCTGCAATTGGACAATCCACTGCTTATTATCGCTAAGAATCAATCGAATGTCCTAAATAAGAAAAGACAGTCCGGGCAGTGTTATCTCGACAATTTCACATATAAGATGATAGAATACAGGTATCTACTAGCAGCATTTTCTATAACAATATAATAAATATAAATTAATGACCGGAACTTAGTAGGTGAATACTTATTTGCGAGCACCGCGGTTAGTACCGTTATCTCTCTGTGGAATGGGACCATCCGCTCTATCGGTACCATCACTGTAACTACAGCTAATGCTTTTCCTATCATTTCGGCCATACATCATGCGAAATGACATACACTGACTTTGCAATTCGCTATAGCTGTGTTAAATAACTGGCTGTTGTAATGCACATGAATGACTGCGTTCGTTGCAAAATATTTGCTTTTTGCTGCTTACGATGTGTGATTCAGAAATGTGTAATGTTTCCATTTAGATTTGTTTTTATGAGTTTTCAATCTACATATTATACTGAGTCAGAAATTAATGATAATATTCAAATTAATAATTTAAGTGATAAGTCTAGTTTTGTCATATCTTCTAGATGCCCAATTCTATTTGCTTTATTGTAGCCACGCATTATAAATATTATAATACATATAAATTTTCCAAAAACCTTGGCCAAAAATTTGGATTTTGTGATACGTATCGTTTAAAATACATACTTATTTTCGGATGACCAATTTTCTTCATAGAGTTTATTTGTTATGTTGCAGAATTTTGTTGAAAAATTTATTTACCTACTGGGACAGAATCTTGGAAACTGTTCAATTGGCTAGCTAGCGCATGTAATTATTTATTCCTACATATTCAATATTCATGTTACTAGGAAACAGTGCTAATGAAGATTTCTAATGAGCTTTTGTGTCGGCGTTTAATGTCTAACCTATGGTGTCGAACAAAGGTGCTTCATCTACACAATAATTTGTGTGTTTATTAATTCCTTGGTCGTCCAGAGTAGTTACTTTTGCAGTAACTAATTAGTATGTTAGTTAGCTATTTGTCGTGTCACGGAACAGGGAACAATAGTCAATGATGCTAGTGACAATAGTCCGATCGTGCGCACGCGCGCATTTTCAACCAATATTATACCCAAACAATACTCATCGGAACATCCAACATAGGTACCATTTATTACATATCACGTAACGTATATTAATGTTGCTTAAGCTTTAAAATTTCTTAACTTACCTACCCTACGTGAAATTTCTTTACTACTGAAACTGGTTCATTGTTATTATTATTCATAACATTATTTATACAGTTTTGAAGATCACACCAAGTTTTTTATTTAAATTTCTCAATTCAGCGCCCATCTGCGACCCAATTCTTTAAAAGCTTACAAAAACATTGAATTACATATGAATAGAAACTGGATTGAATACATTAATACGTAATTTGGTACGGGCCCAATATTAGGGAGGGTATAATGGATGGCGAAAACTTTAAATAATATCCGATATTATTTGTGTGACCCCCTCTAATTGCACGTGTGTAGAACAAGTTTCGACATGATTGTAGCCAGATGCTGGCCCCTGAAATAAACTCCATATTTTAAACGACTGAATATATGAACCGTTGCAAAATTTGGATGATTCCTGTTCTTATAAAGTACTAATAATACTCATTGGTATTGTCAGCTTGTCCAACCAATAGGGTCCAATTGTACAAAAAGAACTATATTCTCGCCAGTAAAAGACTTTAAATGGTTTCGTTAATAGTGTTTTGAGAAGAGGGAAATTAGTTTTCTATGCGATATTACGTATAGGTATATAAATGTTTTTTGGATTATCCAAAAATCAAAGGCATCAAATTTTACCGCAGCTATTAAAGTAGGTACTTTGATTTACTCCAAAAATCATAACGAGTGTTAACCTAGATAATATCTGCAAGCAATAAATTCTAAGAACTGATGTTTATTTTATCTACAACGACTAATACAATAGGCGACGGATGTGTTTTAAAATGTGGCGTGCTCGCGGTGGTCTGTTTTTATAAGCTGTGGGGGAATATTCTTAACTTATAGATTATGGATTTTATATTCTCCATAACACTTCATATGGAGCGCTGCAGCGTACTTATTTTTAAACAAATTCTATAACGAGCGTCAATTCTAAATATCGGCTAAACCAGTTTTGATTTAGAACATAAATTATAAGAAGTTAAGACCGTGGCGGTCCTTTTTAGATATCTTTTTTTGCAATCTGACTTACCACTTGGTCGATAATTCGTACTGGTGATCTCATACGGGGCTCTGTCATTCCTTCTCGAGTCATGCGACCAAAATAAACAGCCGTACCCCTGATGAAACTCCCGAATTGGACCTGTCGATCTCGTGTGGGAGTAATTTAGGCCATTATTTCATTTGCAACTGTAATACGTGTTATAAATCGTGTGGAAGCTCTACCAAGCGAGATACACGAATAAATTACATTTAGAAAAGGTTTGTTGAAAGGCGGACAAAAAATGCTTCGATACACGTGCTGTTTGAAACACGTGTTCTAGTTTTAAGTTTTTGCATTGGAATAGCTCACGTAGCCTCATTCGGTAAATAATAGAAAAAATACGATTAAATAACGTACCTAACCCTATAAATATTAGGCGGTAAAATAAACACAAGGGCAAATGCTACGAGTAACTAAAGCTTTCGCTTAGTTACACATACATTTCCTGAGAAACAAACTTGAAATCGGCCAATTTGTGGTCAGAAAGTCTTGAGATTTTTTGCTACGTTGCTCAAGACTTATAAGGAAAATAATAAGTTGTTCCGAAATCATTCTTTCGTAGCGGTTATGGACAATGATTCCCATGAGTGTGAACTGTGAATCATTGATTCCTAGATACCGAAACCGTTTGAAGGTCAACGGCCATTCTGAAAGGATTGGCTAGCTTATGGCGATTGGCGGTGGAAAGGTATCATAAGGAGAACGGCCCGTTACTTCCGAAACTATGACAGTGCTATTAGAAGATTGTTCGACTAAAAAGTGCTATAATTTAATTATCACGTCGGAAATAACTATAGTTCCCCTTTATTATGTAAATATTTTATTATAAATTATTTAAATGAATAAGACTTAATTATTTGTGGCAAAAATATGAACTTAAATGTGCTTAATAATAATAATGTTTTGATTAAAAAACTGATGATCTCACGGAGTTGTTTGTTTCATCATCATTATTATTAAATCTTAATATATAAAATCCTTGCGTTACTGACTGACTGACAGACACGCTACAGCCGAAACTATTGGGCGCAGGAAGGTGAAATTTGGCAGGTATGTTCCTTGGGGACCGTAGGGGTGCACTAAGAAGGGATTTCCCGAAATTCCCACGGGATCGGCCAAAACGGGTAAATTAAAAAAAAATGCAGGCGTAGCTGCTGGCGTCCTCTAGTCGGTGATATTTTTTAAAATAAAGAAGCAACCAAAGACAAACTTTCTTCAAACAGTTTGTCTCGTTTGCTGGTTTAGAAACCATATCGTCGTTAAACAGTTAGTAACTGCAAATGGTTGATGTAGGTCACATTCGCAGATACCGCAGCGGTTGGTTGGCAGCCATGATAGTAAGCCTGCAGATAACGACTACTCAAATAATCAAATGTCGGTCCAGATAGTGATGTTCACATACAACAATGTTACCAACTACACTTTAAACCTGTTTTCTTTACAATATTCCAGACTGGAAAGTAATCATTTTGTTTCATATCCATTATTTTGATATCGAGAAACATTTGCACCACTATAGCCATTGGACAAGGCTCTGTACATTATAGTCAATAGACGCGATCGTGTAGCAAATCGATGCAACATAGTTGCGAACTGTCAATTACTGGTGCTAAGTTTAGATAAAGATCATATCGACGATTCCATCCTCCATCTAACTAGAGCGTTTGTGACAGCTTAGGGCTTTCACATTATTTTTGTATTAAGTTTTTTAAGTTAGGCTCTTTTACTTATGTGTGACAAGCTTTTAAAGATGACTAAGGTCCGCCATATTTACCTGTTGCGAATAAACAGTTTACCTTTAGGTGCGACCACACAACATTAGAATTCGCAAGCCATTAGATCCTTATGTACGTAACTGATGATTCATTTCTAATACCTACCCACGATATTTTGAAAAGGTTTTGAAGTCTCTAGAACGTGGGAGGTGTTAGTTATGTCATACGGCTGTCAATTACCTACTGTATAATTATGTATCTTGACGAATTTAATTACGAAATTTTGCTCTAAACACGCTTTAATTTTCTCAAGTAGGTACTGCATTAGAAAGAATCTCCTAGAACTAAATCATAGGCTCATAGCTGTAACTTTTACGTTATTTTTTCTCGATTTATATTTTCACATCATAACTGGCTGTGGGTAATTTTGGGTCATATTTCAACTACTCATGGCGCTTTGTTATCAACGAAAGGATACTCATTATTTGCATTAATACGGTGGAGCAAAACATTTGATTAAGCATTATTTGGAGATGACTACATACCTATACGAATTTCGTGTTCCAAACTGTCCCTTGTCATTTCTTTATGTCATCCACAAAGACACGATAAACTCTTCAAAATAATCTTATCGTTATACTGCTTAATGATATAAGTGTATTTCTAACACAGATTTGAGATGCAAGAAGTGGAGGCGTGGGCGAACATCAGCTCTGAGTCATAACGTGATTCTAATGTCTGTTAGGACCGCAACCTTCAATTAAAGTACTGCGTATCAAATGCACGACATTCCATTGGTCAATTTATCCTATTGAATCTAATGCAAAATACTCTAATTTTCCAATAAAATGTTTCCATCAATGAATCAATGTGTAACAGTTAGCAGCTGGATTTATACATGTACCTACATACCTACATAAATCGAGCTGGTATGCGCCACAATACCCGCCATTCACATTCAATCTAATTCAACCATCATATTCAGGTCTTTTATCTGACCAACCTGGAGAATACTACCACGTACAACTTTAGTTTTACGTATTACTAGTCATCTATTTGACTTATTTGGTCTCAAAACAATCAGTCCTTTGGTTTTTCGAGAACTTTAGTATGCTTTAATTCTTATTATTCTTTCTCATCTCAGAAGCTACGTGATACTTGATGGCACGGGCTGTTTCCGCAACTCCACGTCTTGGCGTGTATTTTGCGTGCGGGTGGGAATGGTGTCGTCATTCGAGCCACCCCAGCTCTTCGAGGAAGTCCAGCAGACTCTTGATGTGGCCCACTGCTTCCCTCAGGGTGCTGTGTCTTATCAGGTACTGCTGCCTGTACTGTGCGACAGTGCAACCTCAGGGCAGTCGAGGAGCAGGTGGGCTGCCGTCTCGTCTGCTGCCATACAGGCCCTGCACAGCGGGCTGTCGGTGATACCTATAGTAAATAGGTGTTTATTAAATAATCCCTGTCCTGTGTAGGCGGCCGTGACTGTCCGTAGTTGTTGTTTGGATAGCCGGAGGATTTGTTTAGCTATCTTACCGTCTACTGCGGGAAGAGCCTCCTTGGCCTGCCTACATGTTTCAATACCAATCCAGGACTGGTTGTGTTTGGTCCTGGTCCTATTTCTTACCAGGTTGCGATAAAAACCAGAAGGGAGGGGAATAATGGGCTCGGGTCCCACCACCTCTAAAGTGGCCCCTCTTCTGGCAAGTACGTCGGCTGCGTCATTCCCTCTTGAGCCACTGTGGCCCTTAATCCATTGCAGTGTTAATTTGTTTAGTTTACCTACCTCTGTTAGTTTCTGGTGGCATTCAAGCGTGAGTGCCGAGGTGATAGTATGGCTTTTGAGGGCTGAGAGGACAGCCTTACTATCTGAGAGGATCCTAATGGATCGTTCCCTTACCTCACGTGCCATGATTGCTGTGGCAGCTAGGATTATGCCAAAACATTGGGTCTGGTAGACCGTGTTGTAGGCTCCCAGCGGTGCTGCGATGTTGATGTTTAGGTCCTCGGAGAATACTCCTGAACCCGTACCTGTATCTGTTTTAGACCCATCTCAGAAGCTAGAGTGTATATATAAGTGCAATATCTGATTGTGATATCTTACCAAATTATTCTAGTGTTTGCATAAGTTCGAAAAAGAGTCAGTAATGATAAAACGTACTTAGAACCTAACTAAAGAATGTACTAGAATGTTTCAGATACCTATGCATCCATCGTATATACCTACTCGGTGACATATACTTATTTTATATTATTCTCAAATATTCTACGAATTAAGTATTGTGCCACTGTCGCAAATTCTTGTGTAATAATTTTGATATTGTTTACTTACATTGAGATACCTACTAAAGTTTTTGTTAAAGCTATAATGAGTCAATTTGTGGGTTATCGTCATGAATTTGATATTGCGGGATTGCCCTGACAATTAACAGCTGTGGGTAGGTCATCATACTAATATGATAAATGTGAATGTAAGTTTGTTTGTTACTCTTACACGCGAAAACTACTTAACCGATCATCAAGAAACTTTGTACACATATTCTTAAGGGTATTAGAAGTACCTAACCACAGTACCTAACATAGGATACTTTTTATGCAAATAAAAAATATTAAAACTTATTTTATGAAGAATACGACATGCACGCGGGCGGAGCCGCGGGCGACAGCTGGTAATGTTATAAGTATCCAAATTTAATCGTATGCTTAAAAAATGGGTATCACGCGTAATAGTCGTGACAACAGAATTTCCTTACCAATTATTTTTATCACTTCATTATATGTACTAACTACTATTAAGTATAATAATAATTGGTTAAATTCACTCAGTTCGCTGTTGCAGTGTAGGCAAAAAAAAATATATGTTTTGAAAAATATTATTGGATTTATTGGCCATGGCTATACCTAGCATAATATGTGTCTTTACTATGATAAGAAATTACCCAAAAATCATGACCCCTGACTAGAGGAAACATATTTCGTACTGATTATTATGTTGAGGCACTCCGAAATATGTTTTGCGTAAGCTTGAAAATCTTATGTTGTTTATTAATAAAGAAATATTTGTCCTACAAAAAAAATGTCTTGTCCTACAATAAAACGTAGGTTTCTTTAATGTCTATTGTTTACTTCAGAAAGAACAGTGAATATTTTATTCAAATATTTTGAATCTGCGTTGCAAGTAGTGTGATTTTCAAATGAAAATGTTATCGAGCGAATATCGTTCAATCATGTATCTGTTCTTGTCAAAAGACAGACAAGGTTTAAATAATCGTTTGTTGAAGTTTCACTTTACTAGTATCTTTGACTGTTTCAGGATATCGATTGAAAATAGCATAAAATTCGGAGTGCCTGCTCTTATGGAAGGAAATCTGCTATATCCTAGGTAAGTCAGATTTGGAAACCGTCTTGGATTTGGAATCAGCAACGAATTTAATGAGAAATATAATAATAATATGGAAAGTAATGTAAATGTTTCTTAATCTGAAAAATACTAAGATATTGTATGATGATGAGAAAAGATACTCATCGCGGACATGAATAGGAGACCAAAATTGTGAGCTACACCTGTTCCCAGTTAAGTGTGTGGCAAAAACACCTAAACCGCCGGCATTTCTTCTCAGTTCACTTTTTCAGTTCTCAATCAGTTCTTTTATAACTACAAAAGCAATAAAATGGGTTAAAACACACGCGACTCTTAGCGGTCTTAATACCCTTTTTCCTGCCATGAGGATTTATGTCACCATTTCCGTGTGCGTATTTGGTCTCTTTGCAGGTCGCCCGTTTCCTATACTTACCCTTTAATTGTTCTGTGTACTTACCTATGTCGCGCGCAAGCACGTCAGCGCAGGTCTCGGAGGGTTTGTTGGTGAAGAAGCCATTTGCATCGTACATACACGAGACGAAGGTGACAAAACCTGTCTGCAACTGCAGTTCTTCCTCTCGACTTCTTTGCTGGTCAGATTAACGGTTTTGCGACTTTTGTCTTTAAGTACGCTACTGTACTTTGGCAAATCCTTGCTTTATGCTACCTTATCACGTGAATAACACAACATTGTTGAAGCGTTATCCTGCGTTTCATACGCCGCAGGCAGAATCCCGCATACTGGGCTGCACGCACGCAGCTGCAAACATGCGCAGCAGGAAAAATACCTTGCTGCCAGTTGTTGACAGGTTTCAGTGTCGCTTTGTTTAGAGCGTGAGAATATTACTTCAGAATCATGTTCAAAAGGAAAATGACGACAAAAATATAATAAAAAAGGCCTTCCCACATTCATTACAAGTTTAATGTAATGCAAAATATGCAAATCGGCCAACAACAAGCAGGTTTTGCAAGAAAATATTTTATTTTAGTACCTAATGCTGTGTGCTAAACACTTGGTGTTAGAATGAAATACCCCATGGTTTAGTATGGAGTGGGTACCGTTGGATGCTGAACTACTCATCTTCTCACCAAGCGGTAATAAAACGCACCTTATTAGTTTACCTGTGAAGGTTCTACCTACCTACTGATCCTACAGCGGAACAGGATAGGCAAATTTAAGTAATTATATTGGGCATGCTGGCCACCAAATCTCGTTTTGGATATAAAAGACTGCAAAAAAAAAGACAAACCATGTTCACATCGAGTCAACGAATTCCTTTGCTAAGGCTATTCGTAATTGAATAGAATATAAATGCATTGTTACAATGCTGGCCTGCTAATAGAACTAGAGATGACAAAAACTTGCTGGCTAACAAAAGCGGTGCTACAAAACGAGAAAATGTTAGTATCATCTGCTTCGATTCTCAATAACAATTTATATTCTCAAATACCAAAAGGTACTTAGAAAATAACAGTTAAGGTAATCTAAGGTCCTTATTTCCAATTGAGTTAACACTGGGTGGATAAAAACTTGATCTTCCCGTGCGCGCAAGCAGTTGCGCGGGCTCAGACCAAAAAGTCGACGCATTCCATTGTTGATTGGAAACAAGTCGCGGTCGCGCGCTCCAATGGGAAAAGTCGCACAGCTCTGAATTTATGAAGCAATGAGCGTTGGCCCCGTGGAGTCGGCATCTTGGCTTTTGTGCAGTTTCGTGTCGTAGTATAATAATGCGGATAATATTAAGTATTTCGTGCTTGTACTCGTACATTGATGCTTTCCTGTGGTGGTTGAGCACAATCTAATACTAATATAAAAAGCTGCAGAGTTTGTTTGTTTGCTTGAACGCATTAATATCAGGAACTACTGGTCCGATTTGAATAATTCATTCAGTGTTAGATAGCCCATTTATCAACAAAGGCTATAGGGTATATAACATCACGCTATGAGCTACGAGACGGGAGCAGTAGCCTTGAATAATGCGGGTGTAACCGCGGGCTCATCTAGTTATTAATATTTGGGTAGGTAGCAACTCAGCATAGTTAAGGCCTAGCTTTTGCTGTAAACTCTGGTTGTATAGCAGTCTAGTAACTCTAGCTACATTTGAAATTATTGCTTTAAATGTCTGTACAAGAATTGACACAGAAGGCAATAATACTTAGTTCCATTGGTAAAGCGATCGCTTTATCGAGGTTGCAGGCTCAAAGTATCTTACATATTGCTAAGTTATATTTTCTTGTTTATTCCTTTATAATATAGCATAGCATGTCGAATACTTAAAACATAAATATTCATATCCTTGCTGTCGGTATTATATGGTCTTTTGAGAGTAGGTAACACCACCTCTTCATAAAAGTAATCTTAACTATCAGCGTTATAAAAATCACTTGCCCAAGGTAAGTAGGTAGTTAGGTACGACTATCAAGAATATAAAATACCTAATAGAATCACAATATATCTAAGATAAGATAAGATGATAAGATCTATTCTGCCTGTCCATTACGCCATACCTAGGTACCAACCAACTCCATTACTCAGGCGTGGCCGACGTTGAAAAGCTTTTAAAAATGCCAAATAGTCAGTAACGTTATATTGAACACCAAATAACCGGGTCAAAGTAAACATATTACTTAAATTGGTCCATCATGGCCAATAGGCATATGTGCAAGTGAGCTTGATCGGCATCAAATATCAAACACCTCACGTGATAACGATAAGAGAAACAGGTCCATATTAGTCCACGTTTCCATAGTCACAATCCATAATCTGGACTACAAAACCTGCGATAACACGAATCGTATCAATTGATAATAATCCTATGTTTCTATGTCAACCCTTAAAAAACAATCCTTTTAAAAATGTGTGCCACATGTTGTTTACGCCATTCTTTATCTACAAGGACATCGGAATATGATCAAATACGGCTACGTACTTCGTAGTAAGTATTTACTACGGTGAGTAGTCATTGTAGTAAATACTTACTACGATATTTACTACTAGTACTACAAAGGTACTACAATTAACGTAGCAGGTATCGTAGTGTTTTTTTTTACTGAACGTATAGGTACGATGAGTAATATTAAAGGACATTTCATTTCGAGATGAGACGTCTACGTATTTCGTAGTAATATAACCGGTTTTCTTTCTCCGCTACAATAACAATTATTATTACTTACAACAGATTTACAGTTTCTACGAATTTGTCTTAAATATATGACGTCAAAGGCGGTAATTTGTTTTGCTCAATACAATAATATTTTGGTTTTTAGTGTTTTACCCATTCAATTCTGCGGAAAAATACTTACATTTTATTTATAGATACGTAACAAATGGCATATTAGAATGGTTAAGTACATTACAGATTTAATATCCGCATGTATTTTTTTTAATGAATTAATTTGTATTCATTCATTGCGTCACGCACATTCATGTTAAAACATAGACTACTTACCTACCGACATTTTTGTGTCTTTTTTCAATATAATAAAGGCTCGTCCACACTTAGTTGGCTGTATGTGTAGGCGGTTGTAGCGACCCAGTGCAGGGCGTAATGCGGTGCAATCACCGCTCGTTCCCGTGAGAACGCGACCGATCCCCGCGCGCCGCCGCCGCATGCCACGCCGGCCGAAAGGTCACGGCGAATTCGCGAAAAGTGCATTTTCACGGAAATGCATGTACACACTTGTTGTATTTGGACATATGTTTTTACCTACCTTGCTGCTAATGAAATTGATGATTGATACTGACTCTAGCTATCGATTTGCTCCTGATCGGGACATTATATGACTCGATTGAACAATTTTATTATACCTACCTACTTATACGTATATGTTTTACTGTAATGTTTTACAGTTTCTATTAGCCTAGCATGTTTGATTTATATAACTATAATCAAAATTTAACAAAAAACTAGTCAATAAATTAAACATTTATTTTAAAAAATCCCTACAACCACAAATGCCATTTTAATTTATCTTTTAGGTACTTTGATTAAAACAAATCTAAACAACCAAGTGGAGTCGCTGATGTCGACGTTTAAAGAGATTTTTTTCGTGGGGCGTTACATCTGCATATTTCCAAAACTGAATTTACTGGTCAAAGCGGACAGTACATGAAAAAGTTTTTAAAGATCGGCCGTCCGATGCCTGATTCTCCGAAATGTATTACTAACTCATAGATGTTGGTCTAGTCAGTCAGTAGATAACAATATCATCATGAGAAATGATTCATCTTTTATCTCTTAAGTTAGATTTATGTTAAAAATATACCTACTAAGTCGTGTAATAATTATGTAAGTATAAGGGCTTCATAAGCCTGATAGTAGACGTAGCTTTTTATTATAGCATGTCTTCAAAAAACCCAATTAAGGAAATTATTTTCTCATTGAATTGCGTGTTATATATATTTTTTTATATTCTTCATATCAACAATTTTAAGATTAAATTGCCTACGCACGATTTAATTATAATTTTTCCGTAGAATTAATTGCTTTATACATTTAGAGGTATGTCCAAATGACCGAATAGAATGCAGTTTACAAAATACGTGAAACAACCTGGTTTTTCTAAACAATTAACTGATTGTGTTTTAATGAGTTTGAACGTGTTATGGTAATTTAGGACGAGTCGATGTCCCGTAATCGTTTGAAGGACGGACGGACCGACATTCCATCGCAAAGGGAAAGGGTTCATTCGTTACAGAGTTCTTTTCATTTTATTTTCATCTCTATTATAAGATCTGAAGCTTCAGTTCTTGTATTGGTTTTAGTTACTGGAGTAGATTTTAAGAAGATTTTAGTGTGGCTATTTGCGATAATATAATTTCGAATGGTTTTGTTATCCATCTAAATATGCCACATATGATAAATAAACATACATATTTTGTAGCAGTCAGTGAACACTTTTATTAGGTACCATACTCGGTACTTAAATAAACTTCTAGATGCCTGTTCTAATGAACACTGAGAAACTGATGGTTAGTCCAAGTCTATATTAGTACATTAAACAAAGCTAACTTATTACATAGATAGGTAGGCAGATATTGTGGGAAAAGTATGTGACAGCTACTTACACAATTCCGAGTAACGTCACCATGTGAAAACACCTAACAAAGCAATGAAAGAAAGACGTTTCTCAAAGAAACAGCTCATTGAAGGCGCTTAACACAACACCAGTGTAAGGAGAGCTCCCTCGCCCCTTTCACACCACAGTAAAGCTCACGACATGAGGGTGGATTGCGTTTTATCACAGATCTTTTATAAATGGGCGACCCGTTCACATGCATCCATTGATGTCCCTTCACACGGTCAAAGGCGACAAAAAATAATACAAAAACCGTTACGCTCCCGAAAAAATGTTCCCATAACTTGTGAATGTCTGTCATTGAGAAATCTTTATAAAGAAATTCGTGTGTGGCGGGAACGGCCACTTTAAATTGGAGCATAACAGAACTAATTACTTTAGGTTATCAACGGCCATTATTTAAATTACATACCCTATGGTAACACAGTTTACTATAAATATCGATAACTGAGTTAATGTTAAACCAATTTAATAGCTTAATTTAAGGTAATTGTAAACCATTAACAGTGATTTGGGTACATATTTTTATCGTAGTTTTAATTTCAAAATGTAGGCTGCATTCAATCTTATTAGACGCCTCAAGTTACCCTAAAGCGAGTAAGGAACGTTCTATAGTCACACATGGATCACAAATGTGCGTGGGACCGAGAATTAAGCACACCATGAATGGACCAAAGACATGGGACCGCAGCCCATAATCATTCTCACGGTTTACACAAATAGATAAAAACTTTATGACGTGACCCGACAGAAATAACTGATAATTTGTTAGATAAACGCTGTCAATAAACAATGACGTTATTGAGTAATCGACTGGGCTAACTAGACAAACAAAACGTTAGCAGTGTGCCATAGTACCACAGTTGATATATATTTACCCGGAAAGTGTAAATAATCACGAATAATACTGGAACTATGTTGTTTGTTCAGCATGGAATGCAGCGAGGACGACGACGTTCGAGGACGCATTAAGCTATCATGCCATCAGCGCGTCCCCGTCTGGTCAGCATTCTTAAGCCGGGTCCGGTGTCCGCCTCAGGAATGTCTGCAACCAGCAACCCGAGACGGAAGGAGCAGCGGCGGAAGCGGTTCATAGAACTGAACTCCAAAGTTCGAGAACAGCTCTAGAACCATCTCAGTAACAACGTAAAACCAGCTCTAAGTCCATGACTTAGGATCGAGTGTTATCATTGAAACGTTCTCGAAAAGTACGGCTTCGAAATTTTGTTTCAGTTTGGAACGAAAGGACGTAAACACCACCAATTTATGAATAAATTTAGTTCCTCACCGCTTCATTATAAAGTTTAAAATTCATGAACTTTTAGTAGTTACATAATGTATAAGTTCAGGAACATTCTGCGCCACAGCGCGCAACCGTCTCGCTCCACTGTACCGTGCATCCTGCCTCATACAAGTTGTAATTTTCCAAGTATTTTACTTTACAAAAGCCTTTTCGCACAAGATAATCTATTGATACCTGTGTTATTAAGTAATCAAAATAGTGGCGCCTAACTATTACTAAACGCGAGCGTGCAAGCGCTAGCCGGCTGTTCCAAATGTAAAATCTTTTGTGTCGAAACCGTAATAATTAAATCTGTTACGGTTTTAGCGAACAAATATTTACATTGAGTTCTGAGAGTTTGTGTTTTGACTGCCACGCCACAAGTGGTAAATTTCTTAGGATGGCTAATTCTTTAAAAGGCATTTAGTTTTAGTTTCTCTTGAGAAATGTAACTGGTCAGATTGTCACGGGACCTCCCAGAGCGTCTTTGTGTGTGAGATGTTGACATTTCACATGGTATTTAAGTTATAAAGTTTTAATGGCGTCACAAATTGCTGCAGTCGATTGTTGATTAGACAATTGAGCGGGCCCCGCATGCGTCGTCTGTCTCAATTGTAAACTGTTATTGGAAATCAATTGACACGAAGTATATTGACTCAACGAGTCTGATGAACGATATCCCCTTGGCTGATCACGTCCGCTTATGTTATGTTTTAAATAATTTCTTGGTAATTATAATGAGTTTACAATAACTTGACACGTCCAATGATGTGTTCTTATCGGTTGAGACATTATTGGTACAACAGCGTTATACTTGACAGTTTACAGAAAGGAATGCAATCATCATTAAATTTTAATGTTTACTTAACCGTTACACCTTGTACCTAAGGGCAGTTAAAAGTTATTAATTATTATCATTTAATAAAGCGAACACACTGGAAAGTAAACAAGTACCTATAAATGCCGGCAAACTTCTTGAACACTACCATAGACCAATATGCATGCGCAGGAGACATTTTTGTACGTAAAATTGCTACTGCGCAGCTTTTTTGGTCTATGGTAATGTTCAAGAAGTTTGCCGGCGTCTATAACTGTGCAAAGCACCGTGAACCTTAAACCACAGTAGTAGGTGATATTTCATATACGAGAATACATGGCCATCGTTTAAAGAACTATAATGCCAACAGCGAGTGCCAAATTTGAAAACCTGACCTATTCTTGAGTTGCACTATGGTTCGTCTAGAACAAGCTAGCTAGACAAAATTATTTTATTTGATTTTTATGTCTAGATGCGGTTAATAAGCAAAGATATAAGGTTTTTGGTACTTTTTTCAAGGCAGTTTGTCATTTGAGCTGGTATCATGAAAAAAAAAAACATTTATCGGGCATATGTGTATAATATATTTTTTGAACATTTTATAAAGTGAGTTATCCCTCGACGTCGCTATAAAATCTAATAACAGATGCATAAAATATCTAAGAACTAAATCTATTACTCATTATCATCACTATCATCAGATGAATCATCCATTGAATAGTCATGATCGTGAGGGGCAGAACTATGAAAAGTAGAAATCATATTAACATTTTGTTCCTTACAGCTAGGTGGGACAATTAAATCTAATACTTCAGTTGGAAGCGTACCTATTTTCTTCCGAGGAACTTCTCGTAAACCGTTTATTACAGGGTCAGATGTTATCAATAACATATTAAGTAAATCTCTATTCGTAGCCTCCCGTGATCGCTTTCGTGTGTTGTGCTCACGAAATCTTCTGCAGTCCTTATTCCGAGCTTCCTGTGCTTCCTCGGAAAGCTGGCCTATAGGTAGAAGGGACGATCTAATTACTTCGCCACTGTGCAAAAGTATTTTGTGGACAGTAGCGGGCATGTAATACCATGAATAGAGATTTACATAAAGTTGTCTAGTTTCTTGAGCTAAGTTAACGAATTTTTCAATATTTATATCATATCCCGATGATAAAGTGCGAAGTAGTATGCCAAATTTTTGTATTAGTGAAACATCTAACCCTGTAATATCGGCACTAGCCTCGGGCTTTCCAAAAAATCTTCGCGCGGTGTTCCCGTCATTAGTGTTACCGAACCCTGGTTTTGGTTTGTCTACAATCAAGCCCATTTCGCTTTTAAATCGTTTTTTAATGTCATCTGAACGTTGTTTCACACTAGCTTTGTCTTCGGCTGTTCTTAACTGCCATTTTTTTATATTTAGTCGATAGCTAATGTGAAGCAAGCATTCAAAGCACCTTATCCAAGCGTGCAACGTAGACAAACCAAAACCAAGATTATCTTTGTCCGCAGCAAACTCTTTTGACAGATCATTCATCATTGTTGGAGTTGCCCCACAAATAAAACATTTTTGTGAGGAAGAAGTTTCGGTCAGAGCATTGCAAACTTTTCCGTCAATCATTGTTAAAAGCATAACATGTGTGACAGATACTTCGGTCTCCATCACCTTGCAGGTTGTCGGCAATAAAGCGTTTATCTCTTCTAAAACCTTATTGGTTTCCGAAATCGTAAAATCTTTCGTTTCCTTAGAAATGATAAACTTTATTTGCCGACAATACATTGTAGAACAGGGCCGAGGATTCTGCCACACAATATTACCACTTTCATCTTTCAATTGAAGAGGAACGAAAGAAAATACAAATAAAAACTCGTCACTATCGTCACAATTAGTGAATTTTTGTTTGTACATACTATGACCGGAACTTCCATCACAACCCCATTTACTGATTAATGTGAATGACGTGCAAGGTAACAGACTATGAACAACTTCTTGTTGTGCTGAAACTAAACGTTCGGCAGTCTTATCAAGAATTGCCTGAACTTTGATTTCAGCATGCGTTTCATTGACTGTAATTTGTTCACCTGACGGGTAGCAGGCTATTTTAGCCTTTCTAACACTGTACATTGACGGAAACACCTTATGTCCAGCTTTAATACTCCACTTCCGAGTCTGCTTATAGCTATGGCTACTTGATTTACTATCAACGTAGTACGCTAAAGCTTCCTCACTTGTTAAACTCCTGGGGGCACTTTCTTCACTCGTGGTCTTGGTTATTGAAGGATCACTAGTCACATCTTTAATTTGACGTGCTACACTTCTCTGACCCGAGATTCGAGCTGACACTTCAGCGGCGTAAATTAATTCACTAGCACTTCTGGACTGTAATAGATCGTCTACACGTCGTCTCTTCGTTTTGAGACTAGAATGTTCAAAATCTTTAGTAGGTCTTCCGGGTCCCGGTTCTCCAGATGTAGTTGGCAGAGATAAATAAACGGACACATCGAAAGATATGTCAAGACCCTCCAGCCACGTCGAATACTTTTGTAGGAATCGCTCTCGATTTCTTCCACAGCTGCTCCACTTTTCAGCAAATTTCGTTGAATATCTTGAGATTAGTACTTTAATATCTCGCAGAGACTGCTCCGTAACACCATCAAAATTATATCTCAAAGATATAAACCGAAAGAGCTCCTCATTCCGCGTTTCCTTCGGGTGTTTCAGCCATTCTTCGAAAAAATCCATTCTTGAGACGGTAAAAACTGTTGAAAGAAAAAAATAAATAAAAATTAGTTGTGCAAATATATCGCAATGAATTTTTTTACGTATAACTACTAGACACTTATGAGAATCGTATATGATAGGTTCTACGGTGGGGACAAGTGGGGACATGTTATTATTTGACCGATGAATTTGAAAAAATGAGTAAAAAAGTGGGTGAAAATTCAAACATTTCATTTTATAAGACTAAAGAATGAAGTTCCCATGTTGAAAATGAAATAAAATATAACTACTTACCCTTACGTATACAATCCATCACAAAAACACTTTCACAAATTTCTTTTAGTGACATAAACAATGCTATCAAATATGATGTAAAAATGCAAATGAATGCCCTTTAAATAGTCAACATCTTATAAACATACCTTAATGACGCTCTTAATGAGGGTAGTATTGATAATTAATAGGTGTAATCCTCAATGTATAGGGGTAATGAGTTCGTAATAGTAATTAACTTCCAGGAATTTAAGAGTTGTTTTTGTCTAGCTAGCTTGTTCTAGACGAACCATAGTGAGTTGTCTAGAAATGCTCTAATTAGTAGGTAAAGGTCCTCGACCCCGTGAGTCGCTTATTCATCCTCTGTGCTAGTCTGAGTGAAAGTGAGGTCGCGGCGCTTTCTATCCGCGACGGCTCCGCAACTCGAACGCGCGGCCCACTGTGCGGATGCCGCCATACTTGCGAAAGCTACCACCACCATGTTAGCTGCCTCCGAATAGAAAGCAACGTGAGCAATCCGAATAGATGCAATCACAGATGTTTTCTCCTGTTAGACATATAAATCTATGCCTGTTAGCAATTTTCTGCTTGTAAGTTCGAAAAACACATTTGCGTCTCAGATTATAAACAAATATAGATAATTATATGCGTATAGATAATTTAATTTATGATTAGATAAAACAACAATTCCGCAACATATTTTTTATTGATTACTAGCTTTTGCCCGCAGCTTCGCTCGCGTTAAGAAGTATTATCGCCAAACTGCTTCAGCTGAACTTACATATCGACCACTTGCGTAGGTTGAAACTTCATCCTTCCCATCCTTCTTTCTTTCCCGTTCTCTAAAGTAAAAGAAGGTAGCCATCTGACCCTTTATTAACATATTTGCTAACGTATTTGATTGACTTCACTGAATGACAATACTCTACTTTCACATGAGGTTACATGTTCTTAGTTATAGCACTAGATAATAAGGAACTACCCAACGATTATCTATTGAAACACACTTGATATTAGTTCAATCAGTCGAAAATCTAAGAAGATTTATACAAACTTTCATCCCCTATTTTATCCCCTTACGGGTGGAATTTATCAAAATCCTTTCTTAGGGGATGCCTAGTAGGCATTTTATTCCACCCATAAGGGGATAAAATAGGGTGCCTACGTCATAGTAGCTATGTGCATGCAAAATCTCAGCCTGATCAGTTAAAATTGACAAAGTTTCATACAAACTTTCATCTCCTATTTTATCCCCTTGGGGGTAGAATATATCCAATCCTTTCTTAGCGGATGCCTACGTCATAACATCTACCTGTATCCCAAATTTCAGCCCGATCTCTCCAGTGGTTTGGGCTGTGCGTTGATAGATCACTATGTAAGTCAGTCAGTCTCCTTTGAATTTTATATATATTTAGATATCCCGCGATTGTATTGCAAGCGTAGTAAATCTAACACGAAGGTTAGACAGGAATGAATGCTAAAGAAAGGCAGTGTAGAGTTAGCACAAAACACACAAAGGTTTTTGTGTAGGCTGTACAAAGGGCAAAACCTGTGCTTCCCACTGATTTCCTTTAATTATTATTTAAACGCATTTTCTAACAAAGTCTGGCTATAATATTTACCGCGATGGTAGTAGTAAAATGTTATGAATTTTTTGTAGGGTAGAGTCGCTTTTTGCTTTTAACTAACTTTAATAAATTTAATGAAATTTAATCAGAGTTTACTCTGTACCTATTATCGAATTCTAAAGTCATTTCTTTGCTCCGTGTCTCTACTTAGGTATTTCCACACAGACAGAGCAAAAGCTAGGAAGTATTCCATGCTTATTGCTTGATGTAAGTACAATGCCAATGTACCATCCTGCCGAGGAAGGGCTCTTCATTACTGTAAACGAAAAACAATACAATTCTTTATGTGCTCGTGGTATTTTTTTTTTGTTCTTCCCAAAAGCCAAAAGGATAAGGATACACAAATACGTACACAATACACATTAATGCTCTAGATTTGAGTCTAGATTTTTTTAAAATAAATTGCATTTTTGCAATATGATCTTCTTGTCTACTTGTATTTGTAGGCATAGTAAAACAATATTTACCTTTTTGGTAATACAATCTCTACAGCCACGCCCTTCGGTAGGTATTTTGATACATTGCCTTTATCAAACATGACGATAGCTACGTTTCGAGCATATTTCCGTCGAAGCAGTAATCTACTTTATCTGCTATTCTTTTTAACTTTATCGTTATCAGCATTGGCGCCCCCTATTTTTGCAATATTCTACAGCGATGGTATATGTCTCGAAAAGACCGTCGAACATTTCTATGCGATATCACCAAATAATGTAACTCTAACAAAGGAAATTTTGTTCAATCCGCCTTCGAATTAAAAGACTGTAAGTTAATATTGAAACACCTAAATTATTTGGTTACCTTTTAATAAATGTATGCCTGCTGTCTATTATCAACAGTTCAAGCATGCGATGATGCAACCCAGCTTGTATGGCACTTTTACAATGCGATTCTTTAAAAGAAAACAAAAAAAGTATTCTTAAGTTAAGTGACTTCATTCTTTAACGCCTCGAGAGATGTCGTCACAGAAGGGTCACAATAATTAGCGGATGACGAACTGCATCTTCACTTATATTGATATGACATTGTGGCCAATTGAAGTCATTATGACACCAAGGAAATCACACGACCAAAGTGCCACGCCCAAATAAGTTTATCATTTTTACACATGTCTGTGCTAAAATTGATAATTAACTGCTAGGTACCAATATTTCTAAGTAATATGTCGTGCATAATTTATTAGACCAATATCCCCACGTACATACCGAGTTTGTAAAGTAGATAGGGACAGCTCATACACAAGCGATGTTTTATAAATATTATCGTACTATGGACATGTGCATTTCGCGAACACAATGCGCTTGTGTCATAGTAAGTATGTTGTGTGCCATTCTTCTTTGAACGATGAACAATGTTCATTGTGCTTGTACCAGCAACGTGAAATGGGATCCTCGTACGCTTACGCTGTCTGCTCCCGCCATTGTTGAAGAATAAACTGGGTCTAGCTTCTGATAACAGTCATTAAATAACAAAATATGCCAGATTCGCTTTGCTCAGATTATACCTAGCACTAGCAAACTATAAAGCTCCAATGTAAGCTGATCCATCATGATACTACAGCCTTAAACAATAACAGGTCAGCATAAATTAGAAATGTGTAGTTGGATTTGTAGCCGTATGCACATGTTTTTATATAATCATCTTAGAATATTGCATGACGCATCAATATCTGGGACAGCGGAAATTCTATGCTGGCAAGATGAAATCTACGCCGGATTTATTCGGCACAATGAAGAATAATATTTAACTTCTCAAACATGTGTACTAGGTCAAGACTCCACAAGACAAGACATAATAAGCCAATGTCCTTATAGAACAAAAGTTTCTCGTATTTACCGATTTTATTAGTTATAAGGTTTCTAATTTTTAGATCACGAACACAGAGCCAAGACGAAGCCTTGTTTGTAGAAACTTAATCGTAGCCTAAATAGAAAACTACTCTAGGTACAATGATTTTATGGAACAACGTGCAAATGCCGCAGATATGGTCACGTCTTTGTGAAACTGTAGCCTTATTTTGTATAACGAGATGTGCAAATGTTTAAGTAACAAAATACGTTTGTCTGCGAATATGTGCTGGAATCAAATATCTACTAATTGCCCACCTACTTAAAGCAGCTGAGTAACTTGAGAGTCTCTTTATATTTCCCAAGGAGACATCGACCGTTGAGTCCAAAGATACATGACCGTTTTTACACCGGCTTACAATCTAATGTTTACTTATGTGTTCCAAGTCATTACAAATATACGACTGCATCTTCATGTCTCAATACATTGCTTGTTTACATCGTCTATCAATTCGGAGTAGTCTTACAATACAAGCGTGAGAAGTTTTCCAAGGCGGTTCATGTCGTATGCCTAATAAACCGCTGACGTCACCTCCAAATTTGGCAATGTGGACGACCTCCAACGTGTAGTAATGTTTGGCGTCGTGGCTTCTCACTAAACTGCGCAGCAAAGTTTTATTCATGTGTACTTATACAGAGTCACGGAATATTTACACTCTTTTGTAATACCTAGTTAGGTACCAAAAGCCATTTGATTTTAATAGGTTCCTACATTTTTTTCTGTCTAGGTAAGTGGATCTTACATAAAACTTGATAAATTTTTAATTCGTTACAAACACGCTGAAATAACTACCATATAGAGACTTATATGCTGCCTGTTAAAAAAATATACTTATATTTTTAATGATTACCTAATAAGTTTCTTATAAAAGAAGTCCAAACGATGCACAAAGTTTTGAGAAATAAAGGTAGGTAAGAATTTATCTGATTTTTACCTATTACCTACTTATAGCCAAAAGAAGTTGGCGGTTGAACACATCCTAGTTGACTCAATTTTAAACTTGGAACGATTTGACTTTGAGTACCTATGATACATAGAAAGGATACGTTAAAAAGGTATTTAGATTGCTTAAATACATAAGGCGCATTCGTAAAAATGAGTCTACTAAACGCTCCTTGCACTTTACTTATTATAAACAGGCATATTTTAAGTAGGTAACCGAAAATGGTCTAACCCGTCTAACTCTATATGAAATAATATGTAAATACCTATTATACCTCTAGTCGTAAAAATATCTAACAGTATCTCTAAACACTCCGCAGAATCTTCAACACAACAACATACGAGCAATCTGTTTTGAATAGTAGGTACCTACCTATCATCTGCTACCGGCCTTTTAGCTCTATACCTATTTCAAATGATGATGAAATGTTGCTTAAGTAGATATAATGATTAATCTACAGGAATAGGCCTGTAATATGGCTATAAAATTACTATCGTGACGTGGCATGGGAAACAATTACACGGTTACAGTGACTGAACAAAAAGGTCATTGAAAATTATACGAAAAAAAAACGGCGAAGAGAACATGAACAATGGAGGCGACTGCGACACAATGCAGATAGTACACATATAATTATACTTTTTGTTGTATTGTCAATTCATTATACGACATTATGAATGCGTAAACACATTTATTAATGAAAGGCGACCTCGCTATTAAACTTTAGTACCTAGGTATATATACAACTAAAAACAGAAGTATTATAAACATAGGAATGTATTCTTGTCGAGTTTCTTGCCAGTTCATCTCATTAGAAGCTGCAGTAGCCATCATGAACTAATACTAGAATAAAACAAATGTTTCGTAAACACGTAAGGTATACCTACCTACACGAAAAAAATATATTTCTTTTTAGTCAGTATACAGCTAAGTCCTTAATGACTTCAAAATACATTTGTCATTGAAGACTAAACAAATAAACAGTGTACCTAATTAACGCATACTGTTAATAAGTAACATTATATTTATTTACTCTGTAATTACTGAGCACCGAAAGATTAACTGCATATGAAATCGTAAGAAACAAAGTCGTTACTATTTATAAACAAAAGAGATCAACAACAGACAATAACAAAAGAAATGAGACTAGTCCATCGGGTCCCGATGCGGGTCTTGTGGTGAGAAACTACTTACTGCGCTACATACCGCATGGCATTGAAGAAACTTGAATTTATTAGGTACTTGTACAATGGAACCAGATCATACGTAAACAATACTCAAATTATCATTCTTTACAACGAACACGTTATTATCAAAACATAAACATAGTACGAACATTGATGATTCGGCAATGATCCGTAGTAGAAAATATATTATTAGGTAATCGGAAAATTATATGCAAATAATGACGTAATGTTTTCAAATAACTTGTCTTTGATGTCAAGTCATATGCTCGGTGATGCAACCCTACTTTAAATATAAGCGATATTCGTCATATATGACTTTAGACCCTTGTAATTAGAGTTTGAGTGACTCAGATCTTACCTCACACGATGGCCACAAAAGGTCCGAAGCCTGCAGTTTTGAACGTTGTTATTATTAGGGTTTGGCTTAGGGTTGGGCCTAACACTTTGACTGAAGCAATTTTATTAGGTATAAGATAAATTTCCATTGTCTTATATAATAATATATCATCCACCGCCATAACATAGCTATATCTAAAAGATTTTCAGGCAATGCTGGTCCTTTATGAACTGACAAATTCAGCATGTCAACTCAATTTTATACAGGTTTATATAGATAAAGTGTCGTCTGGATTGGCAAATAGCTGTGTCTTTGCCCTTCTAGTGTAAGAAGAAAGTTTTACAGTTGTTTTTAAATGTAGTTTTATGAAACTAAAGGTCTCTATGACGTTTTGAATGTTTTGTTTTGATTACAGATTAGTAAATAAAGGAAATCGATGGAACCCTAAGTTCAATTAACAAAATTTTAGACAACAGATAACAAAATCTGTCAACCATCACTCCTTAACGAATAAATGCGAATTAAATCTTACAAACAGCGTGAACACACTTAAGTTAAAGATAATTAAACGTTTAGTTTTCTCACGGTACTCCTTCACCATTTATAGCTCAGCCGAGATGAATTATAGATATCCGTATACCGGCAAACATCAATAGCCGGTGTCTAGAATGAAATCAACGATATCTTGATAATGAAGTAGTACGAACGAGCTTAGGGTTGGCGGCGCGATTTCGCTCCAAATTGCTCGACTTGCGAATCGGATACGTCTTGTATCTTTGGCTCTAACGCTGCTCACTAATGAGCGAAAATAAGATGCACATTTTCTACTTGCGTATGCGAACGGTACAATGGCGTACAACCCTTACTCAATACTACTTACTTATACGAAATATTTGACAGTGTTTTTTTTGCGTAACAGGGTTTTGAGATGCCATGTTTGCAGTTAAACATGTACGATATTTTTACAGCAGCTGGTAGGGACAGTCTTCAAAAAACTCCTCAATAAACAGGAGTAAAAAGTGCAACGTTGGTGAATCAAATACCTAAGGAAATTGACTATTTACTACGCACTCACACCTTGCTCCTTGTCGGTTGTAAATGATAATAGTGGAAGGGACGGTCAACTTGCTATGCACCCCCGCATTGTCCACCCTACCTGAGCCCTCAGTTGTTGCCCAACTGCCCTGAAGATAACTCGTGCATAGGCGAAGCACGTGTCGAAGCATAGTGTTAGAACCTGTAGCGAAAGTCCTTCATCATCAAAGTTGGACGGTACTATGAATCAATGTTTACTAAACCTACTGTAATGATTAAGGTAATGTAAGCTATGGAAGTGGGTCCTCCATTCCATTAATATTCGATGGATTTGCGCCAAGAAACACCTGTTGCATTTAATTAATTCCACCGATCATACGATTTTACTTAATTTACTTACATAATTTTACTTAATTTATTTATTAATTATATGTATAAATAGAAGTAGGTAACGATCAAAGGTGTTGAAACGTGGATATTTTACGATTGTTTCGAAGTCCTCCTTAATTTTGGGCATTGTTTCGTACCATTTGTTTACAACATTAAGGTACCTACTTAATTAATTAAAGAAAATGTATTAAAAGTAAGTACTTAGGTACTTATGTACTAATTGCTTATATTAATCAGGAGACCTATCATTATCGACTAATTCTAAAACTACCATTATAGACAAACATTAATTACGACTTACGAGTGTTCTAATTTAGGCACTTATTTATACGCCACAGAGGCGATGGACGTTCTTTTATTAGCGACGAGTCTAAATTTTTTCGAAAGCCAAATCATTTGCTCGTACGCTTAGGTACATGTAGTCAACAAATTAACATCAGATAATTGTGGACAATCTATAACATTTGCTATGCAGTCTAAAAAAGTAGGTAGAAAGGAATTGAGTGTGGTGTGTGGTGCCAAAAACTTTGCGTCGTCTGGAGGGACTTAAGGATAAACTCACAAGTACATTACCATACTTATGCTATAATAACGATCCTAATAAGTTGTACAATTCTTTCTTTGACATGTACTGTACTATATTCAATTCTATCTTTGTCCCTAAGAGGATCTCAGTTGCTGGTACTACATCCTTCAGTGAATGGGCAACCACTGGAATTTATAAAAGTAGAAATAAGCTTTACGAATTATATGAACAGAAAGTAATTAATAAAAATACAATTTTGAACAATTTTGTCAATATGTAAGAAATTATTCCAAGTTACTTAAAAAGATTTGTCGTGAAGCTAAGACACTTTATTTAAAATCAAAAATTAAAAACAGTGACAATAAAATAAAAGCAACATGGGATATTATAAACAATGAGACTGGAAGGGTCAAGATTAAAAGTAACGATTACACTCTTCAATTAAATAAAAAGATATTAAAGTCAGATTTTGAGGTTGCCACAGCATTTGAAAATTTCTTCACAGACATTCCAGTCTCAACCACTAAATCCCTCAACTCGTACCCTAATGACGCCGAATCTCTATTGAAACAACATGTCAATAGGTGTAACATTGAATTTAGTTTTAGTTATGTCACTGACAGAGATATTGTAAAAACTTTTAATACCCTTAATTTGAAGAAGACTAGTGATCTTTGGTGCAATTCTGTTGTGATTACGAAATCTATAATCAACACAGTAGCACCGGAACTGGCAATGATTTTCAATAGATGCATTGACTGTGGTGTGTTTCCTGATCAAATGAAAAGTAGTAAAGTAATTCCGTTATTTAAATCAGGTAGCACATCTGACCCCACAAATTATAGGCCAATATCTGTGCTACCCACGTTTAGTAAAATTTTTGAAAATTAATTCTAGGTCAGCTTCAAATTCATTTTAATAACAATAAGCTGTTACATGAAAAACAATTTGGTTTTACTAGGGGTCGCTCAACTACCGATGCTGGAGTTGAGCTTTTAGATAGTATTTTTGATGCCTGGGAGGAGTCGCATGATGCTCTGGGAGTCTTTTGCGACTTATCTAAGGCTTTTGATTGCGTGTTTCATGAAACATTGATCAGGAAATTACATTACTATGGAGTTAAGAACACTGCTTTGGATCTCCTAACATCATATTTGAGTAATAGGATACAGAGAGTTGAGGTAAATGGAAAAGTTTCTATGGGTTCAGTGGTCAAAATGGGAGTGCCGCAAGGTTCAATTCTTGGTCCATTCCTTTTCCTTGTATATATTAATGATTTGCCATACATTATGCAAAATAATGAAGAGATAGTGTTATTTGCTGATGATACATCACTTATTTTTAAACTAAGACGACAACAATCAAATAATGACGATGTAAATAACGCTCTCTCTAAAGTAGTTTAATGGTTTACAGCTAACAATTTACTGTTAAATGAAAGAAAAACAAAATGTATACGATTTTCAAGACCGAATGTAAAACAAGTTAAACCTAACATATGTTTGAATGGAGAAGAGTTGGATCTTATAGATAACACCGTATTCTTAGGCATAACCTTAGATTCTAAGCTACAGTGGGGCCCACATATAGGTCAGTTGTCGAATAGACTTAGCTCTGCAGCATACGCGGTTTACAAAATTCGTCAGTTAACTGATATAGATACGGCCAGATTAGTATATTTTAGTTATTTCCACAGCATAATGTCATATGGCATTTTATTATGGGGCAACGCAGCTGACATTCAAACTGTGTTTGTACTGCAGAAGCGGGCTATTCATGCAATCTACAGTCTTGGTTCAAGGCATTCACTGAGGGAAAAATTTAAAGAAATTAAGATAATGACTGTCGCATCTCAATACATTTATGAGAACTTGTTATATGTCAGGAAAAATATAAATATGTTTTCTAAATTCAGCGACATTCATAATTTAAACACACGAAATAAAAACAAACTTGTTCTACCTTCAACTAGACTACAAAAAATAAGTAACTCATACAAGTGTCAAAGCATACGTTTTTACAACAAAATTCCAGGCAATATTCAGGAACTAAGTATTAATAAATTCAAAGTATTTATTAAACAGAGCTTGTGTTCTAAAGCTTATTACACAGTTAAAGATTATTTAGCAGACAAAAATGCCTGGAATTGAGTTAAAAAAATTATGAATTTTGACATTTTGAAATTAGTGACATGATATTTTTATTTACATTTGTAATACTTATATTTTTACATTTTGACATTTTTAATTTGACATTTGTAATTTTATTTATTTTGTTTTGACATTGTTTGATTTGACATTGTTATTTTATTTATTTTCTTTTGACATTTAAAATTACTTAAGTAATATATTATTATTCATAAATTGACATTCAATAATTTTTTCTGACATTTGATAATATTTTCTGATATTTTAAATATATGACATTTTATTGTTTAAATTTTTATTATTTTTACTTATTGTTTGCAACATGTATTTTACTGTGTATTAGCATGTAAAGTTGTGAGTACGATGTGGGCATTATTAAACATATAAACAAATAGTTGTGGCAACCTGTCTGATGGCTTAGGCTGACATGCTTATGCATACACCTTCTGATGGCGTGGAGGCATAGTGATACAGATCGTGCTGGCTCCCTCAATTAAGGTTGAGCCGTACGATTGCTGTTGAATGCGGGCCATCAGTGGGCCGAGTCAGTCAAAAGCGTCAGATAATTTCCTGCATTGTACTTGCATACTAAACCCTTTTTTGTCTGGACTTTAAAAGATGAAGAAAAGACTAAAGAAATTGAAGTGACAAAAAAAACAATGACTCTGAGTTTGTTTCGGCCTTTCTTCTCAAGAAGTCATTTAGCTAGGAAAAGCCGGCTTCATCTAGAATAGGGTTTTGACATGTATAAGTGTTGTAAACAACCAAAATGCAGAAATATATATGTCTTTATGTCTTTATGTCACATACCTACTTATTATTTATAGATTTGTATGCAATCAAATAAATTTGTGTAAATCCTGCTAAGTTTTTACGGTTTGCGGTAGATGTACTTAGTTGGTTTGTCTAGTCAAAAAGTACATTTTCGAAGCTAGATGCTTCTTTCAAACACATCTGGATCATCTCAAGTTATACCTTCAAATAAGTAGGACTCTTTTTTTCAGTTATAAGCGTCAGAAATCCTGCATTTTACTTGCATACTAAACCCATTTTGTCTGGACTTTAAAATTAAGAAATCATGTCAGAAATAAAGCTATAACTCCGAGTTTCTTTTCGGCTTTTCTTTTGAAAAGGTTATTTAACTTGGAAAAGCCTGCGACATCTAGAATAGGGTTTTGACTTGTGTAAGTGTTATAAATAACAAACATTCAGAAATACTTTTGTCATTCATTGCTGGGCACATCACAACAAGATCGTCAGTCCACCTTACTTACGGGACGCTGTCTTTTCTGTTGTTAGCAATTGTATTTAACTGTTCCTATTCGATTTGCCATCGATTCTAGAGCACCTACACAGAAATCAAACTCAATATACCCATACCTAATTATAATTGACCATAATTAGTTTTTGTATGTTATGTATGTTAATGTTCCGATAACGCAGGGACCACAGCTTACTAAATTGAATTAGTATTATGTAAGCACATCACTAGGTATGCAATTAAATTGCAAGCATAAAAAATCTAATATTGCAAGAACTTCTGCTAAGAAAACATAGAAATGAATGCCTGGCTGCTTTTCGTTAACCCACTAAGTGCCTTTGCATAGGGAAGGGACTAGTGAGTCAGCTCTGTGCCCCAAATTCCATTGCACACCATCCGTTATGATTACTTAATACAAAATAAACTCTAGATGTTCAAGTATAGAGATCATAACGGCGTGCAGCTAAATATCTAAAGAGCCATTGTTTCATAGATCTAGCGACTCGCAATGTGCATGGCCGATGTTTTAGACATATTATAATATCAAAGATGCCAACTTTTAATAATACATATAAAATTAAATAACCGGAATAAATAACCAGGTTATACAAAATTTTGCTGGGATTGACTAGTGACCCGGAATTAAAAACGTAACACCGTAATTAATGCAACTTACAATACCTACTTATTTTTAACCAGAACAAACTAAAGAAGGGGTTCGATTAACTAAGTACCAAAGTACAAATAATTTGAATCGGAGCAAGTTGAGGGAAACCGGTTGCAAGCATGAAAAATGTTTGTGTTGCCATGCGAAACGGGTACGATCATTTTCCCCACCACGTAAAGCATAGTACCTACTGTAATTTCGAGAAACATTTACTTAGGCCTTATTGTGTACGGGGCGCCATGTGACAATGACTGCCATTAAATAATTTAGTGGAGACGACCCTCAAGGCTGCCTGGTGTAAAGAATGTGTTCGCTGTAGCAACAGTCCTATCTTCTAAGAAACGTGCAGGACGTGCGTGCCATGCACATTTTTTTACACTGTATTATGCAGTGAATTACAGAACGATAGTATAAGTGATTTGATACTCTTTGTATTTCACACGCTCGAACAATAACACTATAGATAGTTATAGATAGACTTAAGTGGCAGCTAACATATTATTTATTATACCTAAAGTTTGATAGATAAATAATTAGATGCACTTCACTCAGGTACTTAATTAAGTAGATACCTACTTAACTTGAGTTTGCCCTTAATTGCAAGTAAACAACTTAATTAATTACTGTCGTCTATCACATAAATAATGTAACAAACAAAGCTTAAAATGAGTTGAATATACTTGCATAAGAAATGCTTATTATATTCGGAGTTCAAGTATCAAATTCGACGGCACACACTATAAATTCCTTTGCCTTCTTAGCGCCAGCCTACCTGTGGTGTAAAAAAAGCATTCTGGCTGCAGGGCCGCGTCGGCGCTTTTGAGACAATTTATAAGGCTCTGCCTTTCTTGGAATTTCGAAATCTCGTCGAGATAGCTTCGTGCCCAACCCGAGGCACCGGGGAATGGAATGTAACGGATTTGGATAGGAAAAAATAGTGCATTGTACAGACATCCATTGTGATACGTTTTCGTAACGTTTTCTCATTTAAAATGAATTGACTATGTAATGTAGCATCGTAGCATAGTTGATACGGTTTGATTCTGATAAATAAACCTCTGCGTAAGTTTGGTAGAATGCAATTAACTCCCACCGATACCCCTTAAGTACTTTCTATAAAATTGAGTAAAATGTTTAAAACATTAGGTAAGCTTGTTCAGTACATGTTTTTTATACACGTCGATGTATTTTCTTTAGATTTACATGTCGATGACCTGGTGGCGACATAATGTGAAAACGGCGAAGCGTCCAAAATGAGTGTGCATGATGTTCTGCTGGTTCTGCTCATTGAACACTCACCATCCATTACAACATCATGCAAATAAAGGTAGGCAAAATAGTCTGTGACGTAACTAAGTTTATTCATTCAGTTAAACTTTGTAAACTCTAAACACTAAACTTCATAAAGTGGAAACTTTTGTGATGTAACCCTTACGTGACAATTGCAGTTATTTGAAGATTATACGGTACGGCAGGCAACAATTATCGAATATAAACGTGGTAGTTTATCATATCAGCACATTATACTTGTTCGGGTGGCTAGGCGGGTACTTCGTGCAACTGATCCCGTCCCGCGGGCTGCGGCAAGCGCGAAGAGTTCTGGGAAAAGCAGGCCGCATACCACGCTGCGAGCCGCTATTGGACCGCTCCGCGTTGTTCCCGCCCGCTCTCAATGACAACATACTTCAGAAGCGGCACAAAATTCCCGTGTTTAAATTTTGTGAACGGAAAATTTGCTTTAAGACTTCGGAATTTTTTGGCCTCGGAGAGGGAAGAAAAATAAAACACCAGAATGATGTTTTATTTTTCTTCCATTTGAACTTATAATTAGGTACAACACTAGCTGCGTAAAAGTAGGTATGACTAAAGTGAATAACAAATAAATAAAACTACCTTTATGTTTTGCTATAAGTAGTTATCATTGATCAAACAGGCAGTTTGTCAAAAAGAAGTTCAGAAAACACCGTATCACTAATTGTAGGCACACAAAGTGTGCATACTTTTATGAAATGTATTTTTTGTTCAAACTCAAATAGGTATGTTTATTTCCATAAAAATGTTTAAATTTTTTGGACACGTCAGAAAGTCATACAAATAAAAAAATAAAAAAGTAACTTTAAATGCATATTAACATAGTTGAGCATTGAAAAATGCCTGTTCAGAAAGTAGAGCCTCGTGAGAAGAATCAGGCAAGAAACTCCGGGCCACTCTTTTCTACGTCTTGATTCTATACAATTTAAAAACTTAGTACCTAACTACATTGAATTTTTCATAGGTATATGAGCTGGTGTGTCTATGATGTTGTTGTCAATTAATAAGGCTTTTTTAATAATAATATAAAAGTACTAACTAGCATAATATAGACACAATAACTCGCACTCACATGAAACTTAACACTAATCAAACATAAGTAGCCTGTGGGACCGAGCAAATTAATCCCAAGCATTTTTATCTTCAATATAATCTAGCACTGAATAGTACCCTTTTTGACAAAGTTTACGTTTTATAATCTTTTTGAATTTATTATAACCTAAATTTTGAATATTGCTTGGCACTTTATTGTAAAAGCGCACACATTGGCCTTGAAAAGATTTTTTTATTTTCTCTAGCCGGGTAGCCGGCACTACTTACTCTTATTTCTAGTATTCAAATTGTGGATATCACTTTTCTTTGAGTATGAGGCCTTGTTTTGGAATAAATATATTAGGTTGGAATAAATGTACTGGCTTGCAACTGTTAAAATGTTTATTTCCTTGAATTTATTCCTTAACGAAGCCCCATAATCCAAATTATAAATTGCTCGAATAGCTCTTTTCTGCAGAACAAAGATGGTCTGAATGTCGGCAGCATTTCCCCACAGGAGAATACCGTATGACATTATACTATGAAAATAGCTATGATATACAAGCCTGGCAGTGTCAATGTCAGTTAACTGGCGAATTTTCCTTTGACTGCGTATGCTGCAGAGCCGAGTCTATTCGACAATTTACTAATATGTGGTCCCCATTGCAGCTTAGAATCTAGTGTAATGCCTAAAAAAATTGTTACCTATTTTACTTTGTACTGAAATAAATAATCTTAATCTTAATATATAAAATCCTTGCGTTACTGACTGACTGACAGACACGCTACAGCCGAAACTACTGGTCGCAAGAAGATGAAATTTAGTATGTATATTCGTTGAGGAGTCTAGGGTAGCACTAAGAGAGGATTTTTCGAAATTCTTCCCCTAAGGGGGTAAAACAGGGCGTCAAAGTTTGTATGAAACTTTTTATTACTTCAATGGTTTTACTTCAAACTTTGTATATTAGTTCCTCAAACGACGATAACGAACACTAAGAATTTGATTTTTGAAAATTCTTCCTCTAAGGGGGTAAGATAGGAGGTCAGAGTGTGTATGAAACTTATTATTCCTTCAGTGGATTGACTTCAAGACTTCAAACTGAGAGTATTGGTTCCTCAAACGATGGCAGTGAACACTAAGAATTATTTTTTTTGGAAATTCCTTTCCTAAGGAGGTAAGATAGGAGTCAAAGTTTGTATGAAACTTTTTATTCCTTTAATGGATTGACTTCAAACTTTGTATATTGGTTCCTCAAATAATCATAGTGAACACTAAGAATTTGTTTCTTTGGAAATTCCTCCCCTAAGGGGGTAAGATAGGGGTCAAAGTATGTATTAAACTTTTTATTCCTTCATCGGATTGACTTCAAACTGTGTATATTGGTTCCTCAAACGATGATAGTAAACACTAAGAATATGTTTCTTTGAAAATTCCTACCCACAGGGAGGTAAGAAACGGGTTCAAAATGTGTATGAAACGAAACTTATTATTCCTTCAGTGGATTGACTTCAAATTTTGTATATTGTTTTTTCTAATGACCTTAGTAAACATTAAGAAAATCTTTTTGGAATGTCTTACCCTAAAGGGTTAAAAAGGGGAGTCGGTATTTGTATGAAACCTTTTTATTCCTTCATTGAATTAACTTCTGACTTTGTATGTAGGTTCCTCAAATGACGTTAGTGAACACCAAGAAAGGAGTTTTCGAAGTCACTCCCCTATTAAGTATATTAAGAAAAGGTGTCACATTTTGTAATATAAAAGAAACTTCAATGGATTCACTTGAAACTTTGTATATCGGTTCCTTAAGTGACATTAGTGAATTCACCACTAAAACGGGGAGTTGCAAAAACCCCTTGTTGAACGCCCCCAGTTTGTATGAAAATTTTAATTCCTTCACTTGATTTTTTATCATCGTCCCTGATATGCATTTAATTTTTATTAATTTAACTTTATGCGGCTGGCTTTCATCTAAACGCTCTTCATCTTCACTAACTAAAATGTATGATGATTCTTTATATGACCAATAGAAGCCAAAATACTTAGAACCGTTATTTTCCTATTTTTTTTTTTTTTGGTTTAGTGTTGGATAATCCTCATGGAGTCCCTCCGCCCTGGGGGAAGGGCGAAGGGGACTGTCAGACTCTTACTGACTAAAAACCAACCCGTGTTCCTCATGTACCTGTGTGTCAGCGGGTCGGGTATCACCGAAGCATTCCTCGCTACTCCCGATGGGTACTGGCCCGCCAGATGGTCAGGCGGGCCCCGACCAAAACCCCCTTGGCGGCGGATGAAGGTGTTGGACTCCACCGCCAAAACACCCAGCGGCCGCAGAGGATAGGGAGGACGGCAACGCAACACCGCATCTCCTCTTCCTCTGCGGCTCCACCGCGACGCAACAAATGGTGCGCCCCCATTTGGTCGCGGGAGATAGGGCGCGCGGCAACGCAACACCGACACGCCTCTCCTCCCGCGACCGCACCCGACTGCGAGGGACAGACAGAACTGTCCCCCGCACCCGCACCTTGGGACGCATCCTACGCAGGCCTCACCCAAGCCCACGTGGAGCGTCCCCTCCCGGGATCCCGCTTAGCTTCACCGTGGGTGTACCTCAAACCCACGGTTACTGAGCCCCCCCACCACGACAAGGTGGAGATCCCACGGGGGGGATCAGTTATCTGTTTTGTCCAACTGCTGACCGAGGCTTCTCTCATTTCTTTAACCTATAAATACTAAGAAAGAGTTACAATTTCGCTGAGATATACAAATGTATACTGCTCGGGAATCCTTGACTAATTTAATTTTAACTAGCTTTTGCTAGCAGCTACTTCTAAATTAAATTTTCATCGTTTGTTCGAGAGTTTTCATGAATCATTAGTAAAATACACATCTAAATCGATCCCGTCATTTTTAAGATTACCCTAAATAAATAGACAGACAGAAAAACAATCTAAATAAATCGTTGGGGTACTGGAAACGGGTTAGCAACAATATGCAATTCAGCTATTTTGAAATTACAGTTTTTTTTTTTATAGTCTCACGGGGATACCCCCGAAAGGGTAGGCAGAGGTTACACCCACATTTCGACATGTTGCATATTAGGTCCCACGTTATAGGGGGCGAGCTTATTGCCGTTACCGGGCACATTGGCAGACTCCGAGCTGCTACTGAGAATTCGGAAAAACACAGCAACACTTTTGCCCGACCCGGGAATCGAACCCGAGACCTCCCGTTTAGCAGACGCATACGCTATCCACTAAACCACGGAGGCAGTCAAATATTATGCACTAAGAGAGGATTTTTGGAAATATCTCCCTTTAGCGGGTTAAACAGGTTTTCAGAGTTTGAATGACACTTTTAATAGGTTCAATAACTTCAAACTTTGTATATTGGTTCTTCAAATGAAGTTAGTGAACACTAAGAAAGTCTTTTTGGAAATTCTTACCCTAATTGGATAAAAAGAGGAGTCATAATATGCATAGAACCTTTTATGCCTTCAAGATATTAACTTCATACTTTGTTTATTGGATCCGCAAATGACGTTGGCGAACAGAAAGACATTTATTTTGGAAATTTTCCCCTGAGAGGGTGGAAAAGGGATTCAGTGTTTGTGTAAAAACTTTTATTTTTCAATGAAATCACTTCAATCTGTGTATGTAAAATCCTTGCGTTCCTGAACGACTTACAGACACATTATATCCGAAATTACTGGGCGCAAGAAGGTTAAATTTTACATGTATACCTATATGTTCCTTGAGGAGGGTAGGGGTGTTTGTGCAAAATATTTTATCTAATCGTAATTTACGCGTGCGAAGCAGCGGGCAAAAGCTAGTATATTATAAATCTTGTGCGAGCTAAGCTAAGCTATACATCGTCCTAACAAACGTTACAACTTAACACAAACATGTTCATTCTCCTGGCCATTTTAGATTTTTGTCTGTTTCTTTGTTTTGTTCTGTATGGCCATTTTAGATTTTTGTCTGTTTCTTTGTTTTGCTTTGTATATGGCCATTTTAGATTTTTGTCTGTTTCTTTGTTTTGTTTCATATTGAAGGTGACTAATAAAAAAAATATTCAAAATTCAAATAGGTTTTGGCCATTTTTTGAGTTATTGAGAGATAAACCAAACATAAATGATGCCTAATTTTTATTTCAATTAATGCAAAACTGTAGAAAATTTCGTTAATTCTGTAAGTAGGTAAAACAGAACTGATTCATGGTCTTATACCATTAAGAGACTCATAGGCACATAACATAATCAGTCCGAGAATCTAAAAAAAACTTGCATATAGTTGAAAATATCTGTAGGCAACATGAACATTTAAGGGCATAGTATCCGTAAACATTTACTCTATGGCCATTGTTAAGTCACGAAGTAAGCGCTGTAGGCACAACTCTCGTCGGGCCGGGTTCATTCATTAAAATATGCATTTATTACTAACGTGCGTCTGTGGCGCATAGCCGACGCCGCAGACAGACCTTCAATGTTTTACCCTTATTCTACACCGAGATTTAGTTCGCAGGTCAATTTTATGTTGGTTTAATGACTTCTAGCTAAAGTTTTTACGAAATAGGTACACAAAATTATTCTGGCGTCACTTATGTAGTAATATTAACGGTACCTACTTATATACGAAAAAGTTTTTGATTGTTTGTCCTTCTTTAAGGCTGAAACTACTGAACGGATTTCGATGCAGCTTTGAAATAATACAGGTTATAGTTACATCAGAATAGCACATAGGCTAGCTTTTGTCGCCATTGCCACCCCCATAGCCACGCGAATCTATGTAGGTACATATATAAAAGCACAAAGAGGTTTTTATGAATAATATTTGGATGTTGAAGATTGCTTAAATTGGGTTGTTTTTTATTCGATTCAAGGAAGAATTAAGGGTGTGCAGCGGAGGCGAGGTGTAAGGGATGAGGGCGACAGCTGCGCAGCACGTGGGGTGGCAGCTGTTGGCTGACGCCGCGCGCCACCCGCGCAAACGCAAGCTGCGGACGCACCTGCCAACGTCAAATATTAGGTATACCTCCTTTTTCATTGGAACCGCCACGATGCTATGTACCATCTGCCATGATAAATCACGTCGCAGAAATAAAGTGCATTTAGGTCATTAGATTATAGGTACCTATACCTATAACCTAATGACCTAATGCACTTTATCCCTTCAATGTTATCTGATCATTCATCCATTTGACATCATAAGTAGGTAGGTACCTAGTTAATTATGGTAGCTATCTGCTAATATAGGTACCTATATTTTTATGATAACAATATTATCCTAGGGACCTAGGACTATTCTGTAATACACTACAGATAGGTACCTATGATAGGTATTATACCTCAGAATGGCTCAGAACAAGGCGTAGGCAGGTACCTAATCATGCTCATAGCACAAAGATTTGTCCTGATTTGCAATCGAACCCACAACGTCTGCCTTAGCTGTCAGGGACACTAAACACTAGATTTTTATTCTAGTCGATGTTTGCCTGTCACAAGTTCATAAAGAACATAGAAAAATATCCTAATTCCTAAGTAGTTATTTTCTACTAACAATTATAATAAACTGCAGGTAGATGCGTAGGTACCTACTTAGAACAATGAGGTAGGTACCTATCTTGCAGATAGTAGGTACCTCTAGCTCTCCTACTCCTACCAACATGCGACATTTAAAAAATGGCCTTATTATATTTATATAATTATTTATATAATATCACAATAATCAAGCGAATAGGTATAATAATTATGCTCTGTATCTATATGAAAATCGCCAAGAGTACCTACCATTATCCCTAAAGTTATAGATTATGCATACATAAATATACCTATACAAATATTATATAAACTTAGGACTGCTCTGATGCATCCAATGCCAATAGTAGGTGTAGGTACCTATCTTATTGAACAATGACGTGAAATACATGTGAGCTAATAATCGAGCAGTTACGTTTTATTTACGTAGTATGCTGTTTATCGCCGTATCTTTGCTTAGTTTCCCTGTAGCATTGAAGCGACAACTCTAGCGGTTGTTAGTTTCTGCTTCAGTGCTCATTCACAGGTATTTTACCTCCTTGAACTATGTGATCTTCAATGTTATCTGTGGAGTCATTTTGTCAATATTGTTGTTTTCATGTTATTTTATTCAGTGGTGAAATGAAATGATTTCAATAAAATTTAATTTCTCTCGGTTTTAGGTGAGCAATAAAAATGAATGTGATTTCTGTGAAAGTGTTGATAAAATAAAAGCATGGATCAGGCAACTAATCTGGATGACAATGGAGACAAAGAAGATAAAAACGACATAAGACCCGGTCCGTCGAAGGAAGGTAATATTTTTACAAATATTATTTAGGTGTCTACCTACAGTTAACGGATATATTAGGTAAGTATTCTTTATTATGATAGGTCATACCATGGCCTTGTTAGTAGGTACCTAAACACACATCTAGCACTAAAAAGATATTCACTCCATAACAACTTTAGGAAGTAATCTAATAAAATATATGTTTTATTAAATTAAATTTTATTGTATACCCAGCACACCAGTCACCAGCGAATCAATGTTACCAGCTAAGTTAAATTTATACTCCAATAGAACGGAGGAAATTATTGAACTGTAGCATACAAGTGATTTCATGTCAATTATGTGTAATAAATTTAATTATGGTAACATATTTACATTTTGACATCTATTTAAGGCTATTTTAGTTATGTATTTTTAGTTATTTCAATAAATTCATACTATGTAGGTACGTCTGCAACGTAATAACTAATAATTATACGCTGTATAAAACAGAATTTTTAATTCCACTATATGAAAAATAATGTCAATTTACAAATAGTTATCACGTATACTTTATCATCTGATATACATTTCAAGATAAACAGTTACTGTTATCGATGTTATTCCCCCCACCAGTGGATATTTGAATCTTTCATCTAGCAACACCGGTTACAAAGTCCGTATCGTGCGATGAATAGTTTCTGAACGTCGCCGAATGACGCATGTACTGCTCTCTGCTGTGGTTGGCTGTCTCGCGATCGATTGTGAGCGTACGTCACGTCACATCGCATCGTTACGTTAGTAGCGAGTTTCGCACTCATGAAGGACTGTTGTGTTGTTTGTTTATACGTGTTAAATTGACAAGTGAGAGTGAAGACTAGGAAGCTAGTGGGTACCTAGTCAAAAAACAATTGATTTAATGTTTTCGTGTTCCTTACCTTGTGTGAAATCCCCAAATTCTGGATTAAAAATGGATATAACGAAAGGTAATTGAAAATTTTCTTACATAACCTTTTCATAACCATATGTTGTTAAATTTGGGACGAAGGCGACGTCACTTATCCTCATTAATAGATTTGTAGCTTTATTTAGATTAACGGTTTCACTTATTTTGGTTCATGAAGGCATGTGAATCTAAACTGAATTGTTATTTCTAAAAAGAAAGTGGCACAATTTTCTAAACATTATTTACATACTATTTGCCTTTTTATTTACACAAGTTATATGGTTCTGTAATGGATTTATGTCCAAGGGCTTGGAAAATAAATAGTAGATAGTAGGTACTTATTTTTGTCTGTAGTGTCCTTTCTGTCCTGCCCAATATAGGATAATCATTATGCCTCTTTGGTCAGATTATTCTGTTGTTACTAATTCAGAAGAGTTTTTGAGCTTAGTTTATTTATTTATTTATTAGGTATACCAACAATTGTTACAATAATACACGGGGACATGAAAAAAGTGACAAGAGCTAATTGTACAATTACTTATAGGTATACACCGCTTGCTAACACATATATTATAATTTTATAACGGAAGATAAACTATTACAGACAAATACAACGACAAGTTATGCATAAAATATGTATGTTCCAAATATTCATTTTTTATTTATAATAAACTAACCAGATTTGTATAAGATTTTATGTGCTTTATTCGGAAGATTTTTGATTTTTTAAATACATGAATACAAAATAAACATAATGAAATAAAATATGCTGTAGCTTTAGGCCATGTAAAAGTCTTTTAGCGCCATCTATCTCTTTATATACAAGTCAATGAGTACATACCATCCACTTTATAAACAAAGCAATTTATTTTGAAGTGCTATAAACTTAAAATCTATGATTCGCAGTACTATCCATATCAGTACAGTAATATTATACTTCTAAGAACCTGTCATTATTCACAATCATTATTACTTGATAAGATACCTAGATATATATAAAGATTATTAACCAAGGAAGCATTCCTATTTGGTGCTTACAATATTGAGTAGGTACATTTGTACATAGAGCTTTTAATAATTGTGGTTTAGCTGAGAAAACAAAAATATACTCAAGTAAGTAGGTAGTTCTTGTTTTTTATTGCTCACTTGCTGGTAGTGGCCTTGTCATTTCGTTTTCCTCTACCCAATGGGGCCTCTTGCTCTTAAGTGTTACCAAATTGGTGAGTTCAAATTAGTTTTTTATGTACAACATCAATGGCTGTATATTATTATTTTTGTTCATGAAAATTACACCACATATTAGATATTCTTATCCATAAAATTAAATAATAATATGTTGTATAAATTAATTAATTAAACACCCCATGTCCATTTAATTGTAATATAAGAGTATATTAAACATAAAAATTTACTTTTATTTGTGGTGCCATTTGAAAGGAAAACATTCCATTATCCTCATGTTGTATCATATTTAGGTACCTACCTATTATTTTCCTCGTAAATACTTCATATTTTAAATAAATAATAATACCATTTTGCGCCTTTGCGACTACTAACGCCATCTGTTACCAATAGCGCTAACTTCAATTGCCGATTTTTTCTTCTACCTAATTTATAGTCTGTTGTAGTGTTACCAGTATCGAAAAATAAAATTTATTCGAGGTGGTAACTACTAACTATTAAAATTATACAGCTGAAGAGTTTGTTTGTATGGTTGAATCCACTGCTGTTTCGAATTATAAATATATCTATTTTTTAATACCTAGTTTATTAATCGAGGAAGATTTAACATCACGCAATGAGCCACGGGTAGTAATCAAAAATAATAATAACGCGGTCGTTATCACGAGCAAAGCTAGTATAATATAGTAGGTAGTTGACAAGCCCTTCTATTACAACAATTTTTCTGTGGGTAGGTACTTAGAATAGGTCAACATATGGCTTACTCTTTTTCTGACGTTGCTTTTCGTTTTCTAGGTAGTTCAAAGTTTACGAAATCGACTTTCTGATGAAGAGGACGAATTCGAACCATCCATTGCACGGCAAAAAAAGTTCAATGACCTTGTATACATTTCGGTATTCTTTTTAAATCCATCAGAAAGAAAGCCGGTTTTGAAGAAATATTATCTAGAATTAGATAGGTACACCTACCTTCTTTTTAGTAATAATTTATAGACAAGAGCCGATAATACAAATAACTATACGATATAGTATGGACTCCGTAGAAACCTGCTGAAATGAAAATGACAATAATATTTTGAAAATGTTACATAATCTTATGGACCTGGCTAATTATTTATCGCTCGCAAGTTCATTGAACCTTAGTAGCTAGAAGGATATAACACAAGCACAAAGCAATAAAATTGGATGGATTTATTTTCCTACCATCTTTATAATTAAAACATTACCTAAAATACCTAAGTATAAACTATTATTTTATCTAAATTGGAACACGTAGGCACCTAGCCTCCGCATTGAAGCTTTTCGTTATTGCAATGCATTGAATAAATTGAATTGCATTACTTTTTAGGGAGATATTACACAAAATTGTATATATTAAAAATTCAAAACACCGCTTGCTATCAAACGAATGTAGGTTTAAAGGCGCGGTTCAGTTTTAAAAGCCACAAGATCGAAAGACAAAAGATTTATTTACTATGTATATCGGTGTGCCGCATGGTACATTAATTACTCTCAATGCCGTACCTACTCCTTGATATGTATGTGCCCCATCTGGCGGATGTTCTCTTCCGCTGACACCAATTCCGGGCTATCCTTTAGTTTATTTTCCCATCTTTTATGATGAGAGAAGCCACGGTTTGTTTAACTACGCTAAAGAAACAAGCATTAAATTCATTCATGCATCCCATTTAGAGATCCCGTGTAAGATTAGAATTGTCTTCGTTATTTTTGAAAGAAATTATTGCTCTATTCAATTGCACTGAAACAACGTAGACTTATGTAGCTAAATAGATAGCAGTCTAGCGCGTAGGCGCTACAGGCGAGGCATTGGAATTCGAAAGCCGAGCGCCGACCACCCATAGGCATGAGAACATGGCCCCGTCCCCTTCCCCACGCTTGCTCTCCCGGCCGGGCGCCGCCTCTCGCCGCTCTCTTAAGGCACAATGCTGAATTTCATTTGCTTTTTGCGGCGAGTGATGTGAACTTTCCACATGATAATATCTGTCTGGCTGGACTTTAAACGACTTAAATGTATTTATGCTTATGTCATCAAATATTTATATTTTTTGCAACGTACTGTGCCATTTTACATAAATAGGTAAAATATCTTAACATAATAATGGTCCTTTTAATAGTAGTATTTTCATTCCTTTAACGCTTATATTACTATAGTAATACATTTACTCTCCTGTTACTAACGTAAAGTACGGTCCACATTCCAATCCACTTTTGTCTACTTTTTATTTGGTGTTGTATTAGACCCGCCCATCAGTAAACTACTGCCACATTCCACAGGCCCTTTTTTACGTTGTGTGGTCGCGGTTTCCGCTGAAGACGGCAACGTCGCGTCTCAAATATGAATGAAATCCGGTCGGCTGTGAACGGCATGGCAACGTCGCCCCAGACGCTAGCCTGATTGAGAACTTACTACCAATGTTGCCAGATGTTTGAAATTAGTCCCCAAAACTTGGTAAACGCAGAAAGTTGAAGTTTAATCAATACTTTGGGTGAACAAACATTACAATAATTGAAAATATAGAAACTATTTTTATGTGTTTAGTGAAATGTTGTATACCTTGAAGCTCGATGCAATAAAAGGCCTTATTGTTAACGTTGCAAGATCCACATTGTATGTGCATTGTGCACTAAAGATATAGTTCTATCTATCATATTGTTATGGTTTGGAGCCAATAAATAGTATACGAAAAATAATAATAGTGATATCCTTTTTATTCATATCAAATTTACGAAATCAGCTACTGCTAATAAAATATAAAGCTCATAATAACACCAACGTCCAGGTCCAGAATCTACGATTCCGTAGTGGCCTTATTATGAGTCTCATTCAAACTAGCTACAAATTGTAAGATTAGCGCATATAGTTAGATCGGTGTGTAGGAAATGTAACAGCTGTGCGGGTTGGATTATTCAATGGCGTATCTACGGGCGTCGTGCCCTATGTGTACAGTGGCACTACTCCATGCCGCGGAGGGTTCCGATCCGACGATTTGAACCCTCTTTTATAGCTACGCTTGCGCAGTGGGGTGGTCGGTGTGTCGATGTCACTAGACTGCACAGTGTACGAGTAGCTAACGATGTTCGTACTCACACGAACGCTTTCAACATTCTACAAGTGCAAAACAACTGCAATAATTCTAAAAGCTTTTAGTTTATTTGCAATGAGTGTTTTCAGTGTTACGTGAAAAGTATACGTGTCTAGCTTCTAAAATGCCTCTTTTAATCGACCCTGCACGCAGAAATGGTAATTATCGATCCGTGTATCTTTGGCAGCCATTATCTATTTTGGAGGCCTATTGTTTTGGTTTTTGGTGAAACAGTTTCTGGATTTTTGGGAAATGTACCATTTCATTTGCTAGCATAGCAACATAATTATAAATTACAACTGATACTACTACAGTATTTAGCTCAAATACTTCTTTTTAGAAGTGTAGTTTATTAAAAATTACGCACACAGTAAGAAGTCTTCATATGAGAATTCAGGATACCTTTGATTGATATATTATAACATTTAAAATACTAAGTATTCTATTTATAAAAATATAGTCTTTTACGATTAATTGATGCCTTATATCGTAATGTACCTATCATCTGTTTTGGGTTTGGTATGTCTGGGGTTAGAAATGCGATTGTGGTCATTAGGTGCATGCGCACTGAGTGTCCGGGGCAAGAGCCGAGGCGCGGGGGCAGCTGCAGGCATCGGAATGTCGATGACGCAGCCAGCCGGGCCGGCCCCGACGCCCGCGAACTTGTTGTTATGTGAAACTGTTTTTAAACGCACACTCGCTCACCGCTATCTTCTACATATGACTGCATCATGGCCATGTTAAATGCATACGTTTGTTTTAGCAAGTACCTATATACTTGCGTTATACTCAATAATCTTGTTAAATTCTAATACCTACCTACTGACAGTACCAATTAGAAAATACACCATGCAACAAATGTGTGTAGGTTACCTACATCAGTCGGAAACCGGCATAATGGCTCGATTACTTTATATTTATGGATTCTTTATGAACACTAGACGTATTCTTTGTAGAAAGTCCAAGCTGAGGCCATTTGTTGTATCTGCATCTGGCGTGATTTATTTTTATTTTACGCTAGAGGATGCCTTTGAGCCCGTAGCCACGATGGCACATTTTTTTTTATTGAACCCATTTTTTTCTTTCCCGTGGGAATTTCGGAAAATCCGTTCTTAGTGCATCTCTACGCTCCCCTAAGGACATAGTTACATGCCGAATGTCCCAGTAGTTTTAGCTGTACGTTCTAATTTACCCATGAACGAACATACATTTTAACAATTAACAGTTTAAGCGTTGAACTTTATTCCATAAGTCCATTGCACCTAAGTATGTTTATTTAAATAAACAATTTGTTTATGGAACCCTTTTTTTCTTTTTCAGTGGCATCAAATGGACCTGCCACGACACTAACAACACTGTTCAAGAGCGCGCCACGCGACGCTAAGATCCGGCCACTAATCGGGCCGCTGGTGATGCCCTCTAACTATGAGGCAACCTCTACAGCATCCACGCCGTCGCCTTCCACGCCCTCATCTTCTTCCTCGTACTCTATCGACAAAACGGACAACCGCGACACCTTCGGATTCGACACCGTTGACATGCGCCGCGAGGATGAGAGGCTTAAAACGTTCGAAAAATGGCCCGTCACTTTCCTCTCAGCGGAACAACTAGCCAGGAACGGTTTCTACTACCTCGGTCGCGGAGACGAAGTACGCTGCGCTTTCTGTAAGGTGGAGATAATGAAATGGGTGCAAGGCGACGATCCAGCCAAGGATCACCAGCGATGGGCTCCCCAATGTCCCTTCGTACGCAAACTGGCGGGCACAGAGAACGGCGCGGGACGCGACGAGTGCGGGTCGCGCGCGGCTTCGGACTCGCCGCCGCGAATGGCCGGGCCCGTTCACCCGCGATACGCCTCCACGGCTGCTCGTCTGCGCAGCTTCCAAGACTGGCCGCGCTGCATGCGCCAAAAACCCGAGGACTTGGCGGAAGCCGGTTTCTTCTACACTGGGCAAGGAGACAAAACGAAATGCTTCTATTGTGACGGCGGGCTTAAAGACTGGGAGAATGACGACGTGCCATGGGAACAGCACGCACGCTGGTTCGATCGATGCGCTTATGTTCAATTGGTAAAAGGACGAGAATACGTTCAAAAAGTCATGTCAGAAGCGTGTGTGATCCCAGCGGCAAATGCAGAGAAAGATGTAGCGCCCGAGCCAGCAGCACCCGAGCCTAGTTCGCCAACGGATACAGAGAATTCCTTAGACGATTCCAAGCTATGTAAAATTTGCTATGCTGAGGAGCGCAACGTTTGCTTCGTGCCATGCGGACATGTAGTGGCATGTGCTAAGTGTGCGTTAGCAGCAGACAAGTGCCCCATGTGCCGAAGGACGTTTCAGAGTGCAGTGCGATTGTATTTCTCTTGAGAAGAGCTGTCGAATCGCAAGCTCGATTCTAGTCTTAAGGGACGGTCTAACAAAGACGCGTGCTGAAACCACGCTCTTTTGGGTCACGTTTCCACAGCGAGAATACCATAGCAGTGACACGAAAGTCTCATAGGCTGGGGATTAGAACTCGCTAGTGAAAGAAACAGAACAAATGCTGTGTTTTAGCAGCTAGGGTAGATTAGGGTCCTATAGTCGCCCGATTTCGTTGTTCGAATATGACGTGCGTATTTAATCGTTAAACTAACGATTAAACATTCGATCTGCGGTCGAGTGACCGACGAAATCGGTCGACGTCCCATTTTTAGACAGCTTAAGATCTATTTTGTATAGTATTTAGAACTAATTTATGCACGACATTTAAAATTTATTAAACGATAAATGTTGATGCCTTCAGTTTGCAATTAGTGTATTATATTAGCAATAGCTTTGTATTGCCCAGACCTTTCAAACAATGTCATAATGTTGAGACTATTATACAACCTGCAAAACTTCGTGCTGTGGAAACGTGGCCTAAGGCTATCCCTGTGATTTTAATAAATTAAAACCGGTGGGGCAAATTTAAAACTCAGCGTAATAATGTTTAAGACAAATTAATTTTTGATGTTGATATGATTTTAAATTATTTAAAAATGCTACAATACTTACACATTTTGGAAAGGTATAGTCACAAAATTAGAATAGAATTCATTGTTTCTTATTTTGCTTACATAATTAAACAAAGGTTCATACTTAAAATGTAGTGTGTGAAACTAAAAAACTAGACAAAAGCAACAAAATACAGAGATTTGTAAAAGCTAAAATTCGGCAAAGGTAATTGTGCTTTTCCCACGATGTGTATTGTTTCCTGACATATAATGTGAATAATGTAAATATTGTAGGCAATAACTTTGTCCCACCGACAAGTGTAATATAACAATGAAACAGCACAGTGAACAATCTAGAATGCAACAAGTGACATCTATCCGCATCATAACAAAATATTATATAATCTGTTCGTCTGTATTGTTTATTGTGCTGGTCATATGATAAACAGAGTAAAATTTATAATAATAATGTAAATGTAAATTAAAGATTGAGAGATAATAAATACTGACTGCAAAATATTTAATTAATTTACTGATAGCATTTTACAAGACAGTTTTATTTATCTGTGGCATGTGCATGCAATGCATAACAAGAATTAAAATAAAAAAGCATTTAGACTGTTATTCTTAAGGGATATTGTACTAGTTCAACTACACGAAAACCGCGGAATAATGCTCTTTGACATGCAACAAAAATAATGTATAATATGAACGGCTGATAAAAAATAATTGCATTTAAATTATTATTTATGTAAGTGCATTCTCACCTGTGATTAATATTTTCAACTAGTGTAACATAACACTGGATAATAGTCTTGACTTACAATATCAATAATGTATAAGAGAATTCATTTAAAAGTCGCATTAAAATTTGTTTTTCATATGTGATTACTATTTCATTATTAATAAAAAATTGTTAAATCATATTTACTGTAGTATTTTTTAAATATTCCCCACAGAGAGCATGCGTGAGAAACTTGATGCGAGTGAATGATGCAAGAGAGGTATGTTGCAAATGGCGTTCCGTAGTCTCTGCCTACCCCTCCGGGAAACAGGCGTGAGTCTATGTACTTATGTATGACTATAAAGGCAAGAATCGTAGCGCGATAGACTGCTTTCAAAAGGCAATCTATTAAAGTTGTTCCTTTTATTGGGTTAAATGACAGACAAGTCAGTGACTGGCCTTGGAAACTGGTAAAAAATTGTAAATCCTAAACAAAGCTATTCTCTCTTTACAATCCAGGATGCTACGGGCGGAATATCTACGAACAGAATGCTAAAAAAGGAAGGAGGGGGAAGAATTGGTTGCAATTTCGAATAATCAATAAGGGCTGTCTGTTTCTCTGACCGCTAAATTAAATATTCAATCTATTATTTTTTTGGACATTTTGAATTTGATTTTTTTTTCGAAAAAGCTTTGCTTCTGATGTCAATATTTCGTTCGAACTAGATGCTAAACACTGCAATGTCTCCCTCAAAGGACAAAGTAATAGCTGTGAGTAGGTAATAGTCAGGTAGGTCTCCTTCCTAAAAAGCAGTCTTATTGCAAAAGTGATAAACTTCAAAAACAGTCAATAGCCCACATAGCCCTATCGAAGTGATATCACTAACGACAGTATTGATAGTGAACACAAGGTGATACCTAGGTAGGTACTATTAAATTTTGTCGATTGCTATAGATTCTATCGATAACATAATGGTCGATATTTTCGATAGGACTATCGATAGCATGATTGAGTTTCAGGCCACAATAGTATCGGTAGACTATCGAATCGACAGAGCCGTAACGTGTGAGGTTTTTGAATAGTCTGAATACCCGTTTAGGTAACTATCAGCAATTCAGCATCTAGCTTGGATTGGTGATTATAAATCGGCAGAGGTGCCGGTCGGTAGGTACTTAAGCCAGTAGGTATTAGTCTAGTGGATATACCTACCAACAGACTGCCACGCAGAGGATATTAGGCTCAAACCCACGACAGGCACTACTTCTGATTTTTTGAAGTTATGTGCCTATTTAAATTGTTAATTTATTATCCCTTTCCACGGAGAGCACGTTAAGCCATAGTCCCGGCTGACATGATAACGCTGGGACGGTTACGATGGCGAAGTGGTTTAAGCGATCGACTGATCACTTGACACCGTGCTGAGTGTTGTGGCTTCGATTCCCACACGAGACAACACTTTGTGTGATCCACAAATGGTTGTTCGAAACAACCTGGGTCGGGTTAAGTCTAAGTTTACTCTGTATCTGTTGATGGAATGTAGGCATAGGTAAAGCCCTCTTGTCAAAAAAGGGATGGAGATAAATGTCAACATAAACAAGGATAAAATCCTGCGCCCGTAACCGACACGGCATGGCAGGGCAAAACTTTCTAGGTACCTAACTATTACCTCACCATAACTCGGACAGAAGTTTATGCCAAGGTACCTACTTTAGGACGACTTGGTATACCTACTTACCAAGGTATTCTTCAGAAGCCAAGGCAAGCCTACGGAAGCCGAAATAACTCTGGGACCCTAGGATGGATTCGGCAGACTTGGGGATACCGAAGCGATTTTTTTTGCCGTAAACCTTTGTAGTTAGTGGCTCGTCTTTCTTCTTTTTCAGCAAGAATAGCGATGAGCCTATACATGAAGTCCCAGTCAAACATTATGAATAATGTTCAACTGTTCTTTCGTCAAATTGTGGCAGTGGCACTGTTCAAACTAGCTAGAGCCTACGCCGCACCGTTGCGGTGGCTCTCGAAGTTAATGTGGAAGGATTCCTTGTCATAGCGCGCCGATTTTGCGAAGCGGACGTAACGTTTCATATCTAACGTTTGAAAATCCATAACACATTTTAAAAAAGCTATTGGTGTAGGTACAATACTTAGGTACTCATCACTACACGCTTATAAACGCCTACTGCAATACTTCGCGTCGCTGATAGATTGCGTACATTTAAATGTACTTATATGGTACATACCTACCTGTAGCGCGTGAGGTTTGTAAGGATAGAAGCAATTGGCGTTCCGTTGTCTCTGCCTACTCCGACGAGAAAAAGGCGTGAGTATATGTATGCATGTGGTACGTACCTACTAGCCACCTACCTAGAATTTCCAAACACCGTTGCGCGTTGCAAAATCGATTCGACCACCACTTTTACGCTTCACATACACGGCTCCGCGCGAGGCGGTAATGCGATTGCGTAGCGGTGCTCTTCTCGGGAAGTTTACGTGCCTGGCCGTAATGCGTTCGACCAGTTCCACCACAGGCATTGGCAAACATCTTAAGCACTCTAAAGGTAAAGGCTACTCACGGTGCCTTATTTTGCGGACCTACGTGCAGCGCACCCCTGAAATTAACCGATGTGAGTGTTACTTCAAAGCTACTGCGCACAAAACTAGACGGAACACGATGCCTTGTCTAAACCGCCTGACAGGCATGTTAGACATAGATCAGGGCCGAACCATCCCTATGTGCAATGTGCGCGGCGCACACAGGCGCCAGGGTGACAGGGGCGCCGCGCGCCGAGATATGCGTTAATTATAAGTTATTTTTGAAAAAAGGATGCCAAAAAAGGCGCTACACAGATTTCGCACACAGGCGCAGGGGCGGCGGCGTTGGCGGTCCGCCCCGAGTGCCCGATTGGTATTGTTCGGTATCAGTGATTGGATAGCCACTTCAGTCTCCGTTACCACTAGTGTAGTTTTAAGACCGCCCGAAGGCCTTCGACATTGCTTGTCGATTCTTGTCCTGCGCCGCACAAGAACCGGGACTGACAGCTTTACGTGCCCGCCGAAGCACGGTAGCGCTCTGATGTAAGTCCCACACGCGGTCTCCCATCCAAGTGAGAACTGTGCAAAATTGCCGACCTCTTACGAACGGCAAAGCAAGTCATGCTTGATGAGAGAATTAGATACCGATGTACCCAACCCTTTAACGTCACTCCTCTCTGTTAACTTCTATATTATGCATTCTATTCTGGTATTCGGTATTCCGCATCTTTAGCATTCTGGATTATTAAGAGAGAACTGTCTTTGTCTTATTCATTATCTTCGGCTCCATCAGGCAGGTAGCTCACTGGCTTGTCTGCCACCATAAGCAACAAAAATAATGTAAAAGTATGGATTGTTTTTACAGCAAGCCTTATAACTTTCTATCCAAAAGGTTTATTAATCTACGATCTTTACTTTTATCAGAGACTAGTAAACTACTAGTCTCTGCTTTTATATAGGTTTTCCAGAGGTATTGTAACGATAATATGTATCTATAAAACAATAGAAAAATGATTTCATTATTATTTATTTAGTATGTAATTATCAAATTATTAAATAGTGTATACTAAACACACAAAATTTCAACCCACGATACTAGATAAAAAAAAAACAAATTATTTACTAGGCATTGTAGGCATTTAGAAATTATTATTAGGACAATCACAAACATGTAGTAGGTATTTTATATAGCCACCATGTGTTACAGTCGTAATCGAATACTTTCGAAATCGATTGATGCATGCTGCAGCCTACGACATCAGTTGTAACTCACAGATTAATGCGTTGTAAACCTACTTTATCACAATAATTTATACTTACTATCACATAAAGCAAGCAGCGATAGCCTAGTGGAGAGACCGGCAGACTGCTACGCAGAGGGTCCGGGTTCGAACCCACGGCGCGCACCGATGTCTTTTCTGAGTTATGTGCGTATTAAATTGTTAATTATCGCTTGCTTATCGGTGAAGGAAAACATCGTGAGGAAACCTGCATGTCTGAGAGTTTTCCATAATGTTCTCGAAAGACATGTGAAGTCTGCCAACCCGCACTTGGCCAGCGTGGTGGACTATAAATGTCATCGCGATGACATGAAGCTGATCAGGTAAGCTCCATTTCGAAGAAGCGATACATAGTAAACATCTCATACGTTAATAACGTGGGTGCACGCTGAATTATTATTTTGCACTCAAAGGCAAGCCCTCTGGGCAAGCGTCAACATAATTATAATATTAATGTCATTGCGTCACCTCCTTTGGGGTCGGCTCGACGGCGTTGCCTATCTTCTGGCACAAACAGTGTTGAAATTCTGAGCCAATGATCCTCATTAGGAACACAAGATATCAAATGAAAGACGTGTTTCCTCAGGACCGATGGGCAACGACTGGCTCAGTCGTTGCCCATCGGTCCTGAGATGCCTCGCACGTGTCGAAGCATATTAGTCGGCGCATAGAGCGGGATACTGCACGTCAGGTATTTTCCTGGAACCCATTTCCGCATTATTCCATATATCCCTTATCCTTTGTCTTTAGAGGAGTTCGGTATTGTCAAACTTTTTCTATTGCAATAGTTGGGGTGGGCAATCCGAGGGTGTGTGGTGGGTTCCTCTTTCCTTCCATTAGGTTACAATGGAGTTCCGCCAAGTAACGCCTGATTCAATCAACTACACAAGATATCGATAAAATGCAAACTAGACCATGATATATCGATATTTTATCCTCTTAAAAATAAAATTTCATCCATTCTTAAGTTTTTCATATGCGATGTTGTTTAAGTGATCTAAACATACATACTGTTACGCCATCTATCGGTGAATGGGGGTACTAGAAGAGATTGAATGTATCGGTGGTTTAAAGGTAATTCAGCTACTCTGTACTAGATGGCGTTGCTGTATCGAGTAATCGACTGTTCGAGATTATTTCGACAGTTTTGTAGAAGCATCTAGAATGCGCTAGTGATGTTATCCGGCCAGTATAAATAGAGCGCGAGTGAACGGACCGGACACAGTAACAATTGAATATCGAAGCGAAATACAAGAAGCGAAGGAAGTAATTCGGAAGTGTTTAGTGTTGTTCTTATTAGTGAAGTGGAAAAGTGTGAAATAAGTGTGTTTTATTAGTGTTGGAAAAATAAGTGTGTGTAGTGTTTGTGTATAAATAAAGTTCAGTTTAAGTGGCATAGTGAGTTATAATTTATCGTCGAACCCCAGCTTGTAACAATACATAATCCACTTCTTCTTTGTGTCAGTGGTTTCAACTACATGAGACCTGCATAATACTCGGCCACTCTAATTGCATTAGGAGTGGTATCCCAAAGCTCAGACACAGTGCAGGGGCTCGGACAAGGATATATATCAGCAGGTGATCCATTGTTTGCTCAAGCTTACCACATTCACACTGAGCAAGGTCGGGGTCCCTGAACTACACAAGTTTGCTCTGCATCGGCCCACCTGTGTGCGCAGTCTATTGAGGGACTGCCATACGGGCCAGGGCAGATTGAGTCCAGATGGCAGGGATTCCTGTGGCTTATGATTAGAGGGTGGAGGATTCTTTTCGGCCCATAGCCTACATCTTGCAGTCGCAGGGTCTTCGCTCAAGGACTTAGTGTGGCGTTGAAAACCTTTTCCAATTTTGAGGCGGCATGTGGTTTCCATGCATGGGGTGACAACGGTCCGACTCCAGCGAACATGCTTCATGTCCTCGAATATTCGGTGGTGATATGCCTGCTAGCGGAGGTGTTTGTTTATTTAAAAATTGTATTTATGGTCATTTGAGACTGGTATTTTCCATAGACTGTTATTCTCGTTCTAGAACACAGCTTTATACTAAACTTATTTTTTATACTATCTACGAGGCGAGGTCCAAAAGTTCGTGGAATGAAAGTGAGGGGTGCCCGCTTAATGTCATACTACTTGGAGACTCATCATTAGTATATAAAGAGTTTCAGCCCTGTTGCCTCATTCGTTTACGAACATTCACCTGCTAAACAAGTCAATCCGGAAGAAAACTGAAACTATGGAGAAAATTGAACACCGTGCCGTGATAAATTCCTTACCAAGCAAGGAAAAATGGCCAAACCATTTTAATCGAAATGCAAGGCGTTTACGTGGAGGATTGTCCTGGTAAATCCATTATTTATAAGTGGCATGGTCTTTTTAAACATGGTCAGGAGTCGATTGAAGACGACCCCCGCTCTGGACGGCCAGTTGAGGCCACCACATCAGACATCATCGAAAGAGTAGACAAACTTGTACTGGAGGACGCCCGTTTGAAGAAAAACAGTTATCTGCATTAGTTGGAGTATCAGATACCACCATTTTGCGGATCCTACATAACCATCTGGGTATGACAAGTCAGTGCAAGATGGGTACCGAGAATGCTCACACCGCTTCAGAAACAGCAGCGCGTCGATGCTTCAAAGCAGTTTTTGGAGTTGTGTGGAGATGAACCTGCACAGATTTTGGACCGGATTGTTACTGGAGATGAAACATGGGTCCATCACTTTGAGCCTGAGTCAAAACAGGAGTCCATGCAATGGCATAAAAAGGGCACACCACCCCCAAAGAAATTCAAGGCGTCAGAATCGGCTGGAAAGTTGATAGCTATTGTTTTTTGGGATTGTGAGGGGATAATAGGTACTGATTGATTACAAAGAAAAGGGAAGAAACAAAACCGGATACTACGCAGCGATACCAGAGAAATTAAAGGAGGCCATCAAAGAAAAATATGGAGGATAATTGGCTAAGGATGTGTTGCTCTTGCAAGACAACGCACCAGTTCACAAGAGCAGAGTTGCAATGGCTGCTCTGCACACCCACGGCTTCGAATCACTAGTCCACCCACCTTACAGTCCAGACCTGGCCGCTAGTGATTTTTATTTTTGCCCCAATTAAAAAAAAAACTTAAGGGGAAGGAAATTTTCCGACGACAATGAGGTGTAGGAGGTAATTTTGGCCCATTTTGAGGCGAAAGACAAACAATATTATTTCGACGGTTTAGAAAAAATAATTCATAGATCTAATAAATGTATTCAACTTTAGGGTGATTATATTGAAAAGGAAAAATAGATTTATTGTTTTATTTAATTTAGAACCCTTTCATTCCACGAACTTTTGGACCTCCCCTCGCATCTATCGTTATCTACCCTCACAAAAGAAGCTAAGAACATTGTCCGATTCGATTATGACATGCATTTATACTCATAGTAATAACTGCAAGGTATTACGAACTCTTGTGTATATATGTTTGTAGAGGTAACGAATAAAATGCACACACACATAAAAAGGAATGTATTTGCAATCTAAAACAATCAGGCCATGAGAGACGCCACATATTTGTTGTTCGATTGTAACAGTTCTTGTTTAAGCTGTGCTATTTCCTTCATCATAACTTCGTCGGATGCGTTAGCCTCTTGGATTTGTTTACATTTGCGTAAGAAATCCACTATTAGTTTATGGCCCTCCGTCGTTTCTTGTGATTCAACAGCTGTTTCCACATCGAACAAATTAATTTCAAGCTGCGCCTGTTTTGCTTCGGCGTACTGCAAACCAGAAATGTTGCACACATAAAGTAAGTTAATATTTCAGTGTTAAGTCTCAGATAACGAATACACAATAGCTTCTTGTGAGATTTTGAAGTAATCCGCGGCGCGTACCATAAATTTACGCAATTTACATAAATATTACTTGACCTGATCAAACACAATCAACGATTTCTACGCGGATTTTTCTTATAGTACCCAATAATATATCAATAGAAGATTAACCAAATTAATATTTTTTTCACTACTAATAGCCGAGCGAATAATTAAACAACGTCATATGATCAATCATTTCAAAAGAGACCAGATTCTCTTACCTCTATAATAGACTCAGGTAAGTCAGCCAACTTAGCGACGTGCAATCCAAGGGAGTGTAAAGCAGGCCCTGGAGCAATCCTGTGCAACAGTAACAGCTGACCGTTGACTACAGACGCCTCTGCGTGAGAGTTCACTATCACGCCCGGGTGAACGCTAGCCAACCTCGTTAGCTCTTGGTAGTGAGTTGCGAACAAGCAGAAACATTTGCTATTTGTTGCTAGTTCCCTGAAAGAAACAATATTCATTAGCGCCAGTGACATTAGAAGATTGTAAATTTTTTTTTTATGTTATAGGAGGCAAACAAACAGGCGGGTTGCCTGATGGCCCGCAGCAAAAGAGGAGTCTCAAGTGCGTTGTCGACCCGCTCGTAGATGGGAAAAGGAATAGGAGGAGGAGCGTGATGAGGAAGGAGAAATAGGAGATGGGGCCAGCGGCTCACTCACTTAGCGAACGAAACACAACAGTAAGTTACAGGTAACTTGTACTTTACGTCGATATTCTGCGAAGATAGCACTTCCCCATTTAAGCAAGGTTATAAACTTCAATTGGCAACGAAAATCTCGAACACGAAATACTGTCAAACAATATTTAATTAGAATAATGATTTGGTTTAGGCAACCTAACAAGGGCGTCGTCAGCCGATTGCCTATGGGGGGGGGCAAGGGTGCCAGCCGATGGCCTAGACCTAGGTCCGAAAGTTCGTGGAATGAAAGGGACTTCTAAATTAAATAAAACAAACAATCTATTTTTCCTTTTCAATATAATCACCCTTAAGTTGAATACATTTATTAGATCTATGAATTAAAATTTCTAAACCGTCGAAATAATATTGTTTGTCTTTCGCCTAAAAATGGGCCAAAATTGCCTCCTTCACCTCATTGTCGCCGGAAAATTTCCTTCCCCTTAAGTATTTTTTTCCGTTTGGTTTCTGTACATTGGACATTCTGTATTCTTAATCCGTCGATTAAGAATACAGAATGTCACCACTCCATATCATCCCATGGGTGTCGTAAGAGCCGACAGAGGCAGCATATTATGCAGAGAACAGCACTGTAAGAGAAGGAAAACTTGATACGAACCCTATACCAACTCGTTTGGCCAGCGTGGCATAGTAGGCCAATTCCTCCTTTCAAAGGAGAGGCCTAGTCCAGCAGTGGACTGTTAAAGGCTGACGATGATGAAGTATTTTTTTTAAATTGCGGAACAAATAAAAATCAATAGGGGCCAGGTCTGGACTGTAAGGTGGGCGGACTAGTGATTCGAAGCCGTGGGTGTGCTGAGCAGCCATTGCAACTCTACTCTTGTGAACTGGTGCGTTGTCTTGCAAGAGCAATAAACCCTTAGCCAATTTTCCCCGACGTTTTTCTTTGATGGTTATTCTCCGGTTATGTTTCTTCCCTTTTCTTTGTAATCAATCAGTATTATCCCCTCACAATCCCGAAAAACAGTAGCCATCAACTTTCCAGCTGATTCTGACACCTTGAATTTCTTTGGGGGTGGTGTGACCTTTTCATGCCATTGCATGGTCTTTTGTTTTGACTCGGGCTCAAAGTGATGGACCCATGTTTCATCTCCAGTAACAATCCGGTCCAACATCTGTGCAGGTTCATTTCCACACAACTTTAAAAACTGCTTTGAAGCATCGACGCGCTGCTGTTTCTGAAGCGGTGTGAGCATTCTCGGTACCCATCTTGTACTGACTTTTGTCATACCCAGATGGTCATGTAGGATCCGCAAAATGGTGGTATCTGATACTCCAACTAATGCAGATAACTGTTTTTCTTCAAATAGGCGTCCTCCAATACAAGTTTTTCTATTTTTTCGATGATGTCTGATGTGGTGGCCTCAACTGGCCGTCCAGAGTGGGGGTCGTCTTCAATCGACTCTCAAACATGTTTAAAAAGTCCATGCCACTTATAAACTAGGATTTACCAGAACAATCCTCCACGTTAACGGCTTGCATTTCGTTTAAAATGGTTTGGCCATTTTTGCTTGCTCGGTAAGGAATTTTATCACGGTGTTCAATTTTCTCCACAGTTTTAGTTTTCTTCCGGATTTACTTGTTTAGCAGGCGAGTGTTCGTAAACGAATGACGCAATAGGGCTGAAACCACAGATATAGATCTACATAGATAACGCAATTATCACGATTTGTATTGAAACCAAGCGTGCCGACTTTTTAATACCTACTGTGACGTTGCCTGTATCACGAAGTCGAAGCGATGCGCGACAGTATCGCTTGTGCGATATTCATCGTCTCCTAATACACAACGTCAGATCAAACGTCCGAAGCAAACGCGGCAACGTAATGTGAATAAAGTTTACTTAACGGTAAAACGGACGCGCGGGGACTGAAGTTAGTGGCGACCAAGCTCGACGCTTGGTCGGAGTTCAGACACGCGAATTGTGCATGCATTTGCGTTATCTATGTAGATCTATGTCTGTGGCTGAAACTCTATTTATATACTAATGTTGAGTCTCCAAGTAGTATGACATTAAGCGAGTAACCCTATCTCCACTTGATCCCCTCCATTCCATGAACTTTTGGACCTCCCCTCGTACCTGTTTTGAGTAAACGATATTTCGGCACTGTTGCAAGCGCCATGTTTACGCATCCGTACATCTACTGAAGTATTGCGGGTGGATGAATGTTATGAACAAGTGAAACGGTCTACCCGCTTTCTTACTCGTTTATTGCGCTCTCAACCACTACCACCGTTTTCGCTTTCGCTCTGTACTCGATCGCGACAGACGTACCACTGGATGCCAGATGTTCGACCGTTGAATTGAAACCCATCTTGATGTACTCGTGTACATTTTATGCCGTTAATGTATGTCTCCTTTTTTCCATCGTCTGGCCCACGTCATCAAATAAATCTTTGGTAGTTTATTTAGTCAATAAACGCAAGAGATCATACGAAACTAATGACATGACGGGCCGTAGGATATGTAAATTGGGTTAAATTTTGTAGCATTAGTGAGAAACAGAATAAGTTAATATCTGCATCGTCAGAGTGAGGAGACAAACAAAAGGAATAGCATTTGTCGAATCTGGAAAACGTGTCAACCATTTCTGCTCCAAAGCTACCTTTCCGACTTCCTTTCTTATGAAACATTTTCTTTAAAGAAATTATTTCCAGTTTACTCTTGAGTACAATACCGAGAAGAACAAGTGCAATCAAAACTTCTGATTTAGGTACCATACAGAGAACGGTTAACGGACATTTCTTGACCTTGCAGCTACTTACGATACAGTCAACTTCAAAAAATTACTTTAAAGCGTTGCAAATATCATTCAGCACAAGTTTCCTAAAAATATTGTGAGTTTTGTTGTAAATATTGCTTTCCAGTGCAACTTTTCTCTAAAAATGTTGAACGGTTCTGCTTTAAGAATGGCCTACCCCAAGGAAGCATGCTTGTACCTTCCAATGTTTGCATGAATGATCATGGATAAAAAAACAATGAAACATGATAACAATATGCAAATGGTCTAACACTTGCTACTCCTATATGATTGCCTCTAATGGTGCAGAGTTTACAGAAGGAAATATAATAACTACGCTAAAGAGCTTCTTGGAAGTGATCGTATTAGTTGAATGAATTGACGTAAAAGTGCTGAGTGTAGTACTTACTCTGCTATTGCCCAAGCTATTCCGCAGCCTTCGTATGTCGATGTTCCTCGTCCTAATTCATCAATAAGAACAAGTGAGTCGGGCGTTGCGGTCTGTAAGCATTAAATATAACATGCAATAATTACAGCTTTGAAATTCTTCAAGCGATTTTGAAGTAAAGTACACCTCATGCAATCTATGTTGGCCGGTATAAAGTTAGTCGCTATAATAAGTTCGATAATTACAGTACAGTACTATCAACCTTCCGACCCGCCCGTTACCAAAAATTTTCTAAAACGTGCATTGCCTAGCCGCTAGTGTCTAACGTCAGCCCGACCAACTTAAAACGAGGGAATGAACAATGCCCATTTCTGGCCCAGTTTGGAACTCATGAACAGCACAATAGTTTCAATTTGTTGTTGAATAATCCTTTTTATTTATAACTTAATTTATAGGCGTTGCTAAAAGTGTGCCGAGAAACATAATCAATAAATAGGTTAAAAAAGATGTGTTAACGTCTAAATAGCCAACACGTAATAGATCAGAAATTGCCAGTAAAGAATTCATAATATTAAATTGATTATCTTAATCGATTTCACATTTTCTCTACTCAAAATGATTTTAGTGACTGGCAAATCTTTAATTGGTTCTTAAAATTTTTTATTATGTATATTTTTCAGGAATATATGCGATTAACTACAAATAAGTTCTGTTTTGAATCAAATATATAGATATACAGGGTGGCGCTACCATAGGGGCACTTACAAACAGAGGCATAGCTTACAACATTCTGAAGCCTTGTACCAAAAATCAATTAAATCGCTGCAGTAGTTTAGCCACAATATCGGTTTTAAGTTCCGCAATTTTTGCACATGCTTCGAATTCCACACAGCTGATACAAAACGGTCAACGACCCTACATTGCGCGCCGCGACTCGCTACGACGCGACGCCTCGACGTGATCCGAAGTTAGGCTCAGCGCAGACAGAACGGAGCGCAGCGGAGAGGATTTTATTAACGCACTTGAAAATAAACTAATTTTTTTTACAATAAATTACATAAATGGTTAAACCTAAAAAAAAATATTCGCGCGTCCTCGAAGATACGCGGGAATTCCCGCGCGGCGTCGAGTCGGCGCCCGCGTCGTACTTTCAGTCAGTGTTGTTACTGAGTTTAACGAACTTTCGCGACAAAATATTTACTGTAGAGTGGAAACCCAGAACGGTTTACTCACGCAAGCTCGCGAGGTCGCGCGCAAGCTTGAGCATACGCAATCCGTAAAGAAAATGCCCGAGATCGCGTGGGGATTATTCCTCTCTGTCTGCGTTGGCCCTTAGACGTCGTCGTCGTGCAACGTCGCTTCGCCTCGTAGGTACGACTCGTTGTATTTTTTTGCGCTCGAGTAAATTTTTACAGAACAAGACTTTTGAAACCTTCTAATTACCTTTTCAATAAAGTTACATAATAATAAAATGGATCGGTTACGGCAAGCACGAAAAAATCTAATTGGGTAGTGCATTTACTGTAAGAGTAGGAACTCACTCTTACAGTAAATACTGTAAGAGTGAGTACAATCTTACACTACGTGTGACAAGGACAAACATAGTGGAGCCAAATAGAGTTGCCCAATTATGAACAAAATATTGTAGATAGTATCGATAAAAATACCTACGCACCGTAAAAGTTTGTTGTTTATTGTATCGATATTGTTTGTATTTAACGTTAATGTAATCGTCTTATCAATGACTTTACGTTCGAAAATTTCAAAGTGTGGTACAAATAAAGACGACGTTTTAATTAATAAGTAAACAATGATAAACATGTAAAGATATTCAATTATCATTTGAAATAAGTTAATAATTATTGACTATTTTAGCTCTTTCCGTATGGTATTTTTAAATGGTCTCAACAATCTACTTAAGAATTATAATAACTTTGTACTGAAGTAATTGAAGTATGTGCATAGTATTTCATAAACTTGTTTAACTGTGTCGTATTAGCAATACTATTAAGTAATAGCGATATTGTTAATACAAATAAAGAATGCATAGTTCATTGTACATAAAAACATTTGTTGTTAACGTATTAACGTGTCAAAAATATCGACATTCACAGTACCTACCTATTGCGTATCCCTAGTTCCATGTACCTAGACAAGTCGGCGCCAGCGGCGCATCGGTGATCGGTGACTCATCAAAGCTTTAGTGCCGCAAAAACGATCGATCAGATTGCGCGCGCGCATTTCTTAACTTTATGCGACAGTTGTTTTTGGTACTTTGGTGTTTAGTGAACTTTATCATTTGTAGTTTTTGCATTATTTGTAATAATAATGACAACCTTTTCGTCGTCCGAATATGCGGATATGATTGTATTACGTGGGTTCTTGTTGATATGAAAAAAACACCAGTGCTTTCCTAATTACTGAACAAATTTCATTAGAGTGATGTGTAGAATTACTGAAATAGGTAATTCGTGATAACAATGGCAGCCATTTTGAGAATTTGAAAATTTTGTGCTACCTTTTACGTGGGTTTGTGTTAAGTGGGTTTTTGTTGATATGAAAAATACACCAGTGCTTGCCTAACGACTGACCAAATTTCATTGGAGTGATGTGTAGAATTACTGAAATAGGTAATTCGTCAATAAATGTGTGTAAACTACCTCCGTAGCTCCGTCTGCCGCATAGCACACGTTGCCGTTTTTACAAAGGTCAGTAACCTAAAGTCATATTGGTCTACAAATGGTGTTTCGTTTTGTAACTCATATTTTATATTTTTTTTTGTTTGAAATTTTTATTTTTTTTATTTTGGCCCAGGGTCTTTTTTGATGATATAAAACATTTTATAGGCATCAAAGCTACGTCCTTTTTAAATAAATGCCCCTATGGTAGCGCCACCCTGTATAACCTATGATGACCCAAATCTATATCGCTTAATAAATATCATTTAAAATCTGTAAAATGGCAACACTTTTTTGACTCTTAGTAAATGTCAATAATGTCATATTCAATTTATTTTGTTTGTTATTTGTTTTGCTCGTGCGCATTGTGAATGTTTGTGGATCTTTTACGATTTCTGGCTTTTTCTTTCGGATTTCTACCCTAACCAAACGATTAACTCATTCCTTTCGACTCAAAACTACGAAATACTGTAACAATCCTTATAAAAGTACGTACACACCTAATGCTTTTTTGAGCATAAAAAGTACTTCTTGTAATAAAACTATGCATGTGACTGACCTCTAATCAATCTCAAAATTCTAGTTTAACACTCTTTTATCGAATGGTAATAACAACTACTACGATTTTTGACGGTCCGCACCTGGGCCGGCTGTCTCTAAGAAAAATGGGCATTGTTCTTTATGGTATTAAGGCCCGTTCACTGCCTGCATCGGTGGGCGGCAGCGGAAGCAACTTCGATGGCGATAGCGTTTGGATGTCAAAACCGCTGCCGCTGCCACCCGCCGCTGCTGGTCGTGAACGGGCCGTTAGATGAGATATAGTTACCCTGAGTATAGCGGCAGTATCGACCATCTCCCGCATGAAGGTGCTCTGCCCCTTGCACTCCGCGTCGCTGGCGCCGATCCTGGCGGCCACGGCGCGCAGGCGCGGGATGTGCGCGCTGGCGGCCGCGACCGGAGCCCCCGCGTGCGCCAACACCGCGGCCGCGCCGCACGAGCGCATCCACGTGGACTTGCCGCCCATGTTGGCGCCCGTCACTATGTGCAGCACGCCCGAGCCTGGGGGCACGACGCGTACGTTACATGTATACAGTTTGGCACGGGCGCACGAGCGCATCCACGTGGACTTGCCGCCCATGTTGGCGCCCGTCACTATGTGCAGCACGCCCGAGCCTGGGGGCACGACGCGTACGTTACATGTATACAGTTTGGCACGGGCGCACGAGCGCATCCACGTGGACTTGCCGCCCATGTTGGCGCCCGTCACTATGTGCAGCACGCCCGAGCCTGGGGGCACGACGCGTACGTTACATGTATACAGTTTGGCACGGGCGCACGAGCGCATCCACGTGGACTTGCCGCCCATGTTGGCGCCCGTCACTATGTGCAGCACGCCCGAGCCTGGGGGCACGACGCGTACGTTACATGTATACAGTTTGGCACGGGCGCACGAGCGCATCCACGTGGACTTGCCGCCCATGTTGGCGCCCGTCACTATGTGCAGCACGCCCGAGCCTGGGGGCACGACGCGTACGTTACATGTATACAGTTTGGCACGGGCGCACGAGCGCATCCACGTGGACTTGCCGCCCATGTTGGCGCCCGTCACTATGTGCAGCACGCCCGAGCCTGGGGGCACGACGCGTACGTTACATGTATACAGTTTGGCACGGGCGCACGAGCGCATCCACGTGGACTTGCCGCCCATGTTGGCGCCCGTCACTATGTGCAGCACGCCCGAGCCTGGGGGCACGACGCGTACGTTACATGTATACAGTTTGGCACGGGCGCACGAGCGCATCCACGTGGACTTGCCGCCCATGTTGGCGCCCGTCACTATGTGCAGCACGCCCGAGCCTGGGGGCACGACGCGTACGTTACATGTATACAGTTTGGCACGGGCGCACGAGCGCATCCACGTGGACTTGCCGCCCATGTTGGCGCCCGTCACTATGTGCAGCACGCCCGAGCCTGGGGGCACGACGCGTACGTTACATGTATACAGTTTGGCACGGGCGCACGAGCGCATCCACGTGGACTTGCCGCCCATGTTGGCGCCCGTCACTATGTGCAGCACGCCCGAGCCTGGGGGCACGACGCGTACGTTACATGTATACAGATGGACATTATGGAAACACGTGTATACAAATAATATGGCAACACAAAACATACACACATACATAAACTCACGCCTGTTTCCCGGAGGCGTAGGCAGGGACTACGGAACGCCATTTGCAACGATCCTGACATACCTCTCTTGTTTCATTCCCTCCCATCAAGTTTCATGCATGCTATTCTGTTTAGGGTACTTCTCACTTGTCCTTTTTTGAGGATGTCTCCAATCTAGTCAGAAAACGTCCGCCTAGGTCTTTCCCTTTGTCCTGTCCCATTCACACTTGCCTTATATATCTTCTTTGTCAGTCTTTCGTCATCCATCCTCTCCATGTGCCCAAACCATCTTAACAATCTTAAACTCAACACAAAACTGGGTATTATAAAAAAATATCATATACATACCTCGACGAAACTCCACATCATTAGGTATAAACGAGATACCCTCCTGTATCTCAAGACACGGGTGCCGTAACTCTTTCAGAATAAACTCATCCAAGTTGTCAGTGATGACGGGACGGCAGTATGGTGCCGGAGCACATGTCGCGGCCACCGCGAACGAAACTAGCACGTCGAGACGGGACAGGATGTGGGACAGGCAGAATAGACATTCTGAATAGCCAGCTAGAAAAATAAATATAGGTATATGATTTTCTAAGTTTCATTATTACAAAAAAATACTGCTGTTGGCAACATCAAAGGACCTAGACAAGTGGCATTCGATCAGCGGTATTGCTATTCACTAAGGTCGGTGTTCACCGACACTTTATGGTTGTCCTTCCGTTAAATTAATCTAACAATGCGCGCGCAGTACTAAGTACGCATCCTATCCCATGTAACAATGCGCGCGCAGAACTAAATAAGCAAGTTAACAGTTGGTTTGCCAATCGCCGGTTATATCATTGTCGGTGAACTTGGGTCTAAGTGCAAAAATCGGCTGCGATTTGTCACATTCTCAACAAAGAATCTATATATTAAAAGAATTTGTGTTTTATAATACGAGTCGGCCAGCCCGTTCTACGCAACCGATTCGCATGATTTTTTTTTAAATGAAAGCTCTTGCTGCATGGATTTGTCATCAAGCATTAGAAATTACCTAACTTGCACATTCATGAAGTTATATGCAAAAACAGTTTTCTCCCATACATTTTTTATGTTTTCGTAGCCGTAGTCAATGACTTTCTGCTTCTATATATCTGGTTCTCATTGAGGTAGGCGTTTCGTTATAGGCCTAAAACACGCGCTGAAAAGTGCTCTTTCATTTGATGGTATGCTCATTTAAATTGGGTAAGTTTGAAGGAAGATAGGTGTGGACATTGAACTTATTTTTCAATATTTTCCTATAAATTTCTTAAGATTCCATTGCTTTCTCTCTACATGGACGGTTCTAAATTCAAAAATATTTTTATGGCATCTAATAAGTTCCTTGTGGTAACTGCCAGGAAGAAACGTTATGCCTCCTTAAGCTGACCTTGCCTTACTTTCATACAGTTGTGAGTGTGGTGGTGTATAAAATTATACCCGATGTTGGTCAAATTATCACTATAGTGAATTATCGCTGATGGCAGGTAATATTCCCCCAATGTTACCAGTTAACCCTTAATGCTGGGTGAACTGATCTCTGATGTTGAGTAATTTTCCTTACGTTTTATGTTAGGAAAATTTTTGTGTTTTTAAATTACGGACTTTCTTCGGGCATCCAAATTTTTTTATGTGGAACATATTACAGCGGTTCATAGTACTATTGTCACATAATTATATTATTCCAATTGGTAGTTATGGTAGAAATTGTAGCTTTGGTAAGAATAGTAGTTTTAAGAGAAAAGGTAGTACTTTTGACAGCACCGACGGTTTTGGTAGAAATGGTAGTTTTGAAAAAATGGTAGATATGATAGTGTTAGTACGAATAGTAGTTTTGGTACAAATAGTAGTTTTGATAGGAATAGTATTTTCGTTAGGAATAGTCGTTTTGGTAGAAATTGTATTTTTGCCATATATGTATTATAGTTTTGGTAGCAAGGTTACTTACGATTGCTACCAAATCAGCCATTCCTACCAAAACTACAATTTCGACCAAAATTATAAACGTCATTATTACATTTCTAAATTATGATGGATTAATCACACCCATACACAAAACGAAATAAATAGTGCTTCTCACAGAAATATTTACTTAGCTGGATAACAAATAAAACCTATTTTCTTACTTATAAAAAAGTTGTGTATCTATATTTTTAATTTTGATGATTTTGATAGTAAAATATTGACAGATAAAGAAAAAAGTGAAGTTAGCGTAAGTTAGTAACTTAAGTTTCTGATTTAATAACGTATTTTTTTGAGTAGTTGTGTTTTCAATTATTATTATGGTTCTTGGAAGGAAATTGAAAAATGCTCAGAGAAAGTTTGAACAAAGAATCTTGGTCAATGACGTGCCTGTTGGAGATTTGGTACCGGATGGTCCTCCTACTGCTAAAAAATACGGGTGGAAACAGGTTCAGATTTGATTAATGCTACCATCAACAATTTTCAAGTGATTTCCATTCTTTGTGACGGAAATTGCTTATTCCGCGCAATTTCTTATTGTTTATATGGAAGTGAGAATAAACATTATGAAATTCGTTTGGCCACTACAATGTACTCACCATACCTATATGTACCTAAGAGCTATTTATAATATTAAAATATGCTGTGGAGCAGCACGGGTCCTCTAGTCTATATATTAAAAGAATTTGTGTTTTATAATACGAGTCGGCCAGCCCTTTCTACCCAACCGATTCGCATGTTTTTTTTTTAAATGAAAGCTCTCGCTGCGTAGATTTTTCATCAAGCATTAGAAATTACCTAACTTGCACATTCATCAAGTTATATGCAAAAACAGTTTTCTCCCATACATTTTTTACGTTTTCGTAGCCGTAGTCAATGACTTTCTGCTTCTATAAATCTGGTTCTCATTGAGGTAGGCGTTTCGTTATAGGCCTAAAACACGCGCTGAAAAGAGCTCTTTCATTTGATGGTATGCTCATTTAAATTGGGTAAGTTTGAAGGAAGATAGGTGTGGACATTGAACTTATTTTTCAATATTTTCCTATAAATTTCTTAAGATTCCATTGCTTTCTCTCTACATGGACGGTTCTAAATTCAAAAATATTTTTATGGCATCTAATAAGTTCCTTGCGGTAACTGCCAGGAAAAAACGTTATGCCTCCTTGCCATACTTTCATACGGGTGAGTGTGGTGGTGTGTAAAATTATATCCGATGTTGCTAAAATTATCACTATAGTGAATTATCGCTGATTGCAGGTAATATTCTCCGAATGTTACCAGTTAACCCTTAATGTTGCGTGATCTGATTTTTCGTGTTTTAAATTACGGACTTTCTTCGGGCATCTTATTTTTTTTTATGTGGAACATATTACAGCGGTTCATAGTACTATTGTCATATAATTATATTATTACAAGTGGTAGTTATGAAAGAAATTGTAGTTTTGGTAAGAATAGTAGTTTTGAGAGAAAAGGTAGGTACTTTTAACCTCTCGTGTGTTTTGTCAAGGATCCTTGACAGGGTGCGTCAACTGTTTAGTCAAGGATCCTTGACACGACGAAAACTTGTGAATTATTGTTCAAAATTAAATTCTATGCGTTTTACTTATGATTGTTATTTGTTTGAATCGATTCTGAACTAACAAATGAACCAATGACAACAGTTACCTATCTTATTAGTCCTAAAACCCCGCCAATACATCAGTTCAAAAATGTTGAACCGAAGTTGACCTTGAAACCGAGTTGAAACTTGAAACTGTTCAATATTTTGAGTAATTTACGCTAATAAGGTAAGTGAATACTATTGTATATTGAAATTTATTCAGTTTAGATCATGTTTAGCCAAAGAGATATTCAAAATACATAGAAATAGGTAATAATTTCGTCTCCAAAAGTTTGACGTCACACTGGCCGATAGTTAACGTATTTTGTATAACAATTTTCTTTCAAAACATGTTTACACGTATTTGAGGTTTTTATATCATTATGAGTGCAAACTTATCTTATTTCTAAAAGTATTACAAGTTATATGCAACAATATCGAGATGTTTTTATAAATGTAGTTTTTTCAAGTATATCTCAAGGGTCACACACACATACGCAATTTCAAGTGCCGGTCGGTCGTGTACATGTACACGGCGGCGGCCATATTGTTTTTGTTGTGATACAGGCTGTGAATACTTTTTTGTCTTCAATTTGATTTTTGAGTAGTTTGTTGTATGCCATGTATACATTTTTATATTTTTCCAGCGCAAAAGGACATACAGGCAGAACACACGTCCAAAAAGCAAGAAAATGTACCATACCCTAGAAGAATTGTATTTTTAATATATATATTTTTTTATTTTCATATATTTTTTTATTTTTACATTTTAATTGTTATATAAATATATATTAATATGAATACGTTAGTTTTATTTAAATAAATAATAGTCCCAACCACTTCCACAAGTTTCGATAAATTTGTTCGCTATTCAATATTTTTCTATACTTTTACGAATTTACGGCCAAGGACGTAAAGTCATAAAATTATAAATATTCATTTACATAGTATTCTCAATAAAATAATAAAAATAAGAATCTCGTTTTTATTACCTCAAACATCACAATATATTGCCAAACAGAACATACTGTATGTTGTCAAGGATCCTTGACAAAGACAGATGAGCGAAGTTTACGCGGTGACGTCACGACACTGATCCTTGACTAAACATACGAGCGACAATGCAATTCACGCACACATGCATACGCCTCAGCTCGCGATAAAAAATGCTGTGGCAGGCATTCTCGACAGATGTTTAGATTTATTTTGTCTCTATGGTATAGTACTCTGTTATGTTATTGAATTGCCCTGTTTATTTACTCTGTGGTAGCATAGAGAACGTTCACTCATTTTCAACCAAACATGCCAAAACGTGCGCGCAACTGAACACTGTCAACTTCTAGGACATTTTACATATTTGCGTAAAAATATATGTTTTTATCCACTAAACCTGGTGAGTTTACAGTGTTTATCACTAAATGAATGTTGTATGTATCAAAATAAATAACAATAAACAGCTTAGGGTAAGTAACTTTGTTATGATTGATAAACGAATGTTGAAAATTTTTGCCAATGAACTGAGATTTTGACAATATTTTGGCAGTTTTCAAACTGCTATTTTATATTATTTTTCTTATGAGGAGCTTATTTTGTTTATATCAGATGATATATCGGTTATTTATCTGTATGACAATAACAATATTTAGTGGGAAAGTAAACAAAATCCATATAAATAAAGATAATTTTATTAGGTAGGTAAAACTTTCGGGAATGTCACATTTTGTAGGCCTGTCAAATAAAAACAAAATACAATCATAGTAAAATAAATAGTTTGAGATACTCTTTAGTTATCTGGTTTTCTATAACAATCACAATATTCAGTTTGTGTTAACATAGTCATGAAATATTTCAAAATATATAAACATAGCGCATCGCGCCGCGCGCGCTTCGAAATGTCAGACACACAAAGGAATACACTATGTTTTCGTTAATGACGTACGAGAGGTTAATTTGACAGCACCGGCGGTTTTGGTAGAAGTGGTAGTTTTGAAAAAATGGTAGATATGATAGTGTTAGTACGAATAGTAGTTTTGATAGGAATAGTATTTTCGGTAGGAATAGTAGTTTTGGTAGAAATGGTATTTTTGGCATATATTGTAGTTTTGGTAGCAATGTTACTTACAATTGCTACCAAAGCTACCATTCCTACCAAAACTACAATTTCGACCAGAACTATAAACGTCATTATTACATTTCTAAATTATGATGGATTAATCACACCCATACACAAAACAAAATAAATCGTGCTTCTCACAGACATATTTAGCTGGATAACAGAAATAAAACCTATTTTCTTACTTATAAAAAAAGTTGTTTTTCTATATTTTTAATTTTGATAGTAAAATATTGACAGATACTTAAAGAAAAAAGTGAAGTTAGCGTAAGTTAGTCACTTAAGTTTCTGATTTAATAGCGTATTTTTTGTGAGTAGTTGTGTTTTCAATTATAATGATGGTTCTTGGTAGGAAATTGAAAAATGCTCAGATAAAGTTTGAACAAAGAATCTTGTTCAATGGCAAATCGCTGTTGGAGACTTGGTACCGGATGGTCCTCCTACTCCTAAAATAATACGGGTGGTAACGGGTTCAGATTTGAATAATTCTACCATCAACAATTTTATTTTCAAGTGATTTCCATTCTTGGTGACGGTAATTGCTTATTCCGCGCAATTTCTTATTGTTCATATAAAAGTGAGAATAAACATTATGAAATTCGTTTGGCCACTGTTGATAACATAGTCAATAAGTAGGTATATAGTAACTTCATTGTTGGGGACGAAGCATAATTATGGCCATGACCAGACCATTACAAATGCAACAGATTACAAACGTGTGATGGGTGGCAATGGACAGTACGCAGGGCATGCTGAACTTCAGAGTGTAAGTGAGCTATATCCCGAGTGTCAATTCAGAGTTCACCTGGAAAACAGTAATACGATTACTGACTATGGTATTGGCGAAATTGTTCATAACTTGCTATTTTCTGGGCACCTGGACGAAGGACATTACAGTGTCCTAATGGAAAGAATGGTAGGGCAGCACAGTCATATTGAAGAACTTTCTTTCGTCAATGTTCAGTTATACATATTATATATATCCCTATTGCGCGACAAACTATTCAGTAATGCCAAAGTCTATATAATACCGTAATGCCAAGGAGGAAATTTCACGATACCTAAGGTGCAACGCAAAGCCAATGTTGTGAGAAAAGAAGTTTTGTGATATATATATTTTTGGTTAGAATATTATCTTTTTACTTATTAGATAAGGCTACAATGTACTCATCATACCTACATGTAAGAGCTTTTTTATAATATTAAAATATGCTGTGGAGCAGCACGGGTCCTCTAGTTACTATAATATTTCTATGACAGCCAAAGTGAGTGAGACTCTATTAACAACTTCTCAATTGACAATTCTTTCAATGTGTCATGCAGAGATGGTAATCTGAAAAATGTGTAGCACATACATATATCATACTAATATTATAAAGAGGAAAACTTTGTATTTTTGTTTGTAATGGATAAACTCAAAAACTACTGGACGAATTATAAAAATTCTTTCACCATTAGAAAGCTACATTATCTGCGAGTAACATAGGCTATATTTTATTTTAGAAAAATAGGCGTCCGTAAGATATTTGGGTTTTTCGGGTACGCGAAGTAGTTCCCTCAGGATGCGGGTGAAACCGCGGGAAACGGCTAGTATACGATAAAAAGGTATAAGCAATTTGAAGACAGCAAAAGCACATGTCCTGCCTTTTCGTTCTTTTTAATTGACAGAAAATCTTACCAGCAATGCCGACTATCTCAGCAACAACTTTATCCTGCTCTTTCTCATATGTAGACTTGATAGAAGTATATTCATCAGTAATGTTGTCTAACGCGCTAGTTTTGAATCTAACACCTCCCTTGACTGCGTCTATTATGGTATACTTCTTGTTGCCACGCAAAGCTTGTTCCTCTTTTAAAGTTACTCTGTAAATAGAAAAGCCAATTTTAGGTGGTGCCGTTTTTATGTGTGGTCAGACATTAGAAAAACGTGATTGTATGTTCCTCTTTATAATCAAAAAGGGATTGTTGTTTACAAAATAGAAATAGAGGAGCCAGCTAGTACTTTCTATATTTAGATGTAATATGTCTGATACCATGAATAAATTGGGTACATATTTGTATTCTATTCAAACCACACAAAATTGCCTTTGATTGAACGTCTTGAACACATTCCAACCAACATTTTAGGTTTAAGTGAAAATCACGTTGTATTGTGTTCCACTCAATGTTAAGTAATTATGCATTGACAAGTAAAAAATGATTATGTAACATACCTGAAATAAAATCCGTTCTGTGGGTTACTCTCCAACTTGATGGTCTTGCCGGCATCCAAGCCGAGGTCCCTCGCAGCCTTATTGAGTTCCTTTTCAGCTGAAGACTGCAACTCCTCCAGTTGTTCGCTCAAGTTCTGGAGCTGTTCATCAAATGATGGCTTCACGAGATAGTCGCCTGGAAGTACGGATTTAAACCGCGTTGGTACATACGGTTAGTCTAATGTAACATTGACGAATTTTAAACTTGGAAAATAGCCAGAGATAAGTGTATAATTTCAATGACAACATATTTTTATTACTGAGTAATTTGCGGTTAAAAATTTGTTTCTCTAAACAGGCAAAATATTAACATTAATATGATAGAAATAACCAACAGTTGTTACTGTAAGCCCGTAAGGTATAGCAATGCAGCTTGCAATTTTGTCCCCAATACGGCAATATTCACGCCTTACCTGGGATTTAAAGTTTAAACACTTACTTGCCTCAATGTGTATTAATTAATACACATCGCGCTTTTATTTTTCCAACAAACGTATCACCATGTGGTAGTATGAAAATGATTAAAAACAAAACTTTTTGTTAGTCTTAACCTACCTCTATCAACAGCCTCCATATCTATGGTTGTTTCGATCATCTGTTGGAATTTGCCGAGGTCTTCATTGAGCTCTGATATCGGTTCCGTGAGAGACGAGTGTACGGTCGCATTCTCTGCTTCGGCTAAGCATTGCAGTAATGATGGCAGTCTGTTGAGTGCCTGGAAATATACCAATATGTTGAAATCGGATCTAAGACGAAGAAACGAAGTAGCAGACATTATTGTGCATGAACTAAAAAAATATGCTGAATTGTAAATTATATATGGCAACATTTAGTATTATACTAAATAATTTAATTGAAAATATACCACATATTGATAAAATGCAATAGTTGATATTGCATTGTATCAATATGTGGTATATTCGTATTGCATAACAACGTTTGCACAGGTGATTACTTGGATGAGTGACCGTGTGATGAATTTACAGAGTGCGACCGAGCTTCGGAGGGCACGTAAAACTGTCGGTCACGGTTCCGGAAAAGAATTGTAATTCCGTGTCGGGGGCTTACGGGTGGTCTGATAACTCCGACACCAGAGTTGGCCACAGACACACGAAAAAGAAAGAAAATAAAATTTTACCTGATAAATCCTATAACAATCGTGTAAATTGGCCTTCTTTCTAGTGAGTCTTCTAGCCAAAGCTTGTAGGTCTGGTATCCTTCTCAAATGGTCTTCATGCAATTGTAACCGCAGTTGTGAGTTGCCCATCAGCAACTCTACGACGTCTAGGCGCTCGTTTATGAGGTTTATGTCGCGGAGAGGTTGCCGTAGCCATTGTGCTAGAAGCCTGAAAAACGAGGTTGGTCGTAAATGTAGTTATGCACGGGTAAATATTCTTGTAGGTACTATACGGATGACTAATTAATTACTGGCTGGATGAAACGAAATAGTTACCATATTTCTTTATATAGGTACCAAATTAATTGGTAGGTACCTATACTACCTTGGTCGACTCATTCAACCTATGTCGAAAACGGAAATGCAATCTTTCAGACTGCCTCCGTGGTCCAGACTGCCTCCGTAGTCCAGTGGATAGCGTATGCGACTGCTGATCGGAGGTCCCGGGTCGGGCAATAGTGTGTTACTGGGTTTTTCCTAATTTTCAATAGCAGCACGGAGTCTGTTGATGTTGCCGGAAACGGCAATAGGCTCGCCTGCTATTACGTGGGACCGTGGGTGCGAACGAGGCAGTAAATGTAAATGTAGAAGCATTAAGTAATTCATAACATATAACATAACATAACATAACTTCACGCCTTGTTATCCCCGAAGGGGTAGGCAGAGGTGTATTACACACCCACACTTCGCCAGTTATGTTTCAGTCCCAATGTAATAGGGGGCGAGCCTATTGCCATCTACCGGGCACATCAATTAGCGAGCGATAATTAATGTATAATGCACACATAACTTCGAAAAGTCATAGGTGTGTGCCCGGGGTACCTGGGGATGGAACCCGAGACCATCGTCTCTGCAGTCCGTTACGTACACCACTGGGCTATCGCCGTAATTCGTTTAAGTAATTCAATTTAAAAAATTGACGTTCATAAGCGGCAACTTGTAGCCTAGATGAATAAACGAGTTTTGACGTTTGACTTTGACCCAAATATTCGAAATGTGGGTTGCACCCACATTTCGCGAATATTTGGGTCAAAGTTATTACACCTCTGCCTACCCCTTTGGGGATACAGGTGTAAGACTATAAAAATAATAATAAATAATTGTAAAGCGGATAGATATTGCTAATTTTGGGGGACTTCACTAATTGTACTCTCATTTTCCTAACTAAGACAAATATATAGAAGATCAGACAGCATAAACTGAGAATGCATACAAAAATTAACCTTACCAACCAAAGGCGACTTTTATAACATTTCTGAAAATATGTACACAAAAATATAGTTTAATAAAATAGCGGGTCAATGGCAATCTAAATTGGATCAGTCTAAAACTTAGCTACAAATAAGGAATTTTCAGTACCGGTTATAAGTTCCTGTAATGTGCAGGTAATAAGGCACGCAGTACAAGTTAGTAAGTGTGCCATTGTTTGTGGAACAGGACCACACCTGCACTCCAGATTGCATTTGTCAATAAATCCCCACCTAAGCAATTATATAAAATGAAGTACCTTTTGCCTTGCTGCGTGCGACACCTATCGAGTAGTCCGTACAAGCTGCGAGACGGCGCGTTGGACGCGTCGCCCAGTTCTGGGAATATGTTGAGAGCTGACAGCGCCGCCGAATCCAGGTGTAGGAAACATTCCGCTTGGATGGTTGATAGGCGAAACCTGGAATAATGAAATATGATTTGGAATAACGTGTAATATGTTGTTTGGTTTTATCTTTCTAGCTTTTGACGACCGGTTGGCGCAGCGGGAGTGTAAGCGACCGCTATGCCGAAGGTCGCGGGTTCGATTTCCGCTCAAGTCAAACATTCGTGTGCTTACTGAACATGGATGTTTCTATGTATACCTAATATTTTATGCATAGTATGTATTTACAAAAAAGTATATATATGTTTATCCATTAACTAGTACTCATAGTACAAGCTCTGCTTAGTTTGGGACTAGATGGTGATGTGTGTATGTGGTAGAATATATTACTTTAGCGTTGTTCGGGTTAGTCTTAAAACTAGGGGCTGATATCACCACTATCTGCTTGTTTAAATTTCAGGTACAAAAATATATCTTAAATGTTAGTAACAAGAATCTAATACCAGTATTAGATTCTCGTTCAGAATCGTGTACATACGATCCTGTAATCCATCCGTAGACTTACAAAACAGCCTGTATAACATAACAACAATAGCACATTTCCAAATGACGTAATAATAATAATTTATACAAACCTGCCAAAATTAGTGTTATCGCCTAACAGAGCGGCGTATTTAATAGCCGCCACTAAACTAGTCATGGCGACTTCTTTTCTCGTCTCTGGAAACGCGTTAGCATCCTGCTGTTGATTTTCTTTGAACTTCAACAACCGATTGAGGTCCTGAATAAGTCCTTTGGTAGAAAACTCGGTTTTCTTCAACTTAGTCACTGTGACGTTTGTGCGTTCCATGACCTTTTTAAGGGCTTTGTACTGAAAAGTATGAAAAGATTATTGAAACTTCCATGTCTTAGAAGACGGTACTTTAACGAAGTGTAATGCTCCTGTAACGGCAAACCTAAACTCCATACAAAAATGTCAAATATGTACATATCTCAGGTAGCCAAATTCATGGATCGATCGAATATTGAAACTGGCCGTTAACTGACGTTACGGCCACCGGTAGTCCGTCCCACTTACTTCTTGTATAGGGGAGGAAAATTACTGGAAGTTAAATACGAACATAACTACGAAATATCAGCGGTGTGGTGCTAACTGTAACGTCTACCATTAGTCCGCCATTTATTTCGGTTAGCATCCCCACTCGGCTATCCCTGCCTAATGGGCGCCATACACGTTACGGTTTACCGGAGAGGTTTACCTGTGCAGGTATACCTGCGCAGTTATAACGGAGTGTGTGTGGGAATGCACCTGTGCAGTTTTATGTATAAGTTTGACCTGCGCAGGTAACCTCTCCGGTAGACCGTAGCGTGTATAGCCTACATAACCAAATTCCAAACAATGATCCTAGCGGTATCCCAGTTGCATCCCGGAGTCGAGGTCATCATCCGCTTGCTAATCTAACCGGCACACAGTGTAACGAATGTATGGGAGAAACATTAAAAAATCATAAGTTCATTTTAAGGGCATATTATAATTTGTAAACTATTAAGTCTTTTCTATTACCTATTGCCCTCTCCTCAGTTACAAACTAAGGAAAGGAATCAATACGTTTTTATATAAAAAACCGGTCAAGTGCGAGTCGGACTCACGCACCGAGGGTTCCGTACAAACCTGTAGGTATATAAGTAAAAGTTCACCAGTCATACATAGTTATGGTATTTTTATTGCAAAATGAAATCCATAATATTACAGTATGGAAAGCTGAAGGAGCATAAATTAAAGAAAAAGTGTCTTTGTCGTTTGTAATCAGTCATCCTTTATTTTATATTAACATATATCGCTTATTTAATATTTAATATAACTTAAATACCTATACCAGCCTTGCAAAAGTCAGCTGATGAATGATGGTAAGATTTTTTATCAAAGTTATTGATTTACAAAGTTTTAGTGACTATTAGAAATCTGCACTGTTACAAAAATACTAAATAATAAAGAATTTTTAATAATTATAGTATTTTTTGCTATGAAAATAAAACTATTACTAGGTGACTATTTGCACTATATAAAATAAACAACTTCCATCGGGAGGCATAGGTATTTTACTATGTAAAATAGTATTTTCGTTGACAATTAATGCAACTATAGCCATAATTATATTGTGATAGTACGTCAAACTGTCCACAGCATGTCCACACTCAATCTACTGCTCCCTGTCCACACTACGGTTATGAAAGAGCGCGTATGTCATAGTGACGTCTACATAACAAGCTGGCTGGTCGTTAACCAGAATAATTAGCAAAAAGGTTTGAAGACGGTGTAATTATTTGAAATCTCAATCAGCCTATCGCAGTCCACTGCTGGACATAGGCCTCCCAACACGCACCACAGTACACGGTCCTCAGCCTTCCGCATCCTTTATCTGGGCTATAAGACGTTGCTTCGTACCAAATTTCAAGATTTTGAGTTCACCGGAAGTACCCTGTAGGTTTTGATTCCCTTGCGAGTAGTCGTGAGTTTGAAAATATGCTTATATTGCTCTTTCTTTTGATTGCGTTAACATAGAAGTTTGATTTTGTTACAGCCTAACGGTGTTATATACAAGGGCGGATCCAGGGGAGGGGTCATGGGGGTCATGACCCCCCTCTGAGCTGGTTCCAGAACTTAGGTGGACCACTAATTAAACATAAAGATTTTATTTAAGTAAATATTTTGTCACCATACAGATTTAATGTAACTACATACCTTCAATATTTAATTAGTTTAAAATATAATAACTTTATATGATGGCAAAGGTTTTAGACCAGGGTAGATAATTTTTGAAACGATAGAAAATTATAGTAGGATGAAACCCAATGGAAAAGAAAGAGAATATAGCAAGAATTTAAGGAAAAATAAATTACGGGCGATCTGAAGTCGGAAGAGAATGGGGTTGCGATTTTAAGGGTAAAAAGGGTTTATCTCGATTGCCAGCAAAACTTCAAGTCCTACGGGAAAAACGTCAATGGCAAAGATGTAGGTAATAAAAAGTGCTACAACTTTTGTATTTACACTTTATTCACACAATGTCTTAATTTATATGAAAAATTCATTCAAATAACCAAGATTTTGGTTTTTTATTTTTAACTTTTACAATAGTTTTTCTTTTACACGAAATTTGGTGAAAACTTGCCTTATTATGTTCCAAACACACTGTTAATGTTTTTAATTAAAAATATTTATTTTTACACCTTATTTTGACTTAATATCGGAATAAAACCATCATTTTCAATTTAAAATTCTCACGTCAATATATCAGCTTTCTTTTTTAAATTGTTCGGCGTTTTGTTCGTTGAAATCTCTACTTTCTGATGGTGTGAATAAAATATACATTACTAAGGTAAAAGTTCTCAGAAAATGCAAAGAAATGAAACAACCTGAGACCGATTTTTTTTATTATAATGTACTATTTTGAGCGATTTATTACGAATTAACACTTTAGTTACTCGAAAAATGTAAGATTCCTTGCTTCATTGATAGAAAAGAACTTGCAAATCGAAATATACTACTAAAATTAACAACCAAATAAGTCTATATATAATAAGACATCTACAATATTTTGAGAAAGTTATAGAATCTTCTCTAAATTACAGCGTAGACCGCCCAGATCCACCTAGCCCTTCCCCTTTTCTCTATAAAATAACGAATGATGGGCTAAAATTTTCTGTGGGTCACTCAGGTACCTACATACATTATCTTAAAATAGCGATAAATAGGACTTTACGCTATAATTTAAAGAAGATTCTATAACTTTCTCAAAATATTGTAGATGTCTTATTAATTATTAAATGAAATGAAATGAAATAGTTTTTTATTTGCAACTCCAATGCAGTAGTAACAATATTAACAGTAGTATTAACTTATTTGGTTGTTAATTTTAGTTGTATATTATATCGATTTTTAAGTTCTTATTTATCAATGTAGCATGGAATCTTACGTTTTTCGAGTAATTAAAGTGTTAATTTTAATAATTATTTAAAAATTGTACATTATGATTAAAAAAATCGGTCTTGAGGTTTTTTCATTTCGTTGCATTTTCTGAGAACGTTTACCTTAGTAATGTATATTTTATTCACACCATCAGAAAGTAGAGATTTCAAGGCACAAAACGCCGAACAATTAAAAAAAAAGCTGATATATTGACGTGAGAATGTTCAATTGAAAATAAGGGTTTTATTTCGATTTAAGTCAAAATAAGGCGTAAAAATAAATACTTTAAATAAAAAACATAAACATTGTGTTTGGAACATAAAAAGGCAAGTTTTCACCAAATTTCGTGTAAAAGAAAAGAACTATTGTAAAAGTTAAAAATAAAAAACCAAAAACTTGGTTATTTCAATTTTTTACATAAATTATGAGGTTGTGTGAATAAAATGTAAATATGAAAGTTGTAGATCTTTTTATTACCTACAACTTTGCCATTGACGTTTTTTTCCGTAGGACTTGTAGTTTTGCTGGCAATCGAGATAAACCCTTTTTTACCCTTAAAATCGCAACCCCATCCACTTCCCGACCTCAGATCGCCCGTCATTTATTTTTCCTTTAATGATCGCTATATTCTCTGCCTTCTCCAAGGGGTCTCAACCTACTGTAATTTTATTTAACTTTTTACCGTTTTGTAACGTATCTGCACTTTTATTTGGTATGTTATTTACATTTTTAAATAGGAAACTCAACCTTAAAATTAAACTACTCTTCTACCTGCGTAATTATATACATTCTTATAACATGTATTACAATAAATTAAACTAGGTACTTAAAAACCTTAACTATCCAAAACTAACGAAAAACAAAAGAGGCAATACAACTATGAAGCGTCAAAAAATTCCTCCGCCACGCTGTCGACTGGTAGCGTGCCCAGAAGTCTGGCAGCATTGCCACGTTGTATGGCAATGCTTATTTTCTTTGCGAAATACGAACCAGCCTTCTGGTCACGGGAAGCATCAATCAGCCTTCTGGCGATTTCTTTTTATAGAACGTGTGCACTAGGGCCCCATGGCCCCAGCGTTTCGACCCCAAACGGCTCAAAAACGTAATTACCCGCTAGGTTTCCATATTTACGCCGTTTGAGGGCCTCCGCCGATGCAGCAGCAGCGCCCGCTGATCCAGCTGTACTTGAAAGATGTGATGGCGCAAGGGTATCGACGCATGTCGCGTCCCACACCAAAGGCCTACCCATCTTCCAAGGTAATAACGTCATACCGTCTGGTCTCTTCTAATAGTCGCGTACCAAGCCATTAGGTTCAAGATGAGCTGGTACTCCGGCGGTGACAAGAGCTCGACGGAGTATGTCATTAATATGGGCATGTCGGGAAATACGCCCAGCACTCCTGCTGCACGATAGGCCATGGTGGCCAAGACTGTCGACGGCTTCACTGCAGTGACAGCGATGCGGAGAAACGCAAACAGCTCCCAAGCGCAAGCAAGAAGCGATGCGGAATCTGCACTGGTCTATTACGTACATTAATTAAATACCAACTTTTTACTTGTATCTATTGTTATCAAAATTAAATTATAAGTTCTTGACTTGACCACCACTATGTGACCCCCTCCTGGCGCCAAAGCTGGATCCGCCCTTGGTTATATACCTGAGTATTTGATATGAATTTCAATTTAACACATACACCCGTTCAAGAGAAAGGGGTAGATATTAACTTTAAATTTATTAAAAATATTTTTTTAAATGCTGTAACTGAAAAAATACGGTTTTCGCAATTTTTCCTTTATAAGTGATATAAGACGTTGCTTCGTACGCAATTTCAAGATTTTGAGTTCACAGAAAGTACCCTGTAAGTTTTGATTCCTTTGCGAGTAGTCGCGAGTTTGAAAATATGCTTATATTGCTCTTTCTTTTGATTGCGTTGACATAGAACTTTGATTTTGTTGCAGCCTAACGGTGTTATAGACTTGAGTATTTGATATGAATTTCAATTTAACGCATACACCCATTCAAGAGAAAGGGGTAGTAACTTTAAATTTATTAAAAATATTTTTTTAAATTCTGTAAGTGAAAAAATACGGTTTTCGCCATTTTTCCTTTATAAGTGATATAAGACGTTGCTTCGTACGCAATTTCAAGATTTTGAGTTCACGGGAAATACCCTGTAGGTTTTGATTCACTTGCGAGTAGGCGCGAGTTTGAAAATATGCTTATATTGCTCTTTCTTTTGATTACGTTGACATAGAAGCTTGATTTTGTTGCAGCCTAACAGTGTTATATACCTGAGTATTTGATATGAATTTCAATTTAATACATCCACCCATTCAAGATAAAGGGGTAGTAACTTTAAATTTATTAAAAATATTTTTTTATAAGCTGTAACTAAAAATTTACGGTTTTCGCAATTTTTCCTTTATATGTGATATAAGACGTTGCTTCATACCAAATTTCAAGATTCTGAGTTCACGAGAAGTACCCTGTAGGTTTTGATTCCAATGCGAGTTTGAAAATATGCCGCAGATTGCAGCATAAACGGCTGTATCTTTTGATTGCGTTGGATAAGAACTTTGATTTTTTTACAGCTCTATGGAACCATGGATTCGAGTATTTAGTATAAATTTCAGTTCGATATCTCCACGCATTCCTGAGAAAAAGGGTCTTGACAGACGGACGGACAACAAAGTGATCCTATAAGGGTTCCGTTTTTTCCTTTTGAGGTACGGAACCCTAAAAAGAAAAAAAAAGTCATTTACTATCTGATGAAGAAGTTTCTTCGTTTGATGAACTTCCTGATAGCGAAATATCGCGGTTTTCATCGGTTTCGATGTAGGCCTCGACATCTTTACTAAATTTCCTGTTATTAGAAGTTATCTTCCGATACTTAGCAATACCCGGATCAGATATTAGTAAGAGTGCCATCATAATATCCTTGTTGGTATTTAATCGTGAAGTTTTTCGCGTGTTATGTTCACGGATACGCCTAAAATCTTTATGTCTGCACTCAAAAGCCTCTTCTGATAAAATGCCGAATGGCACGAAAAACGATGTAATGATAGCAGGGCCATGCATTAATATTTTATGCAAACTCACAGGCATATAATACCAATTATAATTTTCAAGGTATATTTTCTTAGTTTCAGTTAAAAGTGTGGTGAACGTATCCATTTTAATTCTTTTACCACTTGCAATTACGTTTAATATAATGGCCAAATTAGAAATTAAATTACGGTTGATTCCAGTTATAGAAGCACTCAAAGCAGGATTATCAAAAAAACGTGGGGCTGTGTTTCTGTCGTTAGTAGACCCAAACCCAAAGCGTTGAAGCGTTGAAAGAGACTTAAGTTTTTCGGAGGGTAGTGGAGGATCAGATTTTCGTAATACTCCAGCAGCGAATTCTAACTCATCACTGGTTCTATTTTTAAGAAGATCATCTACTCTGCGCTTCTTAGACGGAGTGCTTAATTCTGAAAAATCTTTCTCAGGTCTTCCTTTTTGCCGACATGTACCGCTTGCCCCAGGTCTTGGTTCCAACATATATTGAAGAACTGAATCTTCCAACTTGACTTCAGTCTCTAACTAGTCACTATATTTGCTTAAAAAAGTGTTTTTTGTTCCGTGACTTTCATTCCACTTTTTGCTGATTTTCATTAAAATAAATCGGGGAGATTTGAGTAGACTGGTTTTTACGTGGTTGGAGATGTCATACAAATCAAAAACATCTTGTATATGATTGGTAATCACATCTACTTTTTCATTTTTCGCGATATTTTCAGTGATTTTAAAACAAGATTTAAAAGTCACTTTCGACGTACTCGCTAAAAAAAATATAACTATTATTTTGGGCAAGATTCGGCAAATAAAACTAATGTAATATAAACGTACAATAGTGTTTCTATGCGATCAAAAAAATGTAAAAAGGTATAATGAGGTGTTTTTTTTAAACTTCAATAAAGTTACAAATCATTTTTTTTTTACCCTACATTCATTAATAATCTATACTCACCCATATCAATCTAGGACCAAGAATCAAATGGACTCGACATTTGCGTACACCCGTAAAGGACCGATATAGAGTACATGCCGAGTTGGTGTTACCAGATGTTGTAAATGTTTACCCTACAATTCTACGAAGTACATATTAACTTTTAAGTAACATTGTATCAAACCTGAATTGAGTTGAATTGAATTCCATCCATAAGGTGTGCGATAAGTATTTTTTATACTTAATATTATTATGTATAACAAAAATGTCGAATAGGAGGGACTGGCTTCACTCGCCAAATAAACACGAGGCTCAGAGTTATATATCTTTTATTATATTATTTCACACTCAAATTTACTGTCCTTTGAACAAAATTAATTTTGTGTACAAATTTCTTATTTTCTCTCCTTTATCACACAAAGATTTTGTGGCATAATGAATACGCACATTCAAATACTTTTAGCAAACAGCTTTAATCAAAAGCGAATAATGGTGAAAATGGTTGGTTTTCCTAAAACACTTTTGTTCAAAGTGTTTAGGGCATACTCTTGCATATTTATTCGGATCCCAGTTTTCTCGTCCTGTTGCACGTATCCACAATTGTCGGATAATGCAGTCCTTTGGGAATCTATAAACAAATAATTTCATTACTACAAAGAATCGGAAAACAAATTAAAATAAATAATTAATCTTAGGTTCATATGAAACTTAATAACGGCAAATTACCCAAAATTTGGGTAATTTCCCAAACGCTTCTGTGGTATCCCTAAAAAAAAATTAACGCTGTAAAATTAAAAAGTATCGATGACGTTTGGTTAGCTCAACATTCAACGACCTATTGAATTTGATTGTGTAATACTAACATCGCGGTGATCATAAAATAGCCTTTTTTTGGTTTATTGATGTAATTTAGACATGTTTCCTTATGTAATAATACGCTATTTGTATCATTCTATCAATATTTGCATGTATAAATAGATATTATAACTAAAATATCGTACTTACGAATGAAAGGTTATGTTCTCACATTTCCGCTCACTACGGCTTTTACAGCCTAAAATGTAACAAATGACCATAATAAATCTGATCCAATGATATTTTCACTAAGCATTCACAAATAATAACAATAATAACACAATATTTCGCGGATATTATCGAGAGCTCAACAGTAAAAAAACGAAAACTCTGACAAAGACAAAAAATGCTATCTTTGTCTCTTTTCCTCTTATGTATTTCTGTATGTCATTATCTCGGTCTGTCACGGTATTATTATTTGTTTGTCAAATCCATAGAGATACATCATCCTAGATATCAATAGACTTTTTAACAAATAACTTTGTCAACGCACTGAGCAATAGATAAATATTGTTAATAAAATGCGATACTCGTTATATGTAAACACACGAATCAACAGTAAGCCACATTCAACAGCGAATTTATTTTGATGTCTAGTAAATGATACGAAAGTGCGTACTTCGAAATAATATTTTGAACACCTACCTTAATATTTGTTTGATTTGGTGTTGCCATTACGTTGTCTGGTTTATATCTAATGATATAATATATACCCTATACATGTATAATAAATACTTCATTTTTTTATTTATGTATATGAGGCGTCACACTGTGCGGCAGGCCGATTCAGAATGTCACGACAAGTAATCGTACGATATGTCAAATTATTGTCCTCGTCTTTTAGCCGCCTATCATAGTTATTACATACATACATACATATCGTCACGCCTTTTATCCCCGAAGGGGTAGGCAGAGGTGTATTTCTACACCCACTTTTCGCCAGATATACTTTAGTCCCACGTAATAAGGGGCGAACTTATTGCCGTACCGGGCACATTTCCAGACTCCGTGCTGCTACTGAGAATTTCGTGACAGAAAAACCCAATAACACTGCCCGACCCAGGAATCGAACCCGGGACCTCCCGATCCCACGTGCACATTTATGCCGCGAGACCAACGAGGCAGTCGTATAGGGATTGATGTCGAGTTTTCCGTCTCTACGCAAAGATGGTATTTGCATCGTGTTATCCCTTAGTCACCTCTTACGACACCCACGGGAAGATAGGGGGTGGTGACACTTGTATTCTATGCCGTCAGCCACACGGTAGTATAGTTATTTTGAAAAAATATTCATTGAATTCGGTTTATTTATTAATTTACTTCATACTGAATGCATAAAATTGATAGGAAATGCGATAGTTTTGACAAAAAATTAGGTAGCCCGTTTGACAATTAACGGAATCGAATGTCAAATGAGATATCGAACGATTCTGAATCGCCCCCCGGGTTTGACTGATTATTTATTATCTTATCCATAAAGCGTTAGCTCCGCAACCCAAAGGGATAGCAATATTCCATGGTTTAGACTAGTATCATTTTATTCAGAGGTACTGAACTCCCTGTATCGACTGTCAAATTCTTCATGACAGCCGATATCGGACTTTACGTGCTCTCCGAGGCACCCCGTGCCAAGCAAAAATTAACAATTGAATACGTACATAACTCCGAAAAGTCAGTGCCGCACGCCGTGAATTCGAACCCGATACCCTCTATATGGCAATTTAGTATCTCCACTAGGCTATTGCTGACTAACCAAATTCCAAGCAATATTCTTACTAACTCAAAGAATCACTACGGACAATATACTGTGAGTAGGCAAACTTAACTTGTCCGTGTGGTGACGGATTAAGGATACGGAATGTCAACACCATATCATCCCATGGGTGTCGTAAGAGCCGACAGAGGGAGCATATTATACAGAGAACAGCACTGTAAGAGAAGGAAAACTTGATACAAACCCTATACCAACCCGTTTGGCCAGCGTGGTATAGTAGGCCAATTCCTCCTTTGAAAGGAGAGGCCTAGTCCAGCAGTGGACTGTTAAAGGCTGATGATGGAGGCAAACTTACGTCATCATGATCGCTGTTAGGCACAAGACATTCGGAGGGCGCCATTTGCACGACGATAGTCTCAAGTTCTGTGAGTAAGTCGTCATCGGTGAACTCTGTCACAGACATTTGGTAATCGCCCGCCGTGACGCACGCCACTCCGAGAAGACGACCCTGGAAGTATACAATGTTGTTATAGGAATATATTTAATTTGTTTCTGTGTCGAGATATTTAACCACTATTCTTATAAATAACTAGCTGTTTCCAGTGGTTTCACCCGCGTCCTGAAGAAACTACTTCGTGTACCCGGTTAATTTATAGCTTAAGTTCCTCCTTGCTACATCAGCTATCCGCCGGTAAAAGTCCCGTCAAAATCGGTCCAGCCGTTCCCGAGATTAGCGAGAACAAACAGACAGACAAAAATTGTAAAATCTGTCATTTCGGTATATTATGTACCTACCGTGTATACATACATATGCATTTAGTAAAAAGCGGTTATTTTAAAATTACAAGCAGTCACTCCAATTTTATTTGTGTATAGATCTAAGCAGTAGAAGATTTGTTTTTAATGTTAACAAAATATACAGAATCCATTTTCACAGGCAGTTCAAGGAGGCGAGGGGTGGTGTCATATTGCTCCAGCATCCCCCTGCCCCAAAGCACCTGAGTATCCCCTACGACTATTAATTTTCGTTATTGCCCTTGATTAAACATAAAAGAAAAAACATGAATCAGTTACTGACCAAGCTTACATGATATCATTACTTATACAGTTTCTTCCATGATGTCTGAAGAATCGAAAGGAATCTCTTGTCATCCACAATTCTGAGCATATTTGTCACAAGAACTTGGAACCACTGCCGAAGTGAGAAAATATTCAAACAACTCGTGATCGCTTTCTTCGGCTACCCGCTCTTTTTAATAGACAATTCCCGCACTAGGACTAAATCCTGAGTCGCGGGGGACTTTACAAACATACAACTAACGGGCACAATGAACACCCAGACTCGAAACAACAATTTGTGAATCACACACAGTGTTGTCTCGTGTGGGGATCGAACCCACAACACTCCACAACACTCGGCGCAATGTCAAGCGGCGAGGCGGTCGCTTAAACAACTACGCCAACCGTGCAGTTAAACCATCAAGTGAATGCATCATAATATATAAAATCCTGACAGACAAGCTACAGCCGAAACTATTGGGCGCAGGAAGCTAAATTTTGGCATGTATGTTCCTTGGGGACCGTAGGGGTGCACTAAGAAAGGATTTCCCGAAATACCCACGGGATCGGTCAAAACAGATAAATTTAAAGTAGTGTGCAGGCGTAGCTAGTGGCGTCCTCTAGTTCCAAATACAATGAAATCCGTGTATCGTAAATATTGTTGATATGCGTTATCTTTAACTCGTGCGTTTAGGTCAATTAGGTCTAGACGCTGTAGTGTGTAAGCGTGTTATTCTAGCCACTCCAGAGGAAGGCTGTTGCCTTTTCGTCACGTAATGATTCACGTGACCGGATCAAGTGACGTAAGAGATAAAAGATTAACGGGTTAATATAAGTAGGTCTGCTTTGAAGTTGGCCTATTTCTATAGTTAGCAAATCTACAAAGAACAAATAAATATAAATATAGTGACCCTGACTGCTAAACCAAAATCTTAGAAAGATGAGTACGAATTTGTGTGTATAATTTATAACAACAATTATTATACAAATATCTCTCAGTGGTAACAAAGCTGTGTGCATTATTCTGGGATATCGAATATAAAAAAGAAATGGTAGATTGACCCGTCTGCTTAGGAATAATAGGAATAACAACAATCTTGGGTTTCTTGATAGCCCAATCTCCGGTTCCTGTATAAACATGAGGTGGTGGCATTATGTAGTTAAACAAACGCTTTTAGTGCAGTTTCACTTACCTTTGTAACAGCATCAGTTTTAATATTAACCGCTATAAGACACGGGGTAGTGTCGTCCGAAGCTCCCAACCCCTCGCCAAGGATTTCTTCCAACTGTGACAAGTATCCGGGCGAGCCTTTGTATTTCAGGTACCAATCGGAACCTTTCACTGATCCTTCGGCCACGTATATTTCTACTCGATACCTTCGCACCTGCAATATGGAAGATATGCATGGGTATTTTTATAAGACCAAAGTCCTTGAAAAAGAGAAAGGTCTTATTAATAATGTTGCAGAACTGACAACCGTTGGAATAGATGTTTTCTGGAGTGGAGACCGCGTCTTGGCAAACATAGAGTGGAATGCTCTCCAGCTAGGTGGAGAAATCTTTTCCGCAAAGTGGCTGGCAGCTACTGGACACGAAGAGCCAGAAATTGAGCTCAGTGGCGTGCTGTGCGTATACTACAAGTAAGTAATTATAAATTTCATAGTCCAAAGATAACAAAACCAAAACAGATGACTAAACTTCTTGAAGATATTTTTTTGCTATTTGATGACACTTTAAGAGCAGAAATAATGTAATCATTGTCTTTTTTCGACTCTACGTAGACTGCAATGGCGTTAAAAAATACATGTTTAATTTAATACACTGAAGAAAAAGATATTGAAAATCGTAGTATGGTTTTCACTAACTGAGTCTGTAAGATCTCCTTTAATATGAATCGCAGCTTCTACGTCATCAATTAATAAAAAAAATAACATAAAGTAACTAGTATCCGTAATCTTTATTCTAAAAACTGCTAGTTATTTATAATTATCGATATCTATACTCTATATCAAAACATAATATACAATCAAATGTGTTCAAGATGATCCATGTTTACGAATACCGAGAATAAAGTAACGATAAACAATATTATTGTGACTTAGTTGAGATAAAGTTTAAGGTCACGTGTCAAGACGCGCTTTGAATTGTACGGATTTCGTGTAATTATATTATTAACGTGTAATCATAATACTTATGCTTTTGTATTGCTTATGAGAGTGAGTTCTTATTAATGTTTTGATTGTGGTTTACGGCGAACCGCGTATTATCAAGTCTAAATTTGAAGAACTGGATAGAGGCATCAAAAGCGTATCAAGATAACACCATCATCATTGTCTTGCCCTGGGCCCAATTTATTTGGGGTCGGCGCAGTATGTCCTTCGCTTCCATACTTCTTTATCACCAGTCATCCGATCGTTTACCCCTTTCTCTTTCATATCCATCCTCACACAGTCCATCCATCTTTTCCTTGGCCGTCCTCTCCCTTTTCGTCCTTCTTCATGCATATTCAACATTTTTTTTACCTACATACATCTCATATCTCCGCATAACATGTCCATACCAGGCATAACATGTCCGTATCAAGATAACATCAAGACAAGAAAAGATGACTAGAGATTAGCACCCGAAATATTGCATCAACCATTCAGAAGCACTTTTGATAACTTCATAAACAATTAGATAGCAAACATCTTAGTACCTACCTGAAAAGTATGATATCGTTTTTTTTTTATACACGTGTAAGTAATGGGTCCATATTGAGTAGTTATTTGAAAATAAAGGTGAAACACCAAATAATAGTATATAATATATAAGGTAAATATATATATATATATTACGGCAAGCCTTTCCGTGAACGTTTACCTAGTTGCCATTGTATGGTAATAAACATTTCTAATTAAGATAAATAAATAAGTTCAACTTATAAGATTATAAATACAGAACGCAGTGAAAGGACAGCGAAAAGTATTCAGAGTCACAAGCAGAAAAGGCTATCTTTGACATTTCTTCCAACTACAACTAATGTTTAACTATAAACTATTATTGGTTAGGTGGTACACACAAACGTACTCGTAGTAACAGCATTGACCTTATCGTTTCTATATCTTCATGACACAGAGTTCAATGTTCTTTTATATTATCTATCATGTATTTGACACTGAACATGATGCATCCAAGAAAACGGGCGAGTAACGTATATTCGTAAATATTTAGTTTTATTCGTGGATTAACTTTGAGTTAATGATAGCGGCCGGTTTATTAAAAGGGGTCTTTTTGGTTTTTCAGATTTCCATTTGCTTGAATTTGCAGACCATCATCATCATCCTAACGTTATCCTGGCTGCACCAAGACTGCTACTTTGAAGCCCCTGACTAGTAGCAGCAGATAGTAGCTTGCTGATAGATGCAGCTAAACTTACTGAAATATTTTTAGTCATGCCAAGCAATTTGCAAATTAGTGAGGTGGTCAGGAGTGTTACGTTCATTGCAGGCTCGAGAATTTTTTCGTTGGATTTTATTTATTTTGAAATGTGATTCATATTTTTATGACTAAACTTTCAAGGATTTTTACTTAATCTTTAGGCAAAGTACTATTCGGTTAATACGCAAGTGCTACAAGCGAAAATCGCAATTCACATGATGTCAAGGCAAAAGAAGAAATATCATGACTTGGAAAAAGAAATAACACTAAAATCTAATTTCATTTTAAATGTGACCAATATTCTCGTCATTGTAGTCACTCATGCAGGCCTTTACCATAAATTAATGAGTTTAGTCAAAATTTGGGGCTTGGCAGTGTCATTCCAACAAGAACTATTGTATAACAAGAACAGTAGTGAAAGAAAATGTTTTGCCTTACGCCCGTGACAGTAGCGAAACGGCCAAGCCGCATATTTTAAAGGAGAAACATGGTGACAAGGTAAAATAAAGAATATTAGATGCAAAACATACCAACAATAGCTTTTTGATTAGAATTTCAAAGTTTCCTTTAGACAGTACGAGATAGTCGAGGCGATTCGGTTCAAGGCCCATGTTCTTGATGTTTGATATGGAGGAAAACACTTCTCTCGCGGCGGTGGTTGCGTCAGCGCCGTGGACACTGTAGTAGTCATTGCGGTCGAAAATTCTTACTGTCGTCGCCGGTTTCTGCGAAAATAAGATTAATTTGATTATTCATTTTTATAGGTAATTCGGATCTACCCTGGCCTTGGAAACTTATAGGTACAAGTTTATTTAACGGGTCTTAATCGCGTCAATCAATTTAAAGGTGTTTGGGGACCTTTTTTAATTCAATGATTTTTATTTTGGGAAATCTTCATCACCGTCCTAAGTACGATATCTCAATCCCATCCATGGTCATGGATGGGATTGAGATATCGTAGAGGAGAGAGGTCTCTCTTCGCCTTGAAGTCCGGGTACTTTAGTACTTGTATAAGTATATTCTGTGGTCCGGGGCCCGTTTTCTAGTCTAAGCAAATGTAACAGAGAATTATCTTTTCCACATTGCATAGTGACTGCTAAAAGTCAACGGTGGGTGCACGTTACAGATTTGAACATGAAACCCTCGGCATGGCACTCTGTTAATATTTCCACTAGTTTTGATTATATCAGAACTGGCACACAGTTTACGTACAACGCATCTTCATCACGTTTCTATCAATCATGTTAAGAATACACACTGCCCCGGACGTGCAAGTTCAAGAAAGTGAATTAAATTAAAACAAGATGCATTGAGATCACGCAGACTCAAACCTGTACCTCAGTGTGTTGAGAATGAGAGCTATATTTTGTGCACTATCTGTTCTAAAACACAGTATAAACGTACGTAAATGATAAATCTTTAGTAAATACTCAATGAGATAGATAAGAATACAATTACAAGAATAAAAAAAAACATACGAAATACTTAGAAAATATTGCTTTAGATGTAAACAATATAATTACTTTAGCAGTAATAAGATAACTCTAGAAAAATAAACATTTAATAAGAAATGTGTAAAGAATTGCCGGCAACGTAATTTATCATGTATGTCAATACTTTTCTTCTACAGTAGGTGTCCTATTTTTAAATAAGAGCAATGTCATAAGTATATCACGATAATTTATTAAATATAACATCGCACAAGTTGATATCATCAATAGGTACGCAACATATGTTTATAATATGTATAGAATGTAGGTATGATTATTAAGATGCTGGATTGGATTTGTCCTGTCAAACCTGCGGTTAGCAACCTAGGTCACTTGACCAGCAGGTCAGTTTTAGAATACTTAACAACACAGAGAAGACCAATATTGATATCATCGCGACTAATCTCTTCAACTAGTCCATTGCATTACAAACGAAAGTCTTACATCAAACATCATACGTGGTCTCATAACGTAGAAAAGACAATTCATTTGGACAAAGGTAAATAATATCGTACGCTGTATGTTTATATTTTTGTTAGTATAGTAGTTGTGTGATTAGATCAACAAAGAGATATCGTGCCCATCATGTAAGTATGCATTAATATCATTTATTTAGATATTCTTTGAAGAGGAGCGCTGTTGTGCCTCATATTAGTCGGCGTGACAATTTTTTGTGCTTGCTCTCCAGTGAATCTCCAGAAAAGTGTTATGCGTTCCAACTATTTCATTCGCCATTCTTCATCGACCGCTTTCGTGACCTGTTTATAGTCTCGCCAATGGTAGCGTAGAGACCTCTTTTGGGAGGAAGTTTAAGCCAATAGATAATAAGGGCTCGGTCAAGAGTGATAGTGCCAGTAACATGGAAGACATCCAAATTTCGGCCAGGGCGCCGATGGTGCATAAACTTGCACGCTTCACAGCACTTCATGTTTTTCTCTTGAAGTGTACTAAAACTATATTTTTATTTTGTCTCTTCTGCTGTCCAGGATAATAAGAGTATCGTGGTATCTGATATTAACAAACTATCGGGTCTCTTTGTATCTTTCTAGCAAGGGTCATCAGCCACAATTATTCAAGACTGCTACGGGTTACCTGTTTTGAAGTTTATCAATTTAGTACGCAATGTAAGTACATACATATAAACATTTGTTTTGTTTTAGATATATTGTCACTTTATTAATTGCATTGCCGCATATACATATCTGCTATGCGTCGAGGTTTTACCCAATAGTTTCCTAAGAAAGTTATAACTTGCTATTTGTCGTGATCAACTATTTGATACAATTGAACATAGATGTACTAAAATTATAGCGAATTCAAAGATAACGGGAAAGCGAGAGGTCATCCACTCTGTACTCAGTGTTGACATGTTTGTACATCTATGATCTAAACAATAAACGTAGGTAACTTCTCGGTTAATTTACAGATACGAATACGATATGAAGTATTATGACATGTACGTAAGTTTTCGTAAACAATCTACCTACGCTGCGAATAAGTATAGTACTTGGTCTCGTTATCATAATTTAAAGTTTACTTACTTTGAACTTTCTTTTTACTTTTTTAAGTGTTATTAAGATATGTATGCTCATGGGCAATCCCGCCAATTTGGAAATGATGATTCCCGATACTTCAATTCGAGCCTGGGACCACCCAGGCATTTCATCACTGATAATCTCTGATATTCCACTAAGCTGAGTTTTAGATACTTTCATTTTGGTTATAAGTGCAAGTATAGGTTGATTCAATATAGAAATTATTGAAGCAACGCACTTTGCTTGATAATATGCAAGTATTATTGAAGCAACGCACTTTGCTTGATAATATGCAAGTATTATTGAAGCAACGCACTTTGCTTGATAATATGCAAGTATTATTGAAGCAACGTACTTTGCTTGATAATATGCAAGTATTATTGAAGCAACGCACTTTGCTTGATAATATGCAAGTATTATTGAAGCAACGCACTTTGCTTGATAATATGCAAGTATTATTGAAGCAACGCACTTTGCTTGATAATATGCAAGTATTATTGAAGCAACGCACTTTGCTTGATAATATGCAAGTATTATTGAAGCAACGTACTTTGCTTGATAATATGCAAGTATTATTGAAGCAACGCACTTTGCTTGATAATATGCAAGTATTATTGAAGCAACGCACTTTGCTTGATAATATGCAAGTATTATTGAAGCAACGTACTTTGCTTGATAATATGCAAGTATTATTGAAGCAACGCACTTTGCTTGATAATATGCAAGTATTATTGAAGCAACGCACTTTGCTTGATAATATGCAAGTATTATTGAAGCAACGCACTTTGCTTGATAATATGCAAGTATTATTGAAGCAACGTACTTTGCTTGATAATATGCAAGTATTATTGAAGCAACGCACTTTGCTTGATAATATGCAAGTATTATTGAAGCAACGCACTTTGCTTGATAATATGCAAGTATTATTGAAGCAACGCACTTTGCTTGATAATATGCAAGTATTATTGAAGCAACGTACTTTGCTTGATAATATGCAAGTATTATTGAAGCAACGTACTTTGCTTGATAATGCGCACAGTGAGTTCTTACCAGAAGAAAAGGCTACTCAACTTTAAAACTATTCATACAATTAAGACAAAAACATTTTGAATAATTGTTTTAAATGGCTTTATCAAATCGATCCGTCTCTCTACATGTCAATCTTTTGGTCTCTTATATAACGGGCAATACGATGTCGTTGCACGACGATACTAATACTAGTAATAATAATATATTATGACCCCAATCAATTGCTGTTTCCTTTCAATAGGGTCATTTCGCCTGTTCGCGTCCACCGCCCAATTCGCGCCCATTTTACGGACCTCCCTTTAAAAATGCTTGAAAATAAGTATACTAACACACTAATAAAATGAAAAGTCAGTACTGCCAATACCTCAACGTATAAGAGACACGCACAAATAGACTAAAGTTCCGTGCGCCCAGCTAATCCTGTTTAAAAAAATTAGTTAATCTCGGTTGTTCAACAAAAGAGTGCATATGCGCGGGATATAAATAACAAAATAGTGTGCAGCGGCATGTTTGACGTTAATTATTTTATTGTGTTTTGTGAATTTTAGGATACATAGCTGTTTCTAGACATTAATAATGAAAAGACGAATAGTATGAATTATGAATTAGCTTGATTTTTTTATAGTTAACAATTAAAATAAGGTGGACGCGAATTACAACTTCGAATTTATAAAACTTCCACTTTGCGTCCGCAATGGACGCGAACTCGTCCATTTATGTTTTCTTTAGATGTTTATTTTTATGTGTTTAAAATATGAGAGAGAAATTGGGATTTTGTTTATTTTAACATTAATAGTATGCAATTGTAATGACCAATTTGCGTCCACATTATTATGATTGTAATAAAAGATACAATCGATATAATAATCGATCACACGTGGACGCAAACTATACTTACAAGGGATAATATTATAGCAAATTGCGTCCATTTTTTCATGAAATAGAAATGATAGCATAAATATATTATATATACATATTTTTAATAATTTAAAATGCATTTTTGATTAAGACTGAGTTTAAAATTCAATTTTTACAAATTTAGTGCAATGAAATGCGTAATTTCTTTTATTCCATACTTTTTTAGGGTTCCGTACCTAAAAGGTAAAAAACGGAACCCTATTACTAAGCCTTCGCTGTCTGTCTGTCTGTCCGTCAGTCTGTCTGTCACCAGGCTGTATCTCATAAACCGTGATAGCTAGAAAGCTGAAATTTTCACAAATTATGTATTTTGGTTGCCGCTATAACAACAAATACTAAAAATAAAAAATATTAAGGGGGGGACCCATACAAAAAACGTGTTATTTTTCGCATTTTTTGCTCAAAATTACTAACTGTAACAGGCAGACGCTTTAAATTTTTACAGAATATGTAGTTTTATATTACCTTTCAAAATAAATAATTAAATTTAAAAAAAGTAAATAATAAAGGGGGGCTCCCATACAACAAACGTAATTTTTAAGCAATTTGTTACTCAATCTTAATAAACAGGTAGAAACTTCAAAAGTATTTAAGTATACATACAACGAACGTGATTTCCTTTTATAGATGATGGTACGGAACCCTTCGTGCGCGATTCCGACTCGCACTTGCCCAATTTTATTTATTCAAGATGAGCTTTTAGGAGACAAGAAAGAAGAAGGAAAAGAAAAATATATAGAGGATGATTAAATAAAGAAAGCGTTTAGTGATATTCGTGAGAAGAAATCGATAAGACAAATACATATGTAAAAATTATGCTATTCTGAAGACCACAATATTGGACGTTATCGTTATTTTTTTTATCGTTCCATCAATGTTGAGAACAATAAATAATTATTTATAGTTTCTTTATAGTGATTTAATAATGATAATAATGTTGATTGTTTTATTACTTTAATCTTAAATGTAGAAATTGTTAAAAGCCAATCTTTCTTTAGATTGTCTTAACAATATCACCCTTATATTCCTTCTCTAAGCTGGTGGACGCGAATTGGTCCACAGGTGGACGCAATTTGGATTTTTTGGACGCAAACTAGGTAAAATGCCAAATTTTGAAGTTTGTCTATTTAAAAAAAACAACAAGTTTCGAACAAAACTGAAAATTAATATTAAAATAGACTATATAATGAACGCATTACATAATTTTTTTATTGAATAAATTTGCTGGAACATTTTTATTTTCTCCTTCAAACTTGCCAACTGCACTAAATGGACGCGAACAGGCGAAATGACCCTTTATCTCAAGCTATTAAGTATTCAAACAATTTCATGTTTCCGTACGCTTCAACGTTATTATGTCGTAACAGGTATATTTTGCTTTACTACAGTTACACTTAATAAGCATAACATTCATAACAGAAGTAAAACAATAAGACACCTACGCATAACAGTCTGAATACCTGGTAGTTATGAATGAAATCATTGTCAATTTGTCACTGATTCATCCAAAGCACACAAACTTGCAACTTGACAATCACCAATATAAATAAATGTGTGATCATTTGGTAACTCAAGGTTTTCGGATTTGTTACGATACAAGTATAATATTTTGCACGCCCGAGTTCTGAGAATGAAATATCACTCATATACTTGGTGTCATAAGGTTATCGTCGTCAGATAGAAAATTAAAGCTCAATAAATTGGCGGCGAACGATCAGCCAATGTCAGTGTGCAACGCGCGACGCGTGAAGTGAAGTTTCATAGACTTATTTGTTAATAAAAGTGCCCTTAATTAGTACTCGGTAAGCATTTCTCATACAATTTAATAGTGTTAAATGGTAAATAAAGTGTATCAACGTTGAACGGTTGTGGGATTTTATAAAAAGGCGAGTTAAAAAATTCTTCATGAGGAAATATCTTTGCCGCTTAATATACCATTTTGCAAATATATTTTTTTATCAATGGTACCTATTGCGTGTCTGAGGCTTTGTGTTTTTTAATAATGTTAATTATGGCTAAGTTAAAAGTGGAACAGAATATAATTACATATTATGTTTGAGGTGTTTGATTTGCGAGAGGAAATGAGTACGAACCACACTTATAGCATTGGGTAAATAGGTATATACCTACTTACTAACATAAATGCACACTATTAATTAAACATGTATAATAACAATTTCAGAGAGCACCATCTTATTTAGTTTCGTATTTAGTCAGTGAGTGTTTAATTTAGTGATCTTTCATAATGTAGATGATTAACAAAATAATTCAGCTTAGCTGTAGGAATCAATAGAAAACAACATTGTTATTTGGAATCCAGTATTTAGCTATCTTTAACATTAAACGTCGGTCATTCAATACATATTATAAATACCTTAAACTTACATCTTTATTGCCCACTTGTCCACAATTTAATAATACTTATAAATAATTATAATAAAATTGAATTTTATGGTGTTTTTACAAAGCATATTATGTAGTGGGTGGGATTCGCACTAACTTGTATTCTCCCACTGTACCTAACCAATTGGCGTTAAGAACTCGCGAACGATACCTTTTCTTGTATTATTAAATTGATAAGTTTATCGTATCACAGAGCTTTATTGCAATAATAGTTTGAAATTACGCAACATAATTCTTTTTTATATTGGACGCTATCTTTCTATTCTGGTTAGGTATACCAACACTTTGGCTTTTGGTTCCCATGGCCACAAGATTAGTATCGGCATCGGTGCCTATTGGGTTTTATAAAACTTCGAACTCATGTGACAGTAAAACAGCTATATACAATATACGTGCTGGTGTATCCGCTGCCAAAAAAGCGTCTCCTCAGGGACTTTAATAACCTTAGAATAACCATAGAAGATTCTTTGATAGCCCTTTGTAAAGAATATACCGGTTGACCTATAATTTGTTCTTAATTGCCGTCTATATTTAAATTTCATACGCAATATTTCAATTTCTAATAATTACTTGTCATGTTTCAGATTGGGCTCAGACCACAACATGAAGCGTCTTTTTATCTTTGCCGCGGTAACGGCATTAGCCGTGGCTAGACCTGAGTTGTACAAAGAACAAGAAGATTTCCAATTCTCAAGGAGCTCCTCTGATGATGGTTCTAAATCTGGATACTATGGCGCTCAAAGAGGCAACATGGGCGGCAATTATGAACGCGCTCATAACATGGACGGTCTGGCTCAAAATCAAATGAGTGGGCTCGTGCGCCAAGTAGAAGGAGAATTGGGTGACGGCGCTAAAATGAGGACTGGAAGTGTTTACACTGCTGCTAATTCTAGGGGTACTTACGGATCGGGACACTACGACCTCAGCAACCTCTCTGGTCGGAACTTTCAAGAAGGCACCTCCTATGATAACTCACATTTACAATCAAGCTCGTCACAGACGCATTCATCGTCAGGACGTAACAGCGCTGCTTATTTGAGCACTCACTCTCAGAGCAGCGGTGCTGCGGGCTATGGTGGATATCAGCAAAGAACAAGCGATGCTCAGACACAAACTGACGATCTACAATCGCTAGACAATACACAGGCGAGCCAATATGGTTACGGAAGGCAGGCAAGTCACAGTAGGGGCTATCAATCTAGCGCGGGTTTCCAGGAGCGTAGGCAATATGACAATAGCAATACAAATTTAAATTCTGGTTATGGATCAAATGTGCAAACCAGACTGATTGCTACACCCGTGAGAGTTGTAATAAGACCTGGAACCAGAGTAGCTGTACCAATAGCAGCGCAAACTTATGACTCGACACATGGATCATCTATGATTAACCAAAATGCATTCAACAGCGAAGCTGAAACATCAAGTGTGAACAATCAAGGTTCTGTGAACAACCAAGATTATGTCAATAACCAAGACTATGGTAGCAGACCTGATGCCAGGCACTATGAATCATCATATAGCTATCGTAAAAAATGGGAAAAGCACGACACCGTGCCGACATCCATTTCTTTAGTAACACCAACCGTTAGCTCTATTCCCAGAAACAGCGAATTATACGACGACAACGTAGCTCACGGAGTCAGCCAACAGTACGATGCAAGGGGAGTTAATGCTCAAAGTGCTCATTCAAGCTCTGCTTCTGGTAGATACAATGCTGTAAAATCTACGTCAAGCCAATCTCGGCATCAGTCGAACTATAACGCACAGCAAGGCGGAGATTCTTCAAACACTAACGCCTACATACAAACCGGTTACAATGCTCACAACCGTGGTGTATCGGCAGACAATTTAAATGCTTATAACGCTGGTTCTAGATATCAGGGAACCTCATCAGCTGCCAGTCTTAATGCTCAAACTGCCAGTTTGAATGCTCATACTGCCAGTTCAAATGCTCAGACAGCCAGCTTAAATACTCAGACAGGCGCAGGCTCTCATACAGACTTAAACAGCCAAGTCGAAGATTTGACGAAACCTAAAAGTTATCACTCCTCTTATTCGTACCATAAATCTTGGGAGCGCCAGGGAGATCCATATATAATAAAACCTGCCTCTAATGGATATTATGACAGCCAATCATCTCAGAGACTTACTGCGGCCAGTAGGAATCAGGGGTATTATCACTCTGGATCAAATCATAATCAGGATTTAGTTGATTGCGACGAAAATGGTCTTGTTCGTGTAGCTCGTTCTTATAACACAGATACCGAAAATATGGAACAACAAAGTGTAGACAACTTTGATGGTCAAGAAATAGGTCAACAAGTACAAAATACTTGGCAGAACTTGGAAGCTTTGGACGATCAACAGTCACAATCAAATAATTGGGACACCTCAGATAATTTTGGACAACAATCTCAAAACAAATGGGATAACTTGCAGGATTTGGAACAGCAATCGCAAAATAATTTTGAGCAGCAAAGTTTGGGCCAGGAAAATGAAAACAAATGGGATAACTTGCAAGATTTCGGACAGCAATCTCAAACTGATTATGATCAACAAAATGTTGGACAACAGTCCCAAAGTCAATGGGACAACTTGAAAGATTTGGAACAACAATCAGCAAAGGACTGGGGACAGCAGACAGCAGATTTAGGACAGCAGTCTGATGACCAAAAAAATTGGGATACTTTAGGTGACATTGCACAGCAACGCCCGAATGAAAATATAGAGGATCTCGGACAACAAACACAAAGTAAGTGGTAACGACTCACAACATTAACTGGAAAGGTTCATCAACTGCATAAATAAAACAATTAATATTATGTAACTAACAAGAGCTTAAAGTAACAAGAGCAATACGGAATAAGTGCTGATATTTCCTGTCATCAGCATTTTGTGCTATTATTTTAATCTGTATTATTCAGGCACATTTTCAAGCTAAATTTATAAGCTATTAATCAATATCATGTTGTCAATAATTATGTGTTAGGCCTAACATGAGGTGTCGGTTTGGCTGTGATGTACATAATTAATGTATGTTATTTTAATAAATTGGTTAATAAAACGTATTATAACACAATCATAACCATACATTTCTACTAGTAACTAACGAACTAAATCAGAGAATTATTGTGAAATAGAAAAAATAACGAATATTTTCAATTCAGACTTTCTGGGACAACACATTCAAGATTTCGCAAGTCAAGTAGTAAATGAGGCACAACACTCACAAAAAGAAGAACAATTGGAAGTAAACAAACCAGATTCACATTCACAAACTGGAAAGGAAAATGGTGAGAAGATTCACTCAGTAGAAACTCCATGGGATAAATTTGACTCAGTTGATTCTATTGCAAGTAAAGTAACAACTGAAGAGAATAAATCTAGCTCCGATCATCTGACAAATACTGACTTTTATTGGCATCAGATAGGTGATAGTGGAGGTATGGATCAGCAGTCCCATTTTGAACAAGAGTCAGATTATCAGAATACTAACTATGCCATGAAGCCTACTTTAGAACACTTTATTCATCTTTTTAAGGATTCAGATGGTAATGTTGCTTTTGATGATAAAAACAACAATAAGCATGACGGCTACTCCAGCGGATTTGCAAACCCTTCAGTATATAACTATCCTATACTTGCACATCAAAACACGTACCAAGCGAGTACAGGGGAACATGAATTGCATACCTGGAACATGGTAGCAAATCATGCTTTCGCAGCTGAATCCGAGCAGCAGCATGGAGCAAACGTCCAAATCCAAGGTACTAATTTCCTACCAGAATCTCAAGATTCGTCTTTATCAAGCTTCTGGGGAAAATTTGATAATATCGAAAAAGAAACATTATTTAAAGACACAGAACATTCAGGTATTGACGAAATTTATCAGGCAGAACGTAATGTAGCAGCACTTTCAAACGACACCAAGGTTGTGCCTGTATCGCAAAATATACAAACCCAAACTCCAGAGCACAGAGTGACTACTCAGACAGTGTCGCCACAAAGGACGAAACCTGAAAATAGAGAACTGCCAGAGAGACCACAAGATATTGGACGGGGCGACATCGGTCCTGAGGAGTTGCATGGCCCAAGTGACGAAGTTAATAGGCCTTACGAAAATCATAATAGTACAAATGATAACAGGATGTCTGACAGGGAATTGAGTGTATTAGGTTTTGACTTACAAAAATCACAAGAAAATAAAAACATAACATTGGCGTCGAGTGCAGATAACGCGTCTAATACAGTGGGAGACAAGCAAAAGAATGGACGTGAAAATAACAATAATGAAACTCATAGTCACAATATCCACAATCATCAAGATAATGGTGATGTACAGAAAGTTAATTTAACGCAACAGTATTTACACAACTTTGAACAAATCAGTCAGCAACACGACCAAATAGAGCAGCAAAACAATTACTTTCAATGGCAAAGTGGGCCCCACTTTGAACAAGAAAATGTAAATTTAGAACAACAGAACGTAAACAACTTCGAACAAAACACTTTTCAAGATTTTGGACAACAGAACGAAAATGTTGAGCAACAAGCTACAAACTTACAACAGGGTGATTTAGCACATGACCAAAATAACGAACATAGCTTTGAACAACAAAATACACATAACGTTGAACAGCAAAATACAGATAACTTAGAGCAACAAAATACACATAACTTTGAACAACAAAATACAGATAACTTTGAACAACAAAATACACATAACTCTGAACAACAAAATACAGATAACTTTGAGCAACAAAATACACATAACTTTGAACAACAAAATACAGATAACTTTGAACAACAGAGTATATTTGATCAAGCACAAGTAACCAATATTGGCCAGCATGATACAAATCTAGAACAACAAAGTGTACATAATTTTGAACAACACAATCAGTTTGGTCAAGAACAAGTGACTAATTTTGACCAGCATGATACTAATCTAGAACAACAAAGTATACATAATTTTGAACAACAAAATCAGTTTGGTGTGGAACAAGGAACTAATGTTGACCAGCATCATACTAATCTAGAGCAACAAAGTGTACATAATTTTGAACAACAGAATCAGTTTAGTCAAGAACAAGTAACCAATTTTGACCAGCATGATACTAATCTAGAACAACAAAGTGTACATAATTTTGAACAGCAAAGTCAGTTTGGTCAAGAACAAGTAACAAATTTTGACCAGCATGATACAAATCTAGAACAACAAAGTGTAAATAATTTTGAACAACAGAATCAGTTTGGTCAAGAACAAGTAACTAATTTTGACCAGCATGATACTAATCTAGAACAACAAAGTGTACATAATTTTGAACAGCAGAATCAGTTTGGTCAAGAACAAGTTACCAATTTCGGCCAGCATGACGCAAATCTAGAACAACAAAGTGTACATAATTTTGAACAACAGAATCAGTTTGGTCAAGAACAAGTTACCAATTTCGGCCAGCATGACGCAAATCTAGAACAACAAAGTGTACATAATTTTGAACAACAGAATCAGTTTGGTCAAGAACAAGTTACCAATTTCAGCCAGCATGACGCAAATCTAGAACAACAAAGTGTACATAATTTTGAACAAGAAAATGTTCAGCAACAAAGTTTGCTTGACTTTGGACAGCAAAGTGAAAATATTGAGGTATTTGGACAAGAAGTTAAGCCCCAACAAACGCAAGACTCTCCGCAAAGTAATTCACAGCAACAAGTACCTTCAGAAATAGAAGAACCAATTATACAAAAGAAGCATTTTGAACTCTCTAATCCACCAAAAGCTTCAGAAGTAGATAAAGTTGAGCCTCCTGTAGAGCCCACAACAGAAAAACCTGGTTTTTGGAAGTCTGTAGGAAATAAATTCTCCAGTGCCAAAAGTAAAGTAGCATCATGGTTTAGCAGTAATTGAATTACCTAGTCATTCAAAATTAATTTTAATTATATGTACAAATAATGTATTATTTAGAAGTAAAAGCAATGAGTTTCATGTGTGTGACATAGCTAATAACAAAGCAACAAACATGTTATGTTAGTAGAATGTATGGTTGATAATGTGTATAAGGAATAACATTTAAAACATGACACAAATACTGTATTCTAGAAAATAAAATGTCTGAAAACTGTAAACAAGTGGACTAAATTATAATTATATTTTTGAGCATGAAATATAGCAGTAGCTAGCTTTATAAGCTCTGCAACATAGCACAGACTTATTACTTATCTGTGCTATCCTGCAAGTTAATGTCATAAAAAAACTTACCTCTGGTAGAGAATAGTAATATTTGACAAAGGCTTGCTGTTGAACTGAATCTGTAAAAATAAAACATTAAATAATTTATATTTGATTTTCTTACTTTTTCCTTTTCTAACTATAACCTACCCAGCCGTGTGGTTGACGGCATAGAATACAAGTGTCACCGCCCCCTATCTTCCCGTGGGTGTCGTAAGAGGCGACTAAGGGATAACACAATTCAAAACCATCTTTGTGTAGAGACGGAAAACTCGACATCAAACCCTATACGACTGCCTCACTGGTCTCGCGGCATAAATGTGCGCGTGGGATCGGGAGGTCCAGGGTTCGATTCCTGGGTTGGGCAGTGTTATTGGGTTTTTCTGTCACAAAATTCTCAGTAGCAGCACGGAGTCTGGAAATGTGCCCGGTACGGCAATGGGCTCGCCCCTTATAGTGAGAAAATTGGGTGTAGAAATACACCTCTGCCTACCTCTTCGGGGTTATAGGCGTGGGGACCTACCCAACATGTAACAAATATGAGACAGCTGCATTAAGCTTTTTAAACCAAAAAGGGAGGATCTGCCATTAATTCATATGCTCAAAATGTATTAAAAAGCGGTTTACACAGAATCATAATAATATGTTTTTTTTTAATTTGAGGAATTAGTGTATGTTTTAATTGAGTCCTTCCTTTTTTTGGCCTAACGTGTTATAGAGGTTGCATTGTATCTACTTTGTTTCATAGATACAGATAGACTAACAAATCATAGAACAACAGCTGTTTCTGAATCCTCTAGTTTACCTAAGCTAGAATGGCCTCATGAGCAGAAACTCCCTAAAAGTATAACTTTGCATATTTTGGGCTTAACTCATTGAGGGATGATACACTGATCAGTGTGAGACAATAGACTTTCCAAGAGGTCCGATGCCTTCTCTACTAGGGAAGGCATCAAGAGGGGTGCGGTGCAGTAAGTTGCACATAGCTAATCATTTGTGACCACCTCTCATATAAAGGACTTCGCTTAGCTGAACCTATTTCCACCAGTGCAAAATTATAATATAATTTTATGGATCCATATTATGGACCAATTAATAGGATTGGTGGATATTTAATGCATCCATAACCATGTAACATATTGCATATCTATTGACAAATCTAGCTCTAAATGGGGGATACATTGTATAGCTGGGAGTTTTCAACACAGCTACCTCACAGCAATGCATCTTTATAAATTATAACACATCTTACTCATAGCTTGGCTTCCACATACCTACAAGCATAGCTGTACAGACCATATCTGGTAAAGCTATGCACTTTATTATTCAATCATCTGTGCCTCAAAGAGCACGATAAGCCATTGGATCTGGCGGTTGTCAACATCATGCCTTTCTTTTTTTTTTTTTTTGGTGTCGGGTTGGAAAATCCTCATGGAGTCCCTCCGCCCTGGGGGAAGGGCGAAGGGGACTGTCAGACTCTTACTGACTAAAAACCAACCCGTATTCCTCACGTACCCGTATGTCGGAGGGTCGGGTATCGCTGAAGCATTCCTCGCTACCCCCCGACGGGTATTGGCCCGCCAGATGGTCAGGCGGGCCCCGAACAAAACCCCCTTGGCGGCGGATGAAGGTGTTGGGCTCCGCCGCCAAACCGCCAAAACACTCAGCGGCCGCAGAGGATAGGGAGGACGGCAACGCAACACCGCATCTCCTCTTCCTCTGCGGCCTCACCGCGACGCAACGATGGTGCGCCTCCATTTGATCGCGGGAGATAGGGCGCGCGGCAACGCAACACCGACACGCCTCTCCTCCCGCGACTGCACCCGACTGCGAGGGACAGAAGAACTGTCTCTCGCACCCGCCCCTTTGGACGCATCCTGCGCAGGCCTCCGTCAAGCCCACGCGGAGCGTCCCCTTCTGGATCCCTCTTAGCTTCACCGCGGGTCACCAATCCACGGTTACTGAGCCCCCCCACCACGACAAGGTGGAGATCCCACGGGGGGGGTCAACATCATGCCTCATGTACTACTTAATGCCTAATGTATCTTTACCCTATTCTAAACGATAACATAAATGTATGTAAATGTGGTTCAGGTTCATGTTCTATTAAATTTGATTAAGGCCTTGCCACACGACACGATTTTACGTCCAACTTGACTAAATCACTTGATGAAATCGTGACGTGTAGACGCCAATCGTCCAACTCAAGTTCATCGGGTGGGCGGTACCACCAGATTTGAACCAATCGAGTGGACGGAATGCAAATCAGTGATTTGATTGTGTCGTGTAGACGGGCAAAGCCAATTCGATTGAAAATTTGATCAGTGGTAAAATTGTGCCGTGTGGCAAGGCCTTTAGACTACCAAGCGAACACCTGCTACAAGGAGCTACTTTACGTGCTACACTCATAATCAAGTGAAAACATAATAATTGGAACTGGAATAATGATAAAATCATCTAAACTTAGGTGTACTATTGAAATCCCGTCAATAATATGATTTATATTCTTACCTAAGCTCAGTGCGTGGATAGGCTGTAATGAAGACATAATTTCCTTAATAAGTTCTTATAATTAAATTAAACAAAAAGAAAACAAACTATTTTGACAAACAAATTAACAAACGTTGCCGAAATTCGCGCTTTATTTTGACATTTACTGTCATTTGGATTATAGAGTGTTGCCATACTTTCATCATTCCATCTTAGAACAAAAAAGTTATTATCTTAGGTTTTTTATAAAAATGATTTATTAATAAAAAGGATATTACATTGTAGTATAATGGTTATTTGAGATACAAATACAAAATGTAGGTAAATTTACAATATAAGTGGTTGAAGTTCTGTCACCCTAAACAGGTTATGTACTAACCTGTAGTAAGGGATAACAGAAACAAAATTTTGCCTACATCAATATATTGCACTAGTTGTTATAAGTATTTATTTTGACGAGTCTCGGATTGTACATAATATGAAGAGTGTGCGTGTATGTGTGTGTGTGTGTGTGTGTGTGTGTGTGTGTGTGCGTGTGCGTGTGCATGTGTGCGTGTGCGTGTGCGTGTGCGGGTGCGGGTGCGGGTGCGTGTGCGTGTGCGTGTGCGTGTGCGTGTGCGTGTGCGTGTGCGTGTGCGTGTGCGTGTGCGTGTGCGTGTGCGTGTGCGTGTGCGTGTGCGTGTGCGTGTGCGTGTGTGTGTGTGTGTGTGTGTGTGTGTGTGTGTGTGTGAGTGTGTGTGTGTGTGTTGTATGGTGATAAATGCGTGTTTGAGTGTGTTGTGTGGTGATACATGTATTTTAGAGTAAGTGTGTATTATGTGATCGTCGGTGTGTGCCTGACAAATAATAAGGCATAAGTGCTTCGGTTTCATCATATGTTTCATTTTGGAGGTAAGTTCGAACAAGTTTTTTACGTGTATATTGGGATGACCCATGTATTGTACAATTTAGACTTATTTCATTATAAAGATAAGGACCCAGGTAGTAAAAGAATCTTTTAGTGAAAGATATTCGCGGTTTTGGTACAACACATATTTTGTCTTTAAGTCTTTTATTTATATTTATGTATGGAGTAAAGTTGTATTGTAGAACAATTATGTATGATGTACCTATGAATAGTTAACGGACATTGAGAACATTACATTATTTGTATAGTAATGTTCTCAATGCCAATGACCGCGAGCACAATGCCTTTTATAAATGTGAAAAGGTCGATATCTTATCAGTGTCCTTACTGTCATATAAAAATTCTTTATACAAATTTCGTAGCAATTGTCATAGTTAATTAAGTTCTTTATGTTTTTTAGTTATTTAATTTCTGTTAGTTGTTTTCTTTTTTGATTTTATTGTTATTTTATTTTAATTTGGTGTAGACCAGGGATTCCCAAAGTGGTCGATATCGAACCCTTGGGGTCGATATTGGTTTCCTAGGGGTCGACATTAACGAAAACTGATTTTGTGGGCGACGAGGTCTAAAAATCGACCTCTATTAAATTAACACAAGTTTTTATTTAAAACTTTTAAGATTGTAGGTACTGTATTGTTTATGTTGTATTACGTGTACTAAGAATAATTAATATTTTTGTAGGAAATAGCATTGTTGTAGTAATGTAAAGTGTAAAGCCTCAAGTTCGTACAAGATGAAAAACTCGGCAAGTCAGTGTGGACAAGTTAGTGATAGATAATGAGTTCGAGCGTACGTCTTTCAGGCACGTTTTGACTTGCTCTCTATTTGACGCTTACGCGATTTAACACGAACGAATTCATGATCAAGTTGCAAGTCCAAACATGTTCCTGATGTTTTACTATTTAACGAGCTTGCACTTAGGTTGAAAGTTCATTTGCGTTTTGAAATTCTTTGGAGCTTGAACGATAATAACTCATATAAGTACTCATTTATTTCAAGAGATTACAAAGTTATTACATAGCTAAATTATGTGAAGTAAAGTGACTGAAAAAGAATTTACAAAATGTTGAGCTCCCTACGCGAGTTAATAGCGTAACCATACAATATCTGCAGTTTATGAAAAATTTACAGGGTAAGTACCAAACAGTTTTTATCCGGCACAGCGCATCAGGGCCTCAAATCTGCTATTACAATAGTGTCATAATGGTCTGTCATTGGTCTCTTAATTGTTGACCGTCTGTCTATCCCTATGTATGCTTATATCTGTAAAACTACGCAATGGATTTTAATGCGATTTTCACCAAAGGATAGTGTTTCAAGTGGAAGGTTTATATGTGTAACAAAGTTGTTGGTTAAAGATGAAGTATCTACCTGTATTCACCTGATTTATCTTTATTACTGTTACTCTCTCAAACCATCTTAAATGATATTTGAATTATGTCTACCTTAGAAAATGAATCCGGTAAAATCAGATGAGGTGATTTTTAGCTAATTTGACAAGCTAAAACATTAGTACTCCTCCTAGCCACTGGGAGGGACTATAGGTAATCTTTCACTAATCAGTTATGGCCTCTTTGGCTATGGCTTAAAGCATAGACAAAGAATATTGTCTATACGTCTATTCAAAATGCTTGTATTCAAATTTGGCACAAGTTCTAGTGGTCTTTGTGTTTTCTTTAGTCAACGTCAAAGTCAAATTTGAAATGTCAAGTTGTCTTTATAAAATAAACGAATTGGTGTAGTAACTATTATTGTCTTCGTTATAATTTATTTTGTAACCATAATATGTTGATATTTAAGTGTGGGCTAATCATTTTAACATCTACCTATATTGTATCGTAAGTACTATTTTGTATCTTATAATAACTTCGTAAAATGTAACATATTTTTTTTTGTTTTGTGTATTACCTAAATACTCGTGGAGAAAAACAATAATACCGTGAATAAAATTCTAGGTTTCTGTCAATTAGATTTGGTAATTCTAAACACAGAAACTCAATATATTTTGTACCGTACCACAACAGAAATCATACGATGTTTTTGCATTCTTTAGTACTTTCACTTTTATTCGGAATGTGAAGCTGATTTGTTTTTTTTATCTTACAAGTAAAGGATATGTTTTCTCTACTTTGCAGTCTTTGTTTCCAAGTTTCGCAAGGCTCAAATTCTTTGGATACTGGCCTTGCTTTTTTGTACATAGCCAGCGGAGCAGTAGGTGAGAGGGATTTATGTCTGTTATATAAACTAAGTGTTGAAACTATGCTCTAAGTGCAATGATAACTGTAATTTTAGTTGTTGCTACATATTACACGGTTCCAGAGAAATTACTTATTTTCTGCCTCAATTATTCTGTTGAGTAACTTTTTGTCATGTGTTTTGTATTTATGAATATCATCTATATGTGATGATATTTATAAATAAGTAATGTTGGAATGGTTTTTCATTTTTAACAATATTGACTAATAATGGTTTTATGTTTGAAACCAATTAATTAATAATATAATCATAATAAATGATACATTTGAGGATGGGATGTTGTTATTTGGCATTTAATAATTATATTTTTTAATTTCTGCCACTTGCTTTTGTTGTTGTTGATTAATATTATAAAAATGAATGCCAAGTTACAATGAAACTATAATAGGACATCATTTGCCACCCTATTCATTGCTCTGGTTTATCATTTTGTATTATGTATATTATTATGCATTGGATTATAGTAGACTAATTATAAATTTATCATCATAATGTTTTTTATACCATCAGTAACATAATAGTGTTTTGTGGTACTTTAATCCAATGCATGTGTGTTACTAATATATTTTGTGCTAACATTATGTCTTTTTACAGCTGGCAAAATTATATATGACAGATACCAGCAAATACACATACTTGGTTCATTAACTACAAATCCAAATGTAACTTCATTTGCAAATAGGATAGCTTCCTTTTCAGCCTCCTTTTTCTCTCTGGGCTTCCTGGTATACTTCCTCCTTTTCCTGTTTAAGGTAAGTTTGTCTATTAAAAAGAGATATATCTAAAGTACAGAAAGTTTCAGTAAAGCAATCTTCAGAAGTTATTTTTCACAGCCTGTTGTGTAGGCCATCATTAAAGTTTTCTAATGACAAGATGAACTGAGGTACCTGCTGGAAACAGTTTCAAATACAAAAAAAAGGAGTTTAAATAAAAACAGCAGCCTCGTATTTTCCATATTTAATAGGCAGACTAGATTAAATCCAGTTTTTTTTGTGTAAATGCTACATCTTAAACAGACTGTGCACTGTGGTAAATAATAAAACAAGTAATTGTTTTACTCTAGAATTCTAGATCTTATAGGGAAAATTTTTGTCAGAAATAACTTTACTACTAAAGTATTTCCAGGTATGTTAAACATATAAAAATATGTAAAATATATTATTTTTAAAACAATGTATAGACATTGATCATCAGGTTCACCATAACTAATAAAAATAATCTATTCTAATAACAAATGTTAACAATTCAGATATCTATGATCATCTCTAACATTATAATGTAAATGAGTTTATTTATCATACAGGGGGTTTCATAACTGACTAATTTAAGTGACGCAAAACTCATAGGCATGACGTTAACTATCTCAGTAATGGTAACAAGTAACTTATTATGAAATCTTTTGCAGGTTGATAATCATTGCCTGACGGCATTGAATATTTTTATATGTGGATTTGGCACTTTATACATATGGATGCAGGTATGTTGCTTTGTTATTTATTTGACTTCTCCTTATATTTATGTAATGGGATGACTCATTCTGTGAAAACATCTGGTGTAAACCATGTTGAAATGTAGGGCAAAGTGAAGGTATTTTCCTATCTTTTAATTATTAAGCTCTTGCAAAGATTTGTTACAAACGTAATACTATGCGTATATTTCGCGAATGATTGGAAGTATTTATTTGTGTTCTGATAGGAATGGGAATGTGATATATTTATACTTCCTTATGCCAAGTACTAATTCTAAGTATTGAAAATAGTATACTATGAAATATTATTTCTATTTACGGTTGAAAATAGAGTGCATTAAATCTCGTGACTATCCGAGAACACAATCCTCCGTAATGCCTAATGACAGTCGACTCTAGAGAGAGCATGCATTAGCGCTAAGTAGCGAAATTGCTTCATTTACTACGATGACGTAAATATAACCATCATGTGTGACGCATTCACTATTCTAATTGACACAAATTTCAATTGAATGTTTCCTGTCTGTGACCGCAAGGGAGACATTCCCTACACATATCAAATGTAACTAACACGGAAGTATGTATGTACCAAATTCCAACGATTTTCACGCTTGTCCGACGATGCGTCTCAAATATTTTATCGTGTCTAGTTTATTCCTAAGAAAAAGTAATGATTGCTCACTACTCACTTTCTACAATTAAAAATAATGAATACTTAGAAATAGATTCAGAGAAAATATGTACTTAATGGCAAAACGAGTGAACATTAGACATACATGCAATTTGCCAACACGGATGTTTTACCATTGGTCCCTTGAAGATTGAGACCTTTTACGAGTCAGGTAGTGTTGTACAGTTTGCTGCTATTGGATTTTCAATTCGTGTAAAGTCTTTTAAAGATTCCAGCGGATGATGACATAAAAACATAGTATATACATATTCTAAAATTGTTCAGTAAAACCACCGTGGTGTCCTCCACTGCCCGTAGCGATGGGTCACGCGAATCTTTCGCATGGTGGTATGGCATGCACGACCCCGCCAAGATGCGGTCCCCATAAGCGGACCCCGCAGCAAAAACACCACGAACCAACCCCTTATGGTGCGTTTCCATGCTTGCCAAGCCTCGACAAGCATCCACAAGCACAAGCGTGTAATGCCGCGTTCCCACGCTTGCCAAGGCTCGACAAGCATCCACAAGCACAAGCGTGTAAAGAGGGCGTTTGGCTTGGCTTGCGTGAGCTTGTGGACGCTTGTACAGGATCCGGTCTAGTGTCGTTTTTTGGACACAGATAAAAGGGCGCTTGCGGCAAGCGTTTGCTACGCGTTCACACGTTGGCGCGCTCTTAGTAGCCCCTGTGACCTCGCAACGAACGCAAGTCTAGTTCCGTCTCAAAATGAGTGGCTGGTCGAACGAAGAGAGTTTATTGTTTTTGGAATATTACCAAACAGAAATGTGTATCTGGAACCCCAAAGACAATAATCACAAACGTGACGACGTGTCCGCCATGCTTGGATGTATGTAGAACACTGACGCATTCACAAGCGTGTAAACGACTTCCAAAATGCCAAGCTAACTGCCTACCAAACTGGCTTTAGCTATCAAATGCCCTAAAAATTGAATGATCTAGTTTTGTCTATGTTACTCGTGTAGGTAGGTACTCGTTAAGTTTAAGAGCTTACACGGGATAATATTCCCTTTAAATTAATAAGATACTACGAAAAACCTTGGACTGTATCCAAAAAGCACGCAATGCGAGTTAAAAAGCATTGCACATTGAAATATGTTTGCTGACTTCTGATAGCAATTCTTAATAGAAGTTTTGGAGAGCTTTCGTGACAACTGTCCAACCAAACAGAGGCAGGCTTAAACCTTGTGATAAAGTTGTATAGAGATACAGATATACGCAAGAGGACCTTTGTCAAGTGCCTTAAATAAGAGTGCATTGAAATTTTCATGTCAGTGACTCGGAAGCATTTAGACTGAGACTCAGACCAATTAAAAGTCAAATACAAGGATCTCTTATAATTCGGCTCACAATGGCATTGTGAGGCAAAAGGAGGATTTGGTCTAATATTCCACGCCGCGCCGAACGAGCATATAGGTCTGATATTGAGTTTTCTATCTCTTCGTGCATTTTCCTTACCCGTCTCTTCCTCTTACGACATACTTTCATACCGTTGAAATGGGGCAGGGGGTAGTGACACTTGATACCTATTCTTAATCCATGTGCACACGGAGCTAAACAAAAGGTGCATACAGAGTAACCTATATTGCAGACGAAGCCAAATAAAAGCCTTTAGTTACAACACGCGTTCGAGGAAGGGAAAGTGACGAATAACTAAATAAAGAATGATGTAATTTTTATTTAATTGTGAATGAATGAAGTATAGAGCACTGACATTTTCTTTCTTTTTATAGCTTTACTCGTAATAAAGGGCATGATGCATCTACTTTTTAACTTGATTTAGGGACTAAAGCAGCGATCAGACGGCACGATTCATCGGACCGATGAGTAGGGCTGGATAGATTGGGCGTTCTGATCACACTACACGATATCGCCACTCTAAATCACTTGGCAGCCGAACCACCGACACCGCGCCGGCACTGAGGGCCCTAGCCGCGATCAGACGCCACGGTTAGGGCCCTGAGTGCCGGCGCGGCGTTCGGCGTGAAAGGACGTGTGGAGTGCAAATGGCTACGGAACGCCAAAGAGAGATAATACTCAACGTACTGGAAGTTTATAAAAAGATGATTAAATTGTCCAGAATTCAGTCGGGCGTAATTTCTAAAGTCCTCCGGCTCTAACACACACAAAATGTTCATTACACAATTTATTTCTCCAGAGTAAATATTCCTTCACCCAACATCTTCTTTTCTTTTTTTGTTTTACTACACCCGCTGTTACTGCAAGAGCGATTCCAAGTTTTTGATACTTTGCCGCCATCTTCACTGCTCGCCGTTCGGCTGCCAAGTGAGTTAGGGTGGCGATATCGTGTAGTGTGATCAAAACGCCCAATCTATCGAGCTCTACTCATTGGTCCGATGAATCGTACCGTCTGATCGCTGCTTAAGAATGAAGTTTTGGCAAACTGACTAATTGTTTAATAAACTCCCAATTTGCTGCGGATACTTCTAGCCATAGTATACTTATAGTGTACTCGTAATTCTCTATCGACAATACTTCTCAATATTTTAAAGCGCTTATTTAAATGTTTTCTATTTCAGTGCATCATAACAACATATATTTCGACTCTATATTATGACAAGAAATTAACAGTGCTTCGGCAATGCCTAGCCAACGTGAGCTTCCTTATTTTGGTTGTAATGGCGATATTCGGCATCGTTACATCGTTTTTGCCCATGAGTAAGTACCTCTCATAATAAGTAGATTTAAAAATCTCTGCAAACATTGTTCTGCAATATTTTATTAGGGGTTGGGGATAAAAATTACCTCTCATAATAAGTAGATTTAAAAATCTCTGCAAACATTGTTCTGCAATATTTTATTAGGGGTTGGGGATAAAAATTACCTCTCATAATAAGTAGATTTAAAAATCTCTGCAAACATTGTTCTGCAATATTTTATTAGGGGTTGGGGATAAAAATTACCTCTCATAATAAGTAGATTTAAAAATCTCTACAAACATTGTTCTGCCATATTTTATTAGGGGTTGGGGATAAAAATAGTAAAATTTTAGTTAGGTAAGTGATTTTGATTCAAAATGAAAAAAATTCCTAACGGTAGGCACAGAATATACTTTACAACGGAACTTTTTTAATTCCTCCTAAATATACTTTGGTTGATCTGTTCCGAAGGAGTGTTGCCGAGAGTCACCACAATTTGATGAAATCAATGGTGTGTGATTGTACAATGTGTGTTATAAACGAGATTAGAAAAAATAAAGCAGTAGTTTCATAGAATCGTACAATTTAAAGCCTTATTTTAGGTAGGTTGTCTACGTATAAAAACATATTCGTAAGTGAGAATTCAAATTACCTACTGCGATGTATATCAAGATTATCAAGTTCCTAATTATTCTGTTCATATTTCGGCAACATTCATTCATAGTACCTACCTACTCATGAATATTTGCTAGGAATTTCTAAGAGTGTTATGAAATCCTCGCAAAACTGCACTTGCTCGCTTCATAAGTGCAGTTTTCGAACAAAGATCGGGTCCAAAATACGATTTCGATCTAGTTTCACCATTATCTTACATACTTTTGTAGTGCACTGTTGGTCAAAGGGATCTATTAATTTGCGTGGAAATAGCATTGCGAATGAACAGAAGGATTTGGCCTGCATTACTACGCTGCCCAGTCGAGTTGGTATAGGATTTGATATTGAGCTTTCCGTTTCTTCGCAAAGATACTATTGGATCCATATGTATTTCTTAGTCGCCTCTTGCTACAGTCACGGAATGAATATACATAGAATATATCTGGAGTAGTGACACTTTGATTCTTATTCCGTCGCCAGACGCAGATAGATAGTGTCCAAAATTGAACAAAATACCTACTATGTTTTTCCACATTTATTTTCTTTATTTACACGTGGTTGAATTTGCCACGTTCCATTACGTCAGACATTGCGCATCCAAATACAAAGTCGGTTCAGGCAATACATCAAGGTTAGCGCAAGTCATGTAAAAACTGAACACCCAATTACATTGTAAGCGGTCGCATGATTTGGTCGAACCTTTAGATATGTGTTTTTTGCTTTGTAAATATAAATAAATGCTAAATATTTGAGATCGTGTATAAGAGTGTCTTTTACTAACATTAGGTTAAGATTTATACTAACAATATATAGATCTTGTAATTTGATCTGAAATAAACTACATACATACATAGACTCACGCCTGTTTCCCGGAGGGGTAGGCAGAGACTACGGAACGCCATTTGCAACGATCCTGACATATCTCTCTTGCTTCATTCACTCCCATCAGATTCCTCATGCATGCTCTTCTGTCCAGGGTACTTCTCACCTGTCCTGTTTTTAGGATGTCTCCAATCTGGTCAGAGAACGTCCGCCTCGGTCTTCCCCTTCATTCTGTCCCTTCCACACTTGCCTTATATATCTGCTTGGTCAGTCTTTCGTCATCCATCCTCTCCACGTGCCCAAACCATCTTAGCATACCTTTCTCGATGCTTGTCACTACATCTTCTTTTACCCCACAACACTCTCTTATCACACAATTCTTTACTCTGTCAGTCAGAGAGACACCACACATACTTCTCAGTGCTCTCATTTCTACAGCATTTATTATACTTTCATGACTCTTCTGCCATACCCAACTATCACTACCATACATAAGAATAGGTACTAGCACCCCTCTATGCACAGCCAAACGTGCCTTTTTGGACACGTTTTGGCTATTCATAAACGCCTTCAGAGCTCCATTCACTCTATTACCTGCATTAACTCTTCTTTCAATATCTTTTACATTCTTACCATCTCTTGTAAACAGCGTACCTAAATATACAAACTCATTCACTTGCTCCACTCGCTGTCCATCGATCATAATGTTACGAATTGAAAATAACGCCATCTATCAGTGAATGGGAGAACTACATGAGATTAGATGTATCAGTTGTTTAAGGCTGTTTCATCTATCCTCTAATAGATGGCGTAGGAGTAAATAGAACATTTACGCAATTCTAGAAACACCTTACACGTTTCCAGAAATATCGTGAGTCGTCTCGAAAAGCCTAGTGATGTTATCCGGCCAGTATAAATAGAGCGAGAGCGCGCGAGAGAGGACAGTTCAATTGAATACGGAAAGCGATCAACATCAAGCGAAGGAGAAAATAAGTCGGAAGTGTTTAGTGTTGTTCTAGTGGTGTGAATAGTGTGTTTTATTAGTGAAGTGAAAATTAAGTGTGTGTATCTGGTGTTATTGTGTTAGTGAATAAAGTGCAGTTTTTCTGGCATAGTGTATATAATTTATCACGAACCCCAGCTCGTAACAATAACATTACAAGCCGTAACGCATTCCTCCTTTTCAAAAACCATAACTTTCGTTTTACTTACATTCACTTTCAGTCCTTTCCTCTCTAACGCACCATGCATGATTGTTACCATCTCCTGCAACTCCTCCGCTGAAGACGCAAGTATAACCTGATCATCAGCATAAAGGAGGCATTTGACAAGTAACTCATTCATCCTTAATCACTATGTTTCAAGTCTTGCAAACAACTGTCCATGAAGAGGTTGAACAGCCATGGCGACGCTACACATCCCTGTCTAACACCTGTGTTGATGGTAAACCAGTCAGTGTATGCCCCGTTTATCCTCACACAAGCTCTAGAATCCTCATAAAGGGATATCAGAGCTCGAATGAGGCTGCTGTTCACCCCATACATCGACAGTACCGACCACATTTCATTCCTCACCACTTTATCGTAAGCCTTTTCCAAATCCTGTATATGTATGTATAACCTGATCATCAGCATAAAGGAGGCATTTGACAAGTAACTCATTCATCCTTGATCACTATGTTTCAAGTCTTGCAAACAACTGTCCATGAAGAGGTTGAACAGCCATGGCGACGCTACACATCCCTGTCTAACACCTGTGTTGATGGTAAACCAGTCAGTGTATGCCCCGTTTATCCTCACACAAGCTCTAGAATCCTCATAAAGGGATATCAGAGCTCGAATGAGGCTGCTGTTCACCCCATACATCGACTGTACCGACCACATTTCATTCCTCACCACTTTATCGTAAGCCTTTTCCAAATCCACGAATGCGCAGTAGACCTTTCGACCTTTGGCCAAAAATTTCTCGGCTATGCATCGCAAGGAAAAGACTTGATCCGTACACCCCATACCCTTTCGGAATCCCGCTTGTACATCCCATATTTTCTTGTCGGTTACTTTCATAACTCTTTCAATCAGTACCTTCGCATACAATTTGCCAACAATGCTGAGAAGGCTAATGCCTCTATAGTTTTTGCAGTCTTGTTGCGAGCCTTTTCCTTTATAAAGAGGCACAACTACTGCTGTGGCCCAGTCATCAGGTACTCGGTCCAGCACAAGTTGAATAAACGCTGCAGCTGACTAACTATGATGCCCTCTCCAGCCTTCAGCATTTCGACTGTAATCCTGTCATACCCTGTAGCCTTACCTAATTTCATACTGGCCAGTGCCTTCAAAATCTCATCCACGCCAATATCGCTTTCATCATTGCTATCATTACCATTCATTTCACCTGTTGATGTCTCTGTCGTCGTTCTTTCAAATAATCCTTCAAAATACTCTTTCCATCTCTTCAGCACACACGATTCACCATTCAGTATCTTTCCATTCTTGTCTCTGGTTGCTGTGTAATCTGAGGATTGAGTTTTTCCTCGAACTGCACGAACGGACTTCCAGAAAAACTTAATGTTTCTCCGAAAGTCGTCAGATAATCTACTATCAAACTCATCTTTCTTTTCCTCTTTTTTCCTTTTAACTATTTCTTTCACTATTCTTTTAGACCTAATAAACTCCTTTCTTGCTTCATCTATGTCATCACTCGATGCCTTTCCCATTCTTTCATTTGCTCTGGCAGCCAACCAATCTAACCACGCTTTCTTCTTCTCTGATACTGCTGATTGTACATCCTTGTCCCACCATGTATTCTTAACCTTTCGTAGTTTCCTTCTCTTGATCACACCACATACTTCAGACGCTACACATACTACCTCTTGTTTAAAGGAATGTCATAATTCTTCAATATCATTTATGTCATCGAACCTCTCAAATCTTGATATCAATCTTCGTTTATACTCATCTTTCACATCTTTCTCTTGCAGATTTTCTACTTTTATTCTTTCCAAGACCCTCTCTTGATTATTTTCTCGGTGTCGCCATCCTCTAAAGAGCCCACTTATCCGACTTAGCACCAAAAAGTGGTCTGTATGGATGCCGATCCCTCGAAAAAGTCTCGTATCCAACACATTCTTTCTCAGTCCTTCATCTACTATTACAAAATCAATCATACTTCTTCTAACATTTTTCGCCTCACGTGTATACAAATGTATCCTTTTGTGATCAAACATGGTGTTTGTCATACAAAGGCTCCACTCCAAACAAACCTCAAGCAGTGCTTTTCCATTTTCGTTCACACTCTTATCACCGAATCCACCTAAAACCCTTTCAAATCCATCTCGCTTTATCAATTGAACCCATCCCCATACCATTACCATTACCCATCCATTGAAATCACCTAACAAAATCAATCTTTCGTTATCCTTACAGGTCCTCAGAATCTCTCTTAAACTCTCCCAAAACTCCTGCCTTTCGTCTTTTTCTTGTTGTGACATATCCGTTACTATATTGACCGGGGCGTAAACCCCTACAATAAGAAGACGAGTAAGTCCTACTTTCATTCTCATCCATAATAGCCTTGCATTTACACATTCAAACTCTTTTACGCACTCATTCATTCGCGCAGACAGTATTAAACCAACTCCCTTGCAGGCTCTGGTGGTACTATCTACTCCGGACCAATATGCCGTGTAGCTGCCATGCTTGGTAGTGTCACATCCTTTCTTTTTCGTTTCATTCACACACAGAACATCAATCTTTCTATCATCCATCATCTGGCATACTTCATCCAATTTTCCGTCCATTCCACCGCCAACATTCAATGTTGCAAATCGGCTTTCCGTAGGCCGCTTTTCGCCTCTTCTTCGGAAACGAGACGTGACGGGTTTCAAGCCGCGTCGCCGCCATTTGAAGTATAATTAATGACTGTCCTCATAGCGTTCCCACGAGTAATAGGGATTTAAAATGTCCGTCCCCGCAGAGCCCTGTACGGGGGTAAGATGGAATCCTAGCTGTGCCCTGTGACCACCAACACAGGCACCCTCCGTTTGAGACCAGCTTGCCCTCTGGCCACGAATCCCTCGGCACGGGTCGGTTTACACCTTAGATCGGGGTTTTGTGTCGGGTATGCTCCCTGAAAGTTGGTTTAATTTCGGAGTTTTCCTTCTCCTAGACAGGTTGCCAACCAAGGCTAACGACGCCCATCTTCCCGAACGTTTGGTTTATTTTCGGAGTTTTCCTTCTCCTAGACAAGTTGCCAACCAAGGCTAACGAGGCCCATCTCTCCGAAAATAAACTAATTAATAATAATTAAAGAGCGATGTTGCTAGCAATGTTTCATGGATATGTAACTATCTAGCTTTCACCAGCGACAGCTCCACACGCGAGGGAAGGGTATGATACTATTAACCCACAATTCTATATGAAAGAACCCATATAAACAAACTCCTATTTGTGTTCTTAACTTCAAAAGAATAGTTTCCCAATAGCTTCAGGGCTTTCAGCCCTTTTAGAGCCTCTTCAAGTTTATTTTCGCTACTACTTTTGTCTCCAAGGTCTAATATTTTTCTTATATAGAATTCATAGAATTAGCCGCTTTAAGTTTGATGTCAAAACGGCGCTGTTTCGAGTCTGGGTGTTTTTTCAAAAGACAAATCTCTCACTATGAACAAATCATGTGTCGCGGGCGACTTTACAATATGCAAGTAAAGGACACAATGAACACCCAGACTCGAAACAGCAATAATTTATGCATTACACAAAGCATTGTCTCTTGTCGAATCTACAACACTCGGCGTCAAGGCCACTTAAACCACTACGCCAACTATAATATTACTAAGTACTAAGTTTTAATCTATGCCCCGTTTGTTTTCAGGTGGTTCCAGCGGGATCTACATCTGTTTCGTCGTAACAACTCTTTGTAGCAACGTATTAGCAGCAATATTTTGTGTGTTTATATTGTCCTTTGAAAAGGAATATGAATATTTTGCAGAGGTAAGCAAGTAAAAGTATTTTTTTTAATATGGACATTGCCGTAATAGTAATGTCAAAGCCATGAAGGACATCCAAACTCAAATATCGGCAACCCACTACTCAAGGGGTCCTACTCACTATGCAGTTTGCCACAATGCGGCCAGCCCTCCAGCTAATTGCAGGACGCGGTTGCGCTTGTGGTTAGCTGAACGGCTGGCCGCATTTCGGCTAACCGCATAGTGCGTAGGTGCTTAACATCAGTAAAAATTAAAATGTTCACCGTCAATGGCGGCCAACCGCAAACTAGCACTATCCGCGTAGTGTGTATGGCAACCGTCCGGCTGCCCATCCGTCGGGTCTCAGCGCTCAGAACAACCGAAGCGGTCGGCCGGCAGCCGCATTGCAGTGCGAATAAAAACTACTTTCTAGCCCAATTTTTTTATTGCGGTCAGCCGAATAATTTTTCAAATTCAAATTTTTCAGTGCGTAGGAGCCCTGAGTGTAGTGCTACGGCAAGAAAACCGCTTTTAACGCTGCACCCTCCGTGGTACTTACCATTTTTATCAGACCCGTACTCTGTAGTATAATTCAATTATTATGCTTGTTTCAGGGTTTACGGTCGGAATTGTTGTTGGATGATGGCTGTTCGCTGAACAACGCGACACTGTCTGACGTGGATAGTATATTTGGGGCCCAAGAATCAACCTCTAGTACAATCGTCATAAAGGGTAGCATCTCTTGTGCCAAAGCCTCTTGACCCGAGGCCGTGCCCGACACGGGCACGGTACCTCACACGATTGCCGGAGCTCCCAACTCGCCTTCTTACGGAACCTTCGGCAATACCAAAATAAAAGTCGTCCCTGTCAACGAAATAAAAAACGAACACCCAGATGACATAGACACTATCGAAGACAACGACAGTGGTATGTCTTCTGAAGAAACCGACGACTCATTGAAACTTAATCTAAGCCCTATCATTAACGATAATGTAAGTAAACATTTAAGTTCAAGTGTAGACGATAAACAAGAAGTAATAACAAAGTGCCTAAGTATTGAACCTCATCGTGCTGAGCACAGGAATGAGATTCCAAGTTGTTCGGAAGCCGTTAATCATGTAAGTGTTTTTATTGATAAAGATGATGCCAGGTCTCACCTGACTAACTCTGATGATCTGATTCTTGATAACAAAGTTTCAGATTTTATTGTGATAGATCTGACATGTGATGTCGACGATGTTTGTGCGTTGTCTAAATCTAAAGGTGAGAGAAGGGTTGTCGGTACAAAAGATTGTAAAGTTGATTGTGATTATTCAAGTATACCTAGTGTAGGATCCAGCCAAAGTTTAGTTCCTGTCGCGAACAACGAAATTGTTAACACCGAGAACCAGAAGTTGCTCAGCTTATCTCTCTCGATACTTCTTGCTGCCTTGCTGCAAGCGATGCGCTGTTTCGCCCAGTTCTTAGAAGATATTGTGGTTCCACAACGGTAATAATAATTATTGTGTTCCTTTGTATTTTTTGGTGCAGTATTCACTTATATTACGAAATGTCAATAATATATTTAATTACATTGTATTTCATGTGTTTAATTTACTATACCTTGTGCCCTTCAATGTTCCATCAGTAATCGCTAATATAAGAGGAATTTTAAGTAATTTTGCACATTTTGAAGAGTTAGGTATCCATCCATTCAGAGGCTTTTTGGAGAGTACGAGTGTAGTTACTTCAAGTCACACATCGACAAGAGTTCGACAATTAAGGACTCTAATGATCTAACATAGAAGCGGACCAATCAGTAGGACTGGTCCAAGATTGTACACAAAATTGCATACGAGTAGTTTGCTTATGGTAAATTGCCAATTATTTTCTTAAAGCTGAGCCTAGTGGTCATTCATTACCATTACTGACCAATGCTATAAAACACCAGAGGCCCTAGTAGCCAAACGGCATTAGCTCTGATATCTACTTTCGTTAACGCTCGGTTGCTATGGCAACTTAAGGAATTCCTTCTTCATTGACCACGTGATATAACGAAGGCTTATGTCAATTCCATACATTATTGCACTTAGCAATTAGCGATATCGTTAATCGAATGCCATTTGGCTAATGGGGCAGGCCGGGCTCTTTAGAAGATGTATGGTAATAAGTCTCCAATAGTTGAATGCGATCCAGTGTGCATTAGTGAGCTAGCCTAACGGAGGTGAGACGTGAGGTTTTTACACTCTACATTATGTACCTAGGTACATATTTAATAATATTTATCAATTTAGGTAGATGAGGTGTGAAGTAAATGACAGTAACATGCTTTGTAATAATAATTTAATAAATTACTTTGAACAATACACAAACGCTACTATTCACACACATCAAATAAATTAATGAGGTTAAATAGGTCGTACACTAGTTACTTTCTATTTATTGTCTGAACATTATTTCACTAGCAGTTTATAGTGATGCCTCGTTGATCACTGTAATCAGTCTATTATTTGAGTTATGGCACTTTTTCTTCCACTTGATGGAGTTTTTGGCGTGTATTTCTGGTGAATTGTGTTCAGGTATTGTGGAGGCTTGAGGGGAAGAGTTGGCCACTACAATGGACCAGCGACGACCACGGCGCTCGTTCAGATTCGGCAGTTCAGCTATTAGGTTGTTCTCGTATTCGCTTAGCATTAAATAGTTTTCCACCTGTAATTATGAAACATAAGTTAGTAGGTTTATAGTAAAAAAGGTACAGACCTACTATTTATTCGTTTTTATTGAATTCTGAAATGGCTGAAAACAATTTGGTTTCGCTTATGGGTATATATATTCATGAATGGTTTTGGTATCGACACTCTTTTACTTGGAAAAGTTATGTTCTGCCTGGCTGTAGTTGCCCAGTCAGTATAGATGCATCCAATTTTGTAGAAACAATAGACAAAGGATTCGCACGCTAATTTAAACACAAATAATAGAGATCATCCCAAATGCAGGTGTCATTGGTAGGTAATAAGAAAAATTGTGGCTGTATGTTATAACGATGGCTTTCAAAAGAAATAAAGAATTGAAAAGGGTTCACATCAGTCATTTCGCTTTTCAGACGAAATAGTTTTTTATTCCTATGATCTGAGAACAAGAGATTTGAGCGATTTTATAGAGACAGCCCTCCAGTCAGACATGGAGAAAACAGTTAATCAGCAGTCTGCTATAAGTTTCTACTGGTCATCGGCACTGATGTTCTTTTGACGCACGCTTTTTGGGCTCATGCATAGCAAAGTTAAAACAAACATACCTTATTACAACTAGTGATACAGTCACCCCCACAGTCCAAGTCCTCTAGAAGGTGCTCAGGTATATCCAGATCTAAGTCGAGGTCGAGGCCGCCTTCCTCGCTGATGCAGGTCAGCTCTGGCGGCACGTTGGGCGGCGGCGAGCCCAGGCTGCCGGGACGGATGTCCAACAGCAGGTCCCGACCTGTGCGACCGGGGGCAACTAATTCTGCTCCTAGAACTGTTCGTAGGTGTGAGGTCATTTTGTGATGACGCATTGAGACGCATTCCTCAATAAGAACTACTTCGGATGGAAGGTTCATTTGGGAAGGGGTAAGAGCGGTTTCGCACTACGTTCTATCCGAACTCGTAAAAATATTAAATCTAAAAATCCGAAACTGAATTTGATAGAAATTGGAATTTAAATCAAACCAACGGATCGTATTTTCGGATCGGACGTACCTACCTAGAACAAAAACCGCTCTGGCTGATTCAAAGACAACTGTGTTAGCTTGTTAAATGGACTAAGTCCTAAGGTAACAAAACCAAGCACTGCCCACCGATTCTGCTAACAGCACTTACAACAGGTAAGTAGTGTAGTAGGTACCTACCTACTAGTTTCGATTGAGTTGTGAGTGGTTTTTTTAATGAGATTGCATACCTATATGCTTCTAAATGCGTGTGGTAAATTCTTTCTGGTGGTATTATAGCAGCATAAGGTGGGTTCTGACCTATTCTGCCTCATTTATCAATTTATCGGTGCCTACCCACACGTACCTAACTATTGGCCCGTTCACGACCATCAGCGGCAAGCCACAACAGGCAGCGATTTGAATGTCCATTGCGCGTTTCACGCGACAGATGGAAATCGCTGCCGTTATCGCCCGCTGCTGGTCGCGAACGGGTCGTATTGCAGTCACGAATTTTTTTAATTTTTTTTAATGACAACTCCCTCATTTGTGCTAAATCCTGTGTCGCGGGGCACTTTACAAACATACAACTTACGGACACAATGAACACCCAGACTCGAAGCAAAAATTTATGAATGACACAAAGTTTTGTCTCGTCAGTCTCGTGTGGGAATCGAACCCACAACACTCGCGCAGTATCAAGCGGCGAGGCGGCCGCTCAAACCACTATGTCAACCGTGCAGTGCGTATAAAAAAATACTAGGTACTTACCTAAAGCGGTGGCAGCGCCGGCGGCTGTGCGCGGCTCGCGGTCGCGGCTGTGGCTGCGCCGCGTCGGCTCACACGTCGACTCGCACGTCGCTGTGCCTCCGTTTTCTCTGTAATACAGTCGTTGGTACACAGGGTGAATAAAATTGTTCATATTCTATCCAGAAGGTTAGTCTATTAGGTAATGCCGTTTACCTCCTACCCTACATAGGTATAGGCAAGTCAAAATAAAGCCATTTGGAATATGGGACTAAGATTCTTTTTTGTCGTAGCCCGTATGCACCGTAGCCGATGGGCAAAAATCGTCCACATGCTTAATTATTCCGCCGTCCGTGTGTGCTGCACGACGGAAAGCAAAGGGCAGAGGCAGATCAGGAAAAAGATGGCGTGACGATCCAAATGGCTTCAATAGGAACTGGTCGAACTTGGCCCAGAACAGAGGCGCTTGGAAGAGTGTAAGTCGTTGGTTCCAGCTGTCGTGTACCTTTGAAATACTTAGCAAGAAAAAAATGCAGGCACTGGTCCAACCATAGAAAACTGGTAGAAATTCGCTTCTCCTTCATGTTATCCACTCGTCGTTACGTACTTGGTTTGTTTGTGCGCTACACTGCGCTTGTGAAGATCTATACAGAAGAGAGACAGGGACCCGATGAGCGAGCACGTCGAGCTGAAGTAGTAGCCCGCTTTGCCGCCGCAACCCACGTTTATGTATCCTGCAAGTATAAACACATTATGGCTTAGTAAAAAGCAAAATAGGTATCTATTTTAATGTTTTGCTGTCATGGTCATGCCAGACTTCTTATTTGAATGAAAACAACTAACGGCACGAATTACTTATTAGGTACCGTGTAGAGATCTACTTGTTGCCGTAAATTCTAGGTTCGAAAAAACCATCTGTGGATCACGCAAAGTTTTGTCCCTTGTGGGAATCGCACCCTCAACACTTGGCTCAGTGTGAAACGGCGAGGCGGCTGCTTAACCACTACGAGTTATATGACATTATGCTGGCCAAGTGCGGGTTGGCAGACTTCACATATATGTCTTTGGAGAACATTATGGAGAACTCTCAGACATGCAGGTTTCCTCACGATGTTTTCCTTCCCCGTTTAGCAAGCGATAATTAACAATTTAATACGCACATAACTCCGAAAAGTCACCGGTGCGCGCCGTGGATTCGAACCCGGACCCTCTGCGCCACTAGGCTGTCGCTGTTTTTTTAGTGTTCTATCAGGTACTACTTATTTTAAGTTAAGCGCATGTAATACATGTTTTGGCCCTACCTGTTACACACCTGTGAGAAGAGTGTCAGTGTCAGTAGTTAACTAGATAGGTAGGTACCAGGGCCTTCTTTGCAGGGTCACATAATATCTCGATAGCTATATCTTCGAAAATATATGGAGTGTGTGCCCCAAACATAATAGGTAATATTATGCTAAGAAGTTATGCCAATACCTGAAAGCGGCACGCCTATAGCGATAGGCACAGCTTGTGAACATTGCACGAAGCCCCACGTCCGCGCAAAGTTCCGTGAGCGCACTCTCTCGTACGTGTACATCTTCAGCGAGTAGTGGTATCCGCCGCAGAATATACCTGTAACGTATAATTGAAACATGATAAACGTGTGGAGATGGCGGCATAAGATGTTACTTCAACTAGAGGAAGGAGCCCCTGACCAGGATAACCGATAGCCCAGTGGACTGCTGCAGTCTGGCGGAAGTAGTTGAAGACTTGTTTACATAGTAATCCTGTGCGAGAACTCGATGCAGGATAGGATATAAGCACCGTCGTGTCCGTTAGATGTCACCTCTTTTGGTTGTCTTCGCCGTTGTACGATAGATGGCCTCAAATGTAGCTAATGCTACCTTCTCTAATATTGGGCGGTAAATTGTTGTTTTTTTAGAATCTTTCTCTTTCTTCGGTTGCATTTATTTATTCACAAACAAAATAAAGTTACCATTACGACGTGGTAAGAAGATAAATAATCCCATTTTACAATTTATTATGACAGAAATAAAATCTGTGTTTGTATGACAACTATAAATATTTTGCATATATTGGTTTTCATACAATTTTATGTTATGTAATTACCTACTCAACATAACAATTCACTTCAAAGGATTTAAGTAGGTAAATGCGAGGCGATGGTAAATATCACACCTCTGACAAATAAAATTGTGGTTACGAGTCTTGTTCTGTTTGATTTCAATTAAGTATTCCATACGTACTTTAAGAATTATTACTAAAATTATTACAATGATTATTCCATACCTTTTTATTTAATAAGTAGATATTATATAGGTAGGTACAATGATGTTAGGTACATAATATGTACCTAACATCATTGTACCTACCTATATGCTTAGGTATTTCGCGTTAAGACTAAAACCTTAATAAATGTTTGAGTAATGTAGTACTTATAATTCATCTTGTCTAAGAAAAAAGGGTATTCTTTGTGAAGATGAAGAGCTCATTTATTTTACTTGTAACCAGTGGCGTAGCTAGCTTGGGTGGCACCCGGGGCGGAAGTTGGCGGAGGACATTTTTTTTTTCGTCGATACCTCTTGAGGGTGCTGAGCTAGTGCCTATGTTGTTTTATATTTTTGTACATTGTTCTTAAGTTGAGATTTGGGTGTCACTCCTTTTTTTGGATGGGTGGCACCCGGGGCGGACCGCCCCCGCCGCCCCCCCTTCCTACGCCACTGCTTGTAACCTATCCTGAACTTTTTTTTTGGGCACAATCTCTTCATACTAAACGTCAAGTCCCTTACTCCAGCTTCACCCATGCCCCCATTATTCTGTACTCTATCTTAAAATAAAGTACAGCAATAATACTTACCGTAGACCCAAGCAAACATAACGTATCCTCTATAGGACCCCTCAACAGCAGTTAGTGCCATCGTACAGATGGCGCACACGAAGATTGCCGCCTGCGTCAGATATTGCCGTGCAATTCGACATTCGGGCGAATTTTGTCGCACTAGCAAACCAAATGCTGCACATCCAACCGCCCAGGCTAAACCAAGGTATGCTTGTAAGAGCTCGACAGTGTCACCCAAACCTGAAAATGTTAAGTCCTTATGAATACATCTTAGCATGCCTATAGCAGTAGGTACTGCAGCGAGCTTACAGAGCAAAACATTTTTGGACCGAGGTTGGAAGCTCTGTTTAGCATTGACAATTTTAAGCCTGGGTGTCTTTGAGGTTTTCTGCGTAAGTAAATTGTAGAAACATAAGTTCCGTAGGCGTGGGATGTAAGCCCTCGGATTCGGCCAGAAGTATTCAACTGCCGGTTTACGATGATAAGAGAATTAATATGATCGCGTAATCTTTTTTTATTGCAAGAAAGACATTTATATGGAAACAAAATTATAACTATTTTAATACCTTCTTCTTCCGCGTGGTAAGCCAAATAAAATATAGGCGTGTTGATGCCAAACGCCGATATTCCCGTTGACATGAGCAAAATCCTCACTGTTTTCGACTTCAAAGTTGAAAAGTCGAAAAAAGGCTGGCGATCATCAGTTTTGTTCCTGTCCTTCATCTTCCGTTTGATCTTATTCTGATTTTTGAGGTGCAATATTGCCCTTCTTTGCGGGTGGTATAGTGATGCCGATCGATAAAAAGTGCCCAAAATGAAAGTTACGAATACAACACCCGTCACAGCTTGCAGCCCAAGTCTCCAACCGATTGCTCTAGAAAGAAGAAAAGGAAAGAAAATGTGAAATGGAAAATGTATGAGTCGTAAAATTTTTCGATTAGTTTTTGTAAATAGCTCTTACCTGATAGCACCTTTGATAAACGTAGACATGACAGCTATGCCCAATCCGCTGCCGCTTACGATAAATATCTCGACGAGTTCTCTTCTGCGCTTGAAGTATTGCGCCACCATTAGAGTGGAACAGTCTCTTGTTAAGCCCACGCCTACTCCTACCACCGTTCCTGGAATTATTAATACATTTAATTACTCAGGGTATAACTGGATCACTACTTAAAAATTAAAAGTGTTCATCATCATCATCCTAGCACCATCCCGATTGCGATCCAAGAGTTTGGGTCGCGTAATCTGGTGTCCGTCTTAATAATTTGAGCCGGATCAGGTTATACCTATCAAGGTAGTTTTACCTTAACTGAAGACGATAAACCAATGTTTGGAACATAATGAACTAAAAAGATAGGTACTGAGTAGGTATACAAGGATATTCCAGTTCGTAAAAAGGTTGACTTTCATGCCTGGCTTTAAAGTGACAAAGTAATTTATGCATATAATGTGCATATTGCAAATGGAGAAACTGTGGGTACACGACTGTTCAGGATATCATCGCTTATTAGGATTCACAGGGGGAGCCCGTCATATGACATTATGACAAATGACTTTTTAAATCTATTCTCACGTTATTGATGCACCAGGCACTCCCTGTCTGTTCAGTCAAATGAGAGGAACGCAGCGAATAAAGCAAATGAATATGTTTTGACTTGCTAGCAGGTACCTACATAGATAAAGATTAAAGGATTATAATTTCATGTAGCATGTATGCGGTAGGTAGGTCACCGTCTTAAACAAAATCCAAACGATAATATCCCATTATATATTTATAGCCTGGAAGTCCTGGAACTGATAAATAATACAACGTTCTACATTTTATTTCTCGCTATGTATTAAGTGTCCAATAACATCGGATATTGCACTCATGTTTATTCAGCAAACGACCTTCGTTCCAATAAGTTGCATTGCCCTGTGGCATCTGCACTTAGTTCTCTATTTTCTTTTCATATAATGGCACTATCTGAACTATCTTTAAATCCTAGAAACGTTCTTTATTTAGCGAATACAAACCGATAAATATTATTTATTTTGCCGTCGATGTTTGTAATAATCTCCTTTTGAAATATCGTTTTTAAAGACTTGATATACGACCTCAAGTCACATTACAAATCGGTGTAACACTAAAGGCTTTTGGAATTAAGTATCTGTAATTTACAAATGTTTGGAATGTGTACCTGAAGTAAAGATTTAATAAAATATATCATGCCTCATAAATTGACTACTGAAAGAAGTGAAGGTTCAAATCAAATTTAATTAATTATTATTTAGCACCATAAAGACAAAGGTTCTTACTTAAAAATATCGAATAGGTATTGCCTATAATTTAAAGTTTTAGTTTGATTTGCTTATCTTTGTTCCCTACGATCTGTAATTTGGTATCTACGATAAAACTCGATGTGTGTTGATAATTTCTCTACTATATAAAAATCCCTTTAAAAAGTTGAATAGCCGTGCTTTTATTCTTACATCAATATTATTCTGGATAAGGTATAGGTACCTCGCATATCCTTCATATTTTCACGTCGATATTATGAAGAAATGGGTATTTATCTTTTGTTGTAAGGAATCAAATTATCTTTAGCAACCAAAAATCATATAAGTACCTACATGAGATTATTGAATCAACGTATCTTTCATATCTTAATATATAAAATTCTTGCGTTACTGACTGACTGACAGACACGCTACAGCCGAAACTAATGGGCGCAGGAAGCTGAAGTTTGGCATGTATGTTCCTTGGGGACCGTAGGGGTGCACTAAGAAGGGATTTAACGAATTTCCCACGGGATTGGCCAAAACGGGTAAATTTAAAAAAAATGCAGGCGTAGCTGCTGGCGTCCTCTAGTTCAGTATAAAGTTATCTAACTGACCCAGTTTTGCAGATATAGCTACCTAGTTAGCATTCATGAACAAAGAACACAATGTATATTCTAGGATTAGAAAAAGACTACGCAATTTAGTACGTAAATAATGTAAGTAGATAGCTACCTACCCTAGCTTTTATATTCGAAATATAGAGATCACAATCAGAGAGGTTGGACTACAATATATATTGTAAGGACCATTGCATATCAATATTTAGTTTCAAATTAACATTTACAGGTCCGATTGAAGTGAAAATCTCTTTGTGTCATTGTTTGCATAGAATTAAAAAGGCTGGTTTTCATGCGTCTTTAAAGTTTTTCTAGCATAAAACATAACTTGGTAAGACCAAGAGCATAAACATGGATGTTTGTCTTGACCAATCCAACCATCAAGACCAAGTTATGTTTTGTGCTAGAAAAATCTCATCTACAGTCGTAATGGGTTCGATCCCCAGGTACCCCGGGCACACACCACTGACTTTTCTGAGTTATGAACTTATGAGTGTATTTAAAATGTTAATTATCGCTCGCTTAGTAATGTGCCCGGTAGATGGCAATAGGCTCGCCCCCTATTACATTGCGACCGAAACATAACTGGCGAAGTGTGGGTGTTGTACACCTCTGCCCACCCTTCGGGGTTAAAAAAATCGTGAAGTTATGTAAGGTCTTTACATATCATAATTAAATGATCGCCGCTAACTAAGGGACTTAAGTAGGTACTTATAGCTGTCAGGTAACTAAGCCTATAAACCTTGAGGATGTTGATGGAACATCCGCTTGAGAACGGATATGTCAACATCACTTACTCTGGTTTAGTTTTTGTATCCGCATAGGAAATACATATTTCTGATTTAAATGATGTAATTTAAGAAGTGTTTATTACAGCATTTAATTTTAACCACACCTTTGGAAGTAACAACTACCTTCAATTAATATCCACAAGGTTTTAATATGGGTACTCAACAGAGAAGTTGTTTGCTTTATAATCAAAGGTTGTTTGGTCAGTATGTTAACGTAATGTTAACGAATTTTCTTCTTACTTATCGTATGAGCTGTCCCTTATTGAAGCACTGTAACATCCTTGAAGTGGTGACTACCTACTATTAACATTCCTTAATGACGACAACTTTCACGACCATATAGTAGAGCAAAATATTGTGTTTCACAGGAGATCGAGTAAGTTTTTATTATTTTATAGGTAACTAGAGTCTCACGCAGAGGTGTAAATATTCATTCTATCTATAAAAAAACGCATTAAAATCCGTTGCGTAAGTAGTTTTTAAGATTTAAGCATACATAGGGACAGACTGACAGAAGACAGATTTTGTTTTATACTATGTAGTGAATATTTTATTATCTTAAAATCCAACTCCCTGTCGTTTTCGTAGCTCCTTGCCGAAAAAAGCTTACGTAAGCCAGAGTCTAAAACTCAAACTCAAATATGTTTATTTCCATGAAAATGTTAAAAATTTTTGGACACGTCAGAAGGTCATACAAATAAAAAAATTGGTTGCCTGTAAAGTCGGTATACGGGCGAAAGTTTTACGTGACAACGACTTTGAGTGGTAAAATAATTTTATGTGAATATTCATTCGTATAGTAGGAAGAAGGATGAAAGACGCGTGCCTTTCACTTTTTATGTCTGTCTCTCTCGCTCTTAGGCGGGACGCGTGCCTCTCACTCGCTCTCATTGTGAGCGCATAACGTGAGCGGAGCGTAACGCAGTTTCTTGAAGTGTCACCCGGCAAACCAATTTATAAGACGTTGTCACGTCAAAAATAAAAAAAGTAACTTTAAATGCATATTAACATAGTTGAGCATTGAAAAAAAATGCCTGTTCAGAATGTAGAGCCTCGTGAGAAGAATCAGACAAGAAACTCCGGGCCACTCTTTTCTCCGTCTTGATTCTATACAATTTAAAAACTTAGTAACTACATTGAATTTTTCATAGGTATATGAGCTGGTGTGTCTATAATGTTGTTGTCAATTAATAAGGCTTTTTAATAATAATATAAAAGTACTAAACTAGCATAATATAGACACAATAACTCACACTCACATGAAACTTAACACTAATCAAACATAAGTAGCCTGTGGGACCAAGCAAATTAATCCCAAGCATTTTTATCTTCAATATAATCTAGCACCGAATAGTACCCTTTTTGACAAAGTTTACGTTTTATAACCTTTTTTAATTTATTAAAACTTAAATTTTGAATATTGCTTTATTGTAAAAGCGCACACATTGGCCTTGAAAAGATTTTTTTATTTTCTCTAGCCGGGTAGCCGGCACTACTAGCTTACTCTTATTTCTAGTATTCAAATTGTGGATATCACTTTTCTTTGAGTATGAGGCCTTGTTTTGGAATAAATATATTAGGTTGGAATAAAATAATGTACTGGCTTGCAACTGTTAAAATGTTTATTTCCTTGAATTTATTCTTTAACAAAGCCCCATAATCCAAATTATAAATTGCTCGAATAACTCTTTTCTGCAGAACAAAGATGGTCTGAATGTCGGCAGCATTACCCCACAAGAGAATACCGTATGACATTACACTATGAAAATAGTTATGATATACAAGCCTGGCAGTGTCAATGTCAGTTAACTGGCGAATTTTTCTGACTGCGTATGCTGCAGAGCTGAGTCTATTCGACAATTTACTAAATATGTGGTCCCCATTGCAGCTTAAAATCTAGTGTAATGCCTAAAAATTTGGTGTGATCAACAAGATCCAACACATCATCCTTAACTTTTACTGAGGTGTTCACTTATTTGACGTTAGGCATCAAAAATCGAATACATTTAGTTTTAAGTCTATTGACGTAAAAAAATAAAAAAAAATGAGTCATCATCAGCCTTTAACAGTCCACTGCTGGACTAGGCCTCTCCTTTGAAAGGAGGAATTGGCCTACTATACCACGCTGGCCAAAAGGGTTGGTGTAGGGTTTATATCATGTTTTCCTTCTCTAACAGTGCTGTTCTCTGCATGATATGCTCCCTCTGTCGGCTCTTACGACACCCATGGGATGATATGGGATGGTGACATTCCGTATTCTTAATCAGTCACCACACGGAATGTAGAGTAAGTACTGACAACATAATAACAGCTTATGACAAAACTATAGAGAAACAGAACAAAATCTTTTCTGGTAGGACATAACTTAGATTTTGAAAGTCGTTGGCTACATGAGATGGTTGCACATTGCATAGTAACATCCAGTGTTGGGTGGAGAGCGTCCCAATTTAAATGCAAATGTCGCTTTCTGCTGGGCGTCAAAGCGTTATGCTTGAAGATAGAAATATAGAACTTGCTTACATTGCATGCACGCAGTGAAGTTTACTTAAATATAAATATTAGGTATATTATTATAATCAGTACTAGCTGTTCCCCGCGGTTTTACCCGGGTAATTTTCACGCTTTCGTCAAGATACCGAAATCTTGACGAAAGCGTCACCGAGTCAAATTACAGCCAATATGTAGCCCTACAGAGTCCTCTATCTTCCAATGAAAGTCCCTTTATTAAAATCAGCTTAACCATTTCAGAGGTTACACCGGGATAACTGGATGACAGATGGTCAAATAATTAAAAGATGGTTGTTTATGACTTGATTTAATGTAACTATGTGCAATTGAAAAACCTTAGTTATTTTGAAATCATAAACAGAACCTTAGAATTTTATATAGGTATAAGTACATATGTATGCCCTAACGTTCCTATCGTTATCGCGGTTGCATCTAAGACTTCTTTGAGCCCGGGGATTTATGTATGTATTATATGTATGTAAGTATATATAATAGATGAAACATTTTAGCACTTGAAGATACGTCATTCGCACTAAATTTCTAGCATTTTACAAATATATTGTCTAAAAATAAATCAAGTTGATCCGAACTGATCCGACGCTTATTCGGTAGTAGTCTAGGAGCCAATCCATAAAATCCAAGTACGTTTCGTTGAATTTTATTTTGGACTTACTTTGATTGAAAATACGCTTAGCATTTTATAATTTATGATGTAGGTGGGTAAATGTAATCTTAATATATAAAATCCTTGCGTTACTGACTGACTGACAGACACGCTACAGCCAAAACTATTGGGCGCAGGAAGCTGAAATTTGGCATGTATGTTCCTTGGAGTCCGTAGGGGTGCACTAAGAAGGGATTTCCCGAAATTCCCACGGGATCGGCCAAAACGGGTAAATTAAAAAAAATGCGGGCGTAGCTGCTGGCGTCCTCTAGTGTAAATATAAAAATAGAAATAGATGTTGTTTGGTAAGGGAATCACATGAGAACCTTAACTATGTTAGATTTTAACGGGAAACTGGAAGCTTCAAACGTAAGATAACAAGTCATTTCAGGATATCTAATTATAAATTAGAAATGTAGATAAAATGTGTATAAGGTGTAAGGAGTTACCTATACCTACATGTATGTATGTGTGACTATGTACGTTACATCTATTTTCTCCCCCGTTTGCTAAAACTGTAAAGTCGTTTACCTCTACCAATATTAGTTTGTAAACTGTGAAATAATATTAAGCAAGTATCTATTTCGAGCGATACAGTTATGCCGATATCCGTTTATTTACACGAGACACTTGCACAGAGCTCCAATTAGCGGATACCTTTGAAGTTCACAAAACGAGTTTCGGATATGAATCTGATGAAATAAATTGAGTTGTCAGAAGAAGTGCTCGTTGCGTTTCAGGTGCATTAACGTTCCAATATTATTTATTTCGTTTTAATATCACTGCTTGCGGATGCCGCGGACGTCCTTTTAACATTTTTAATACTGCGCGATTTTATTTCGTCGTATTCAATTTTATACTTCGCTTTGACTTAGATTGAAATGGGAGTAAACTCTAAATGCAGGCAATTTTATGATTACGCTACTGATCACCTTACAACTATTATTAGCAGTGTATAATAAATATAGGCAACGGCAAACTGTCCGAAACTTCGAGTCTACCGTTATGAGTATGCGGACCAAAAACATTATCGCGTTAATTCCCTTGTCTATAGTAGTATAAACCTATGTATTTTCGGTATCCAGTTTCTGCTTTGATGGAGTCGATGCATTTCTTATGTGAATAAGGTAATATGCATCGAATGATATGCACAGCACCACAACTGTGCACTTTCCACTTAGCACAAGCTTTAGAATTTAAGACTAGTCGGTTGTTAAAAAGTAACATCCATTATGTAACAATTTTGATAATAATAGTTGCTTATCTGCGAACTTGCGTAGTGTGGTAATAACCTTATATTGACAATATAGTCATCTGTAGGTGTTATGCCAATTACTCAGAGAAAGAAAAATAAAAGAAATACAAACCATAACTGAAGAACAGCTGATGGAACTGCGTGGCGAAGGACGTGAAGAGGCACCCTAGCGCCGCGACCAGTCCGCCTACGACGGCGGTGACCCGCGTCGACTTGCGGACGCACAACGCCACCGTGACCGGCGACAGCGCGAGCGCCACACCCGCTGACAACGCGCCCAGACATCCTGCAACAGAAGAAGGCATCAAGACATGTTCAACAGATTTTATTCCTTCGCTCAGTCATCACTTTAACCGCCCAGTGCTGGTCGAAAACACGGATCTAACGTTAACGCCTAGCGCGCTCGAATAGGCCGGTGTTCTAGAAGCAATCGGGAGGTTAAAGTCATTTCAATCGTTCAGTCTTTTCCAGTCCACTGCTGAAGCCTTTCCTAATTTGCTTCGCAAGAGCACGTTTAGTCAGTAAGAGGATTTGGCCTACTATGCCACGCTGGCCAGATGGGTTGGTACTGGGTTTGATTTGGATGTTGAGTTTTCTGACTCTTTGCTATAATACTATTTGCTGCCTGTGTTTTTAAGACGCTTCTTGTAACACACATGGAATGAAATGGGATAGTGACAATGTATTTTTAATCCGTCACCAGTAGGACTACACAGATAGAAACTTTAAAGTTCATAGTATAAAATAATAGTAACGACAATGATTGGTCCACCAAAATCACTGTGATGAAGGCAACTTGTTTGAAAGGAAATAAAACAACAGAGATCACTCCCGCTGGAAAACACTCCAATAGTTGGGAAAAGTAAATGAAATGAAATAAAAGTTTTTGTGGTATAAACTTAAATATAATAAGCCCGTTGAAGTAGTAGTTGAAGTTGAATTTCGACCTGCGACTTTATGTCACAAACATAGTAGTAATTCACGCAACCTAAAAGATAAGACAAGCTAAAGTGGTTGTGGACGTAAATAGCTCCAACACTAGCTAGCTAAATGCTCTAGAAGCCGATAAACTTGGGGGTAAATGAGTACGTGCTTGAGTGGTTACCGCATTTTGGCAACGTGGCACACCGTAGGATAGGATGCTTTCCGGGTAGGTGACATTAAATGCTAGTGCCTGGTAAATAAGGTAACAGCTAACCGAAGATTAGAATTTGAAGGACGCTTAAGGTTTACCTTAAGCGTACTTTAAATTCAGACGTTCAGCGGTCAATAGAGACACTCTATTTTATATGAGTAAATAATAAAATTTTCAGAAAAACTGTGCAGAAGTTTGTCAATTGTTGTACCTTGCGAATAAAATTTGAAAAAGAAAATCCCTTGCCGGCTTACCGAATACTTATAGAACATTTTGAATGTAAACCTAGTCGATTGAAAAGCACAAATGTTAAATTTATGTTGATACGACCTTTCATTGGCCAATAAAGTTAACAGAATATAAATTCAGCTGAAAGGCTGACCACAGAGTTGTGAGCCTCTTCAGTCAATAAAACCCCACTTAAATCAATTCTGTTGTATTGACAACATTGTCTATAAACACAATAGTTAAAGCTCAGAGCTTGGTGTCTGTCTACGCCGACTAAGTTTTTGCTTACCAAGTGGCGGACGGCTACAAAAAGCTCGAGATGTTTATTGTTATCCGACGTCGTAAAGATTCGCGTGCGGGCATTCCGTTCGCCTTGTATGAGCGCATCTCGCAGGGTTGCCAAATACTGATGTGGAGTCAGTGTACTTGCGATGCGAAGCCGCGATTGATCGCCAAATTATTTATGAAACACCTCTTTATGTGTAAATCGGCAGTTTACATAATTTGACATAATGTTATGGGTGTTTTATAGTCGCCGCTTCATACATGAGTAAATATTTGTAACGAACGTATGAATTAAACATATAGGTTTTTATTTCTTGTAGAGTAAATTTTCTATTAATTGTTTTTTTTTAATACTGTTGAAGGTGTTGACGTAGGTATAACGGGCTCCAGATAAAGTAATAATCAATCTGTATTAATTGAAAGTACCCAAAATCTCTACGATAGTTCTTATAAGTATTGGATGCGAAGGCTTCCACCTACTCACTATTGGTATACTTATTTAAAAATATAAACAAGACTCTAAGTTTATTTGAGTATATTAGGTATAGGTTCCCTCTCTTTATATGATAAATAAATATTTACTCACTCACAATTTAAGATCCTTTTCTTAAAGTTTATCATTTTTATACATACATTACGATTTTTAACGCGTTTTATACTCTCTTAGCCCGGAATTATGGTTACTTTCCAACATCCGCGGTCACAAAAACACTTAAATTGCTCCTTATGACACGTACATCTGTTGTTTATGTGTATGCGAGTTGACATCCCTAATGTAGTGTTACGACAATAACTACTCTTTATATGAGGGTTGACACGTTAGTTAAATGGAAATTATTGACATATAAGGATTTCTTATTATTTAAGTAGTCCATTAAACTAAATGATTATCGCTGTGAGATGTTCATTAAGTACGCTGTCAGCCATCTGCCATAATTTAAAAGGCTTGAAACGATGGATAAGTACTTATAGTGGTTTTTGTGTCGTTAAGACAATTAAATGACATAATTTTCTCAGTGACACACTGAGGCGGTTTAATGAAGTAGGTAGACCTATAAGTACATATATTTGTGAGAATAAGAAATTTTAAGGGTCTGGTTTGTATTTTATGAATATGTATACCTACTTACATAAATTATACAATACAATGTACGAGTATAAAGATGTACCTAAAGCCTTGTCAGCTTTTAGTCTTATGATACACCTGAGCATTCACTTGTAACAGAACAGCGAGCATTCGCCGTTTTTTGTTTTGTCGAACCGAACATTTTCACTATCATTCTAGCGAACACTCTAAATTCAAATAGTCCGTAGAATATAGAAAACATAGAAATCGCACTACAACAGCAGTTTTACCCAATATATATACTTCAGTTTCACTTATGAATTATTTCTAGAGTAAGATACGAGTACATAAACAAATGACGTTTTTAAATAATACAATGCAGATTTTAATTTGAACAGGCTTAATAAATCATACAAGTGTCTGTGCCTACGTTCAAATTTATTAATCGATATCGATAGTTTATCAACATACTATTGAAATTAATTCTGAGTAAACCAAATCTAAGGATCTATTGTAAACATTATCGATATTTTATCGATATTTATTCTGAGTAATCCCATCACTAGTCAAGTTAAAAATAGTGACAAATTACGAAGATTATTCCCTAGATTAAAATCATAAGTCAAAGTGAAGTAAATATATTGGGTTTAACCGCACTTGTAGCGCGAATTCTATGTTTTATCAATATTCTAAGGCTCGCCCGAATGTTCGTGGAGTGCTCGCGAGAATGCTCATTACAGGGGAATGCTTAAGTGTATCAGCGCTTTATAAAAATGCGTAATGTCTGTTTGGGCTTATGCAAACTAAAAGGCAGGCCGTGCATTCAAAGTATTAGTTAGAATGGTAGATAATTTAGTTACATAATTATATTATATTATATTCCTTCAGTTTTTTGGTAAGTAGGTATCTTTCATTTAGAAAACCTTCTACGGTATATTTGATCGAATTAGAAAACTATATACGTAAAAGCAAGCGTATAGTGAAGTATAAAAGTAGAGGCAAATATAATTTACGATGCTGTTTCGAAGAATAAGGTTTCGTCAGCCAAAAAGTTTGCGTACATAAATGAAAATCTAATAAAACAGTGCAACTAATAAAGACAGATTGTCTTTCTCAAAAACACTAATCATACAACGCTACCGAGCGTCCTCCTCCGAAACCTTAAGAGCTATTTGTAAAATAATGCAAGCGCTGAATGCACTGTAGTGATTTTGTACGGAGCAGGGATGTCTAAGAAACATTTTCTATTGAAAAACTTTAGGGACGACGACGGTCGCTAGGTTCGTCGACATTTTAACAAGGAGAGTCACCCATCGGCTACACATCTGACGAAAAAATCTACTAGACAGTGTTTAGTCTAGATCCACATAGATTGATGAGTGATTCGTGTTCCACCGCTGTCGCTTTGTTTTTAGGTTTGGACAATTCTATTTTCCAGCGAGGAATTCAATTCGAAAGACGTTTATTTACTGAATGTGTAATATGGTACATAAACGTCGCTTGAGTTAAATACTTGAAATTCATTCTACTAGAACGTATTTTTTAAATGATGATTGGCATGTTATTTATTGTTTGTTTTTGATGCCGTTAGTTGCTTTTTGTAGGCATATACCTACAAGTGCTGGAGTAAGCACATTATTTAAAGCCTGTTCTAGTCTAGGGCTAGGTGAATCTACTTTGACTCTATTTTTTTTTATTTTTAAGGAGACATAAAATCTTTTTGTTAGTTATAATAATATCGAAAACGAGGGCTGTTCGATTTTTTGGTTATGCTAAGTGACCAAAGAACTAGAATCATTTTAAAAATTAAAAGTTATAAAAATAGCCCATTGAACTGGCTTTAAGTAAATAAAATCTGCCATTATTCTTCAGTAACGAAGTGGAACGTTAAAGACTGATATTAGTCTCGTATTGTCGCCCGTCTTAATCGAATATCTAGAGAAATTGCGCAGTCTCATCGCCTGGTAAATATCTGGCAAATTGTATGTTTCAAAGTTATATTGACTCATATCAGACACTATCGGCTGCCTAATGTGTGATGCAGCAATAAAATGAAATCGAAAAAGTAAGTATATGACTTCGATCACATATTTTGGATACTTATCTAAAGTTTTAAATTAGTTACTTTATTATTCCATCCATCCTAGCGTTATCCCAGTTGCATCCAAGACTTAAATCTTTGAGCCTGAGGTCATTTATTTTAATATTATCTTGTAGCGATTACTCAGATGTAGATACCGTAAAACACGGTATTAGAAACTATGAAATTATAATTCTCATCAATCATTCAATCAACGTAGACTATAATTATAGTGATTTGATTATACTTACTTGAACTTTTTGTGACTCATGGAGCTATGTATTTTATACGCTGTATAAAATAGAGCTGGACTTGAGTTTTTAATATACAATGATTGACCGTGGATAAAAGGTAGGTTTAAATGGACTGGTGTGCATCGTTGCACAAGCAAGCGGAGTTAATAAGGGTTTTCAAAAGCTGAGATGAGCGTTGACAAGATTATTCTGCATAAGGGTACAATATCTATCTATAGTATAGGTATTGTAGGTTAGTACCTAGGTAAACATGTATGTGCTGTATATGTATATTCGAAGAAGGTTTGCCACAGTTGTTGTATCACAAGTACATTTTTCTGGTTATATTTTAAAGATTAACCTACTGATGTGGGTTACAAACTATTAGGTACATATGTATGTCAATTATATTTTTTTAATCATTCTTCAGGGAGCTAGTGCGAATTTGCTCGAGTTGCGAGGCGTTTTTCGACGGAAACAATTTACATACTTTTTTAAAGGCGCTTCTAGCTTGTGATCGTATAATTATGTAGTTCAAGGAATCTGCCAACAGTTATCGTCTATTAAATGGAGTACCTAAACCAACTGTCTAATAATATTGTTATCTTTATGCAAACCAGTTTATATTATAAAATGAAATCATCAATAATTCAAGTACCTACTTACGTTCCAAGATAGAACGATTTGTTCTCTGTCTATTTTGAGACAGAGATTAAATCTTTCAATCTTGGGTACATAACCCGTTAGCATTAAAATCTCTCACTACTCAACTATAGATATGTAAACATACATACCTTCGCAAACAGTTAGTCTTAGTTATTTCACAGATTACAGCAGTTAACAGCAGAGCGGAAACTTTAAACTACGATATGAAACAGGTTACGCTGACATACGCCATATTTTCCAAGCACAGTTTCATATTAAGTGTGTTTTACAGCTTTTGAGACAACGTAAATGTTGTTTAGCGACAATGTTGGCTTAGTAAACTCAAAAGCGGATGATGGAATTTTATGCTAGCAGAAATAGTTTGCGCTTTTATTTCGAAATTGGAAATCGCATCAGGAGAGCTTTTACATCGTGAAAAACTAACAAGTACATTGTATAACAGACATTTTCGATATTATATGTAGGTAATGATTTCAGTATTCAGCATTCATTAAGCAATGAATATACTTACTGTATACCAACATGTAGGTATGTACTATAATAATAATAACAGTGTCACTATTGAGAACATTTTCCATAATATTCGTTGTATTGGTCGAAATACATGAACCTGTCAACTGTATCGGAGGTCAAATAAGTTTTATATCGCTATTGTTTATAAATAGTAGCGATATATGTATATAAATAACCAATTGGTAAAAAATTACCAATGGGTTATTTTTTCACAACAACTTTACACACAGAAGGATTTTTACTTACAGAGGTTTACTGTATCATATGGATACAATAAATGGAATGTCAATCATCCCTTTCAGTTTGTCACAATATGATTAAATTATATGTCTGGTACATGAAAGCGTTGTAACTGACATTGACTCCATATTGAACTGAGTCTCAAATTCAGAATCTGTATTAATCTTGAAATACATTTTATTAATTGAGATTTTATTATGGACCTTCGTTCGACGGATTAAAAAACAAAGGAATAAATGACACTTTAACATATTTTTCCTACTTAGATAAAAAGCCTATTATTATTGAATTAGGTATCAGATTAGGAGAAGCAGCTATAGCCTAATAGACATACAAAGAGTATGCAAAGACTCTTGAGTTTAAAATCGAAACTCACGTTATGTACGACCGAAATTGCGTAATTATGCACGTAAGTATTTAATTGTAAATTATCGCTTGCTAAATGGTAAAGGAAACCAACGTCAGGAATCCCGGGTGTCAGAGAGTACTCCATAATCTTCCCAAGACCTTTTAAATCTGCTAACCCACACTTGGCCAGCGTGAATATGGCTTAGCTTTTCTCATAATGAAAAGAGGCCCATGATGTTGATTAGGTATATATGTATTTCATCATGTCTTTCTAAAGTAGTGGATATCAAAAAAGTAAAGAACCTAAATGAATAGATATCTAATCTCCTTTAAAATGTGAAGACAGAAGAAGGAGGTATAATGTGTCTGTTATATGTAATTAGTACTCTTGACACATTGTATTCGTCGAATAGTAACATCCACAATAATTAAAATAATTGTAGCGAAATAACGATAAGTGCTGCAGGGAAATCCAAAGACCAATAAATAACCGATACAGCCCTTGCCATAAACAAGTTGAAATTAGTGAACCCATACCATCTGACCGACAGCTAATAGAGCAGAAAGGTTTATGATCACGGACAGGAATCTCGCAGCGGGAGGCTTGATCTACTAGTTCAACAGCCGACCTTCACAGGCAACCATTAGATGTAATCGCTATAAAATAAGACAATTATCATGCTGAAATAGATGCTCTATTTAGACTGCACGGATGACCTTGTCGTTTTAACGGTTATTTCGTCATTTAGTAGTTACTGCAAAGCGTGATGTGGGTTTGATCGATTCGCATGATCCACAAAAGGTTGCTCGCAGTATTAGTGTTTTATGTGTCTGTTGTTGTCATCATAGTAAAGTTCACATCAAAACAGGATATTTATTCTTACCGAAATAAATAAATCCTAGATACCATTGCCATAGATTACTGTTTGATCAAATTGTTTGCCATCACCATAACTCTATTACTACATGAAACATTGCTTGCAGCAAATGTATTTGGTATTTGCTTGGGTCATAACATAAGCTGCACTAAAATTGTAGCAGGCATTAGGTATATATAACTTTCAGCTCTTTTAATTTTTTTTTACAATATTATCTTACACTTCAAACTGGCATAAAATATATACATTAAATCAGAGTTGTTGTGGTATAAGCATGACTTTGCTTTACCTTTTCTCAGATGCTATCGTCCCTATAAATTTGGAACTACTAAGTAACTTTTGGCTTAAATTTTGTCAAAGTTTTGATACGTAGACTAACATAAAGATACAAATCTAAATCTGTGAGATTTTTCTCTTGAAGAAAATTCCTAACAAATGGGAATCATAAAAATAGTTGGAGGATAAAAATGTGACGATTATAAACGCTCGTCATGGCGCAAACGCGTCGTCGTTATCATGGTCTGTCAACAAACTGAAACATATTAAACGTCGTTTGAGATGATAAATGTGCGATGAGGTCGTACACAGACACGGATCAAACTGCCTCGCGCCTCGCCTCCATTCTAATAAATGATTGCCAGTGATTGACAGTCGTGACACTCACCCTCCACTGAACACAGATTTGCTGCGAAATCATATTCTATAACGACTCGCGGTATTTTAGCAACTAATTGTCATATATAGCGTCACGTAGGCGGGTAAGAAATGGAGGCGTTAGACATAAAGTTTAATGAAATCCTGAGTAACAAAATATTAATTTAGCTGGAATAAAATTCTTCTCCAAATCTTGGTGAAACTAAAGAAGTTCAGAACAAAGTAAGGTCTTACAAAGACAAACTTAGTTTAAAATACGAGTCATCAATCATTTAACGCGTTGAAGCAAAGAAACAGGTAATTACTTTTATTAAAATAAGCTTTTCTGCAAAGAAACTGATAGATTTATATAGATAAAACAATGAATACAAACAATACTCAGCTAAAACAATTTAAACTTCACATATTTTATTTAAATTGTAAACAGAGATGAAATATTGGGAGCTGATGAATTCAGTTACAAAACTATTTAATCTATGGTCTAGTCATAAACGCAAAACATGTCGGGTGTCAGCAATTCAGTGGCCTACTATGGGCTAAGCCACCTTGTGGTACCTCGACTACACGATTGGCCTGCTCGTTAGCAGTTTCACGTTCCATGTAATTAAAACTACTAAATCGATGCAAAAAAATTTGAAATCCATGTGTGAATTACTGAGATAAAGAACATTTTAACGTAGTAGAGCCTTGTTGATGACAGCATTCATGGGCAGGCTTGACCGGAGAAGTAGATACTAGCTTCGTACAGAAATTCGATGAAAAGTAACAGTACCTACACTGTTGCGTTTCGTTCGGTGCGTGAGCGGGCAGGAGTAAATGCTCATCAATGAATGAAAGAGAAATCCATCTAAGCGATTAGGACAAGTAACACCACGCAAGTCCTAAAATAATTTAATTACCTATACTAAAATCGAATTTGACTTCCCATAACCCAAAAGTGGTACAATGTCCATTCTAAACCATTTCGAAGGTCGAACACAAATCGCACCGAGATTATTCATGAGATGATTAAATCCATAGTAGGCTTCCGGGTATAAAACTAACGAAGTGCTCTATTTCTGAGGGTAATCGATTCTTGACGATCCTCTACGCACATTATCTGTATTTATCGACTATTATTTTAACGACACCCTTCTGTTGCAAGAATAGATCCTTATACGGGAAATGGTAATGTTACTTGTCTAGTTCTGCTAAAGAATTACGGCAAAACCATAAAACGAGTAGAAACATTGGCGGCAAATTACTTAATTGTATTGTTTACTTTATTTAAAATTGTTTTGTATGTGTTTCTATTCTAACATACATTAGGTAAAAGAACGATTCGAGGTACAAATAGCTTTCACGAAACGCTGCTAAGCGATATCTTGGCATAAAATTATGCGGTCATATTTATTCTATAAAACTGTTTACTATGAAATCATAATATGAATTAGCATCTAAATTGCTCAATTTATTAATTTGCTGGATCAAACATCTAAGGATTGTATAAATATTTTGCGTGATTCACGAAGACATGTGTTTCTCATTGCTCTGGTGGGAAACCTAATTAATATAAACGCTCTGAGTGCAAAATTTCTACGTCATTTAACTAATCGTGTATGTATTTTATGCATGTCTTACGTAGGTACTAAAATAGACTTATCAAATATATATAAATTTATTACAAAGGGCAAACACCTTTTAAGAAATATTATGCTTGTAAAACAAATGTGTTTAAATGGTGTAAGACACTCATTGTAATGTAAAAGCAAAGTGGAGCTCCACGTCTTACCCCGTATATGATGCATTCATTTTGCGACAGTCGCAAATTATCTGCTCAACTAACAGTCTCCAAAAGAAAGTCCTCGCAGTTGTGATTTTATTTTAAAATTTTAAATAAAGCCATTCCTACACTTCGTGCGAGCTTCTTAAGTGAATTTTCTCATACATTTAAATAGAATTAGAAAACTCATTGCTTGTAACATTTGCATTTTATTTATTGTGAATCTGTGCCCCCAATTTTAATATCGATAAGACTATTTGCTTATTTAGGGGATAACAAATAAAGGCAACAAAGTACATGTCTATGAAAAATGCTATCATTTTTCTCCCAAGTAAGATGATCTGCGTATTGTCAAAGTTTGAGAGGCCCGATTCACTCGAGTGTGTTTACATGCTCAGACAAAAATATTTGAACGTGGGAATCATAAAAGCGTCTATGCGAGAGTAGGAGCATTGAACTACAATACATTTTTGTTCAAGTTATCGTATCTATAAGCGAATTACTATAATCTATACTAATAGTATAAAGCTGAAGAGTTTGTTTGCTTGAACGCGCTAATCTCAGGAACTGCTGGTCCGATTTGGAAAAAGATATTTCAGCGTTCGATAGCCTATTTATCGAGGAAGACTATAGGCTATATAGCATCACGCTATGAGCCACGGGAACAGAGCAGTAACCCTAAATAATGCAGTCATAACCGCGGGCTCATCTAGTCAGATATATAACCAGAAAATAATAAACGACCAAAGCCGTATAACTTTTCCTGTGTTGCTAAATTTTCAAAGGTTTAGATAAGCAACACGAAAATGTCACTGAGTCTTTGTGTATGCAAGCTATACCTTGGTGCACTGCATAACGACCTCTGTGTTCTAACGTATAAACTATGTGGAATTGGATGCCATCCAAATCGATAAAGTAAAGAATATCTCGGTAATTGTTTATGCAATAGAATAACTGAAATACGAAACAATAACGTGGTTTAGATATTGCCTAGAAGAAGCTGAACAGAACTAACATCTGGTGATGGCGTTATTCATGTACCTACCTACGAGATCCTGATGTCTGATGTCTCTGAAATATTTGATAGGAAAGCTTTTTTCGCACAAATTTAGTTTTTATTTTAATGTTTTGTGCACTATTAAAGACAGATTAGTAAAACATAGATACATTTTCTTTAATAGTGTTGTCTTATTATAAGGATAATAGTTATTCTCTGTAACTACTAAAGTGTTTAAAGTGCTTAAAGGATGTTTGGCAGAGAATGTATTAGGTACCTACTAGTAAATTGTACCTATACTCTTAACATTCACAGTTATTTTCTACTTTTGTTTCAATTACAAATCCAGTGTAAGTTATGAAATCAGTTTTTTATAAATAAATTTATAAAAAAAAAGGAAATTACCTTTTTCAGTCGGAAATAGGTGTGTACGGTCAATAGCGAAATAGGACAGTTTGTAAAAACATTAACGATTACCCAATTAATTTAAAAAACATCTATAAATTAAAATATGCCTTATTCAAATAGTAAAGTATTAGAGTGTGGCTATTTAGGGCCTATGCAAACCACGTTTTTTAAACGCGCCGTCCACGCGCGTTTGTAGCGATACAGACGCGATACGCACGCAAGTCAGACGCAGCCTGTAGACCTTTGCACACCTGTATAAATTCAAACGCGCGTGTGAAGCGATACAGACGCGATGCACACGCGCGTGTGTAGCGATACAGACGCTCTCAGATTATAGAACAAGAATCAGATGGAGCGTGCGGAACATTTGCGTGAGGCCACTAAAGCAAAAACAAATTGAAAAGCGAATACAAATCCGGCTCAGTGCAAAACGACGCATCGTACAGTTCACGCGCCCCGATCAACTCAACTTTTAAATTCATAAAATGCCGTCATGCGTTTTTAAACATTGTAAAAGTTGTTTCCAAAAGCAAAAACCGAAAGATAGAATATCTTTTCACAGTTATCTATGGATTATTTGAAAATTCGTATTTCTGCAAAAAATGTGTAAGTGTTGCCAGTTTACGTCGACGCCGTTTTCCCTGTATTATGGAAAATGCACTTGTCAATTGATTTATGTAATATGTAATAAGAATTGGCATGTTAATGAAAAATATATTAACATATTATAAAATTATATTTTAGATATATCTTTATTAGCAAATATTTTTATAGGCTTTCCAATAATATGTATACATTGTTTTGGTTTTGATCCCTATACGATCTAAATATTCATGTACTTAATGTGTAGAAACAGAAATAATTGATTGCAGGCATTCATTTTTTTTAATAGCTTACGTTGTCCCACTCCTAGGCAAAGGCTTCCCCCAAATCTTTCCAGGTATGCTTGTCGCACGTAATCTCAAGCCAACTCTTGTGGTAGGCGTCTAGGTCATTTCGCCACCTGTTTCGTGGCCGGCCTCGGCGACGTCGTCTATCCTCTGGTACCCACAGTGTTGATACTCTTGCCCAACGAGCCTCGTACATACGGCTGACTTGAGACTGGCAGCCTTTCTTCCCACGTCTTTGATGCCTGTTCTAGAACGCAGCTCGGTGTTCCGTATCCTGTCTTTAAGTTTAAGATCCAGGATGCAGCGCTCTATAGCTCCTTGGCAGACCCCTAGGCGTGACCTGTGAAGCTGGGTAGGTGACCAGGTTTGAGATCCGTACGTTGGAATGGTGAGAATAAACAATCATATCCATGAGTTTGCGGTTCTAATATTTAATTTTTTTATAGTAAAATTAGTGTTGTCTACAAATCATAATATTTATACTTTATTGTGTACTTGACAAAATTTCACCGGTTTATGATTACCTTTACAAGGGTGAGAGAATTGATCTATATTCACCTGTATAGTGTACGTCGCTTTCATTAATGTTCACTGTCTCCGGTGCATGAATATTATATACGTAATGAAATCTATAACAGTTATGCAGTAAATTATTCAAGACCGCAAACTAATGTCAATATATAACTTTCATAAAAACATTACAAAACTATGTGCAAAATAATGGGAGATTGGGTGACGGATTAAGAATACGGAATGTCACCATCCCATACCATCCCATGGGTGTCGTAAGAGCCTACGGAGGGAGCATATTATGCAGAGAACAGCACTGTAAGAGAAGGAAAACTTGATATAAACCCTACACCAACCCGTTTGGCCAGCGTGGTATAGTAGACCAATTCCTCCTTTCAAAGGAGAGGCTTAGTCCAGCCGTGGACTGTTAAAGGCTGATGATGATGAGTGGGAGATTATTCATAATCTGGAAACTTTACACGCACATAGACGCTCGTGTCCGTACAGTGCAGTCGCCAAATGTCACGCACACATAGCTGTCAACGTGCCTCACTTTGATGAATGCGCTCCATCTGCCTTTTGTTCTAATAATCTGAGCAAACGCTATACTAACGCGCGTGTGTATCGATACAGACGCGCTGGTGCGGCGCGTTTGTATCGATACAAACGACAACAAACTGCTCTGTTGGAAAAAGGCGCGCCGTCGACGCGCGTTTTTTAAACGCGCGTCGACGGCGCGTTTAAAAAACGTGATTTGCATAGGCCCTAAAAGTGTCGGTTGCAAGCCAATATGGTTTCATTTGATACAAAGAAACAAAGAAGTTGGATATAAGGATAATCTTAAAAAAGTAAAAAAATAGCGGAAAATTCTTTTTCAAAGCTATCCATCAGGATGTTTTTGAAAGAAACGCATTGATTTCGTTTCAACAAAACGCATTGATTTTGTTTCAACAAAACGCATAGGTTGTTTTTGTTACCATTTGAAAAATACATCATTTTTCTATTTATTCGTTTCAATATCTTAACTTTGAAAGCAAAGTTTTATGGCCTTTCTATGAACAATTAAAAAAAATACACTAAACTTAGCTTTCATTTATGGCGAAATTTTCGTTTTCATCATCCGATCACTCATACGTGTAACAGATCAACTCAAATATCAGATGAATCGAAAGCTAGAAAGCGTCTCATATAAACGTTGTAAATTACATTTGTGCCGAATTTGAAAAAGAAAAAGATTTTTTATGTCATTGCTTTTTCGTTGAAAGAATGCCTGTAATGCGAAATACTAGGTAGACAATCGTAAGAAAGAGGAAACAAAAGTTGTGTATTTTCTCTTTTGTAGAGAACAGACAGAGACAATTTAGTTATCATTATAGTCATATATTATGTAAATAATTTAGGACTATAATGATAACTAAATTGTCTCAGTTTACTTAAATTATGTACTAAGTACATAATTTAAGTAAACTGGAGGACAATTAAATTTAAACGACTTCCAGAATATTCTTACGCTCATGTTACCTGTGAACTAACCTATGTATTATTAGTATTATTGTAATTGATTGATTATTTCATAATGGTAAATATCACCTTCATAAATATAACAACAATCAGATCCCAATAAATACATTGTTACAAACAAACAGACAGCTGATATACCAAAATGCCCGGGATGAAATACATTTGTTGACAGGAAGATGAGCTATTTACCTCGGACTAACAAATATGCCTTACGACCCGTTGACCGATACATACTGTGTTGTATACTCTTAGCAAACAATTGTTCAAATTAGCATTATAAACTTACGGCTTTGGCCGATCTTGGGTTGAATATTAGACCCTGTCAGAAGCATTTTAGCTTTACAGGAGAGCTTATGAAATTATTGTCGTGCAAGTATCTTTTTATGCAAAGTACCTATCATTTAAATATGCCTAGCTTTGAGTAATACATTCAGTCAAAAAAATATCGGGACAAATAATCCATTATTTGTTTATGGTTCCAAATTCTAATTTCTGTTTTTTTTTGTTGTTGTTATATTGGCACAAATGTTTTCCATTTTGGCGCGGAGCATCTCTGTTATTTATATCCCATAAAAACAATACTTGTCTTAAAATCGAAACCTCGCAACTCAGTTCTCCTACCGTAAAAAGTTGTGAGATCCATGTCGGTTAATTAAAAATCTTTAATGTTTTAAATAAATGTTGACTCGGCCATCGCATGAAAACACTATATATCTCATATGTAATACATATACAAATTAGATTGCCAGTGCGATTGCCAAGTAGTCTATTTATTTCAAACATTCAAGGTTTTTTGCAAAAAAGCAAAGCTTTTTTGCTCGACTTGGCGGGGGCACTGCTGTGCCCCCAGACTAAATACAGTGCTGTTTTTAGTAATATTATGCCTAGTGTGTATGGCAAATTTCATAATGGACAAAATCATCGAACAATAAGTTTGTTTTAAATTTTTCATCGCCAATGGAATTTCGTGTTCGGAGTCAATGAAAATGTTACAGAAGGCTTACGGTGAATCAACTTTATCAAAAACTCGTGCTTGTGAGTGGTACAAAGTGTTCAAAAGCGGTCGAGATGTGATGGAAGATTTGCCTCGCTCTGGAGGCCACCAACGTCTGCAACTGAAGTTAACATCGCAAAAGTGAAGGAAACGGAGACTGAAAAACAGAGAACTTTGAGAGAGATAGCCGCTGAACTTTCTGTATCTCACGAGTCGATTCGTACTATTTTAACTAATAATTTGGGTATGAAACATGTTGCCTAGTCCCAAAATAATTTTGCAACACAATAATGCGCCTTCGCCTTGTCCATCATTGTGAACGAATTTTTGACCAAACACTCAACAAATTACCCATCGAGCAACCACCATAGTCACCAGATATGGCTCCAGCCGACTTCTTTCTTTTTCCTAAACTCAAATTACCAGTTCCTGGCCCCGTTTTCAAACGGTAGAAGACATAAAGTAGAATTCGCGGCGAGAAATGAACTCAATTCCGGAAACAGCGTTTTAAAAATGTTTTGAGGATTGGATTATTCGTTGGCGTAAGTGTATAGTTTCTGACGGAGCATACTTTGAAGGTGATAAAATAAATTTGGATGAATAACAAACAGTTTGTGTATTATTGATCTTTTCACGATACGTTCTTGACGGAGTAGTATATCAATACTTTTAAGACTAAGCTATTTTGCTAAACCGGTATGATTATCTTCTTTTTCTGTTTTCCTTTTTCTACTTATGCATAATTTCGGGTTATGTTACGTACTTGCATTTTGAGTATCCGATAGTTTGTCACTGTTGGAAACACCATGATATACGGTACACATGCCGTCCAACATTTTCAAAATACTTCGCATGGCTGACGAATGGTATTGTCGAAAACACTTTTACCCAGTGATTGATGTTACAACAGTCATGTTTATATTGAGTTCGCTATAATAAATCGATCACATAGGTAAGATCTGCCAAAACATCTCAGTAATAGGACAGTTGTAGCGACTTATCCTGATATAGATCGGAGAAATGATAAAAAACCGCCTATTATATTTTTCACATGGACGTTGTTACCGCTTTGACCTTTGTTATTTATCATTGTTCTTGAGATATATTGGAGCAGAATCGGAAGATTTATTAGATATGAGACAGACAGGATGAAGGAAGTCTGAAACATTTTCATAACATGCGTAAAATACCTACTCGCTAGCAAATTGAAACGTCCAACACGTTTACTATTAAATTATGAGAGTTTTCATTTGTAATTTGACGTTTCCTAAAGTGTAATTTCAAACTATAACAACAAATGTAGAGTTTATTTTTTATTTTATCGCTATTTAAAGCCTGGAGCTTCGAATTAGCGTCAAAATTAATGTTAAAGAGAGAATGATTGCTAAACTTATAATATAAATAATTAAAAGTGGAATAATATCACAGTCGTTGATAACTGTGTGTTTCTAAATTGATTAAAATTTATTTTCTTCAACACAAGGGCATTAGTGAAAATTATGAGATTCTGTTTTAAAAAGATTCGATATGCAGTAGCATACAACAACAATTCATAACGCACCGACGTTTTAAGGGCCTAAAAAACCAGATAGGCAAATAATTTTCCAATTTAGATATGGAATAGTATACCTGCTTGCATGCGAACTTCGGGGCCGAACCTTTTGACGGTCTCCACAGCGAGTACAGCGGCGGCCTGGTGCAAACCGTGAGCGAGGATCTGGGCGAGAGTGGCTGCAGCGGCCACGCCCCAGCCCCACCCTCCTTCTGGGTAGTAGTGTCTGGTGAGGGTGAGGAGTTGGCGAGGGTCGAGCTTCGTTTGGCGCGTGGGTGCTGCGCCGCTTGGAGCCTCTAGTACCAGCGGCAGCGACCGGGTGCGCAGCAGCGGCGCGCCGCCCGACGACCATGACTCTTCCATCAATGCGTCCGCGCATCGTGCGCACGCATCACCGCCGCTCCGCACTCACACCGCTACGCTCTTTCATGTCCGTTCGTACATCACTTTATTAAATACTATATTTAAAATGCCGCACCTTTGATCGAAATAAAAAAATAAATAAACTGCTCAAGAGATTTAAACCTTTCTTAACTAATAATGTCGACGCACATAGTTAGGTAAGGTTTGTCGTCAAAGCCGCTTATCTTTGTTTTTCTGTCATTGCTTGAGCAATTGTCTGGAGGGTCACCATTTTTACGATTACTGCCGAAAATGAGCAACTGATAAAGCTTCTTTCATTTATGATGTTCTACATTTTGTAATAAGACTATGAAAATAACAAATGAACCATTCTTTTATATGAGCATTTGTATGTCAATATTGGTGCAAATAAAATTATTTAGAAAATGCCAGCATTGGTTAGATTAGTTCACTCATAAAATAATGTATGCCACTTTTATGTTTGGATAAACAAATCTACTACAGATGAACGTGGGTGTATAATATTAAATTGGCTAGATTTTTTTTTGCTGACAATTTATGACTGCTGTCAAAAATTTGGTACCTAAAAAAACTATAAAAATAAACTTATAGAAGGTTTTTTTACAATAGTTAAGCTGAATGTGTTACAGAGAGAAAAGAAAGTCATAATAAAACTTTATATAAAATATTTACAGAAATTTGATATTTAGTAAATTTTTGCATTGGATGCTTATGACATGATGGTAGGTCAATTACTGGTAGGTAATCAAACCTATTAGGTAAAGGTTAAAAGTCCCTCATAAGAGAAATCATCGTTTGAATTTTAAACTTACTGTTTTAAAATTGAAATTGCCCTAACGTACTGATCAAAATATTATTCTTCATTGAACTGCTACATAAAAAGAGCTTTGCAAATGCTACATAAAAAGCCATTGCAACGCCAAAATTCTCTGCTAATACATATGTAATGAGCTTTCAGTATCCTTGATGATTATTACATGAACATTTTGACAGATCAGTAGTAAGTGTTTTAACATGCAATAGTTCTTATTACTCACTAAATAAAAACAGACGCCTAGAGGTAATAAGTATTTTGAACCAGTCTAAATAATACAATGAATTATTTGGAATCCGAAATTGGAAAACACTGAGTGACAATTTGCAAAAATAAAGTTGCCTACCAATGCTTGTCCCCGAGCCTAAAACGAGGCAATCGTATGATGCGTCAGGCTTTGCCTTAAGCATGTTGCAGATAGCCTCGTAAACACTTTGGGTATTTACATCATCGAGCTAGTTAACGTTTGACCACGCCCAGCTCAAGCTTCATTCGTCATGATATCGTAGGTACCTAGCTAATTTCAACCACGTAATTCATGCCAAAATAAGACAGTAAAAATAAAACCAAGACAAAATCAGGATGACACTTAACAAATAGGAAGCCTATTCATAGGTTTATTGTAACACTAAATATAACACGGAGATAATGTTCTGTGTAATAACATGTCATGTTATGGTCGGTTAAATGGCGTGGAAACTGTGAAAAGATAGTTGATAGGCTTCGACTGCGGCCAAGATTTGCGCCAGACGGATTAGATAAGGGCGTTTTGTTTGTTCTTCGCAATTTATTGCCAAACATTACGGGGATCGGCGAAACTAAGTATTTACTCCGACACCGTTGTTTTTGATCATTTACGTGATGTTTTGGAACACTTATTTTGAGTTACGAGCACGGTTATACCTTATTTTTCACGCGCACCACTGCTTCCGACGGCGTTTTAGCAAATATAAGCTTGAACTATATACATATTTCATCGGGACACGGATATTTTGCTTAGATAGGTACTAAACACTAGCACGAGACTTACTACATTGTGTAACTTTCTTTATTAATAGTAGTCGAAGAGTTAACTGATTTTGGTTAAGTCAGTCATCGAGGTATCTTTGAGTTGTTGATGTGTTACGCATAAACACGGCATTGTATACATAAACACGGATAAACAAACTCGTAAAACAAGAACTCGTTATATTTTCTGTCGAGGGATAGCAGTTTTCACACAGATGACCTTCGAACCTCTTGGTATTTCCTCCTCATATTTGTGTTTTCCTGCAGTAAATTACTTTATTAACACTGGTAACTATTCGCAACCCGTATATAGTTACCGTTTCGGTAGAAACTAGCAGTTCCATCTCTAGCTACTGTAATGTATTGTACTGTTTAATATCAATACATGTACTGGCAGTGTATTTAGAGTAGAGAGGCATTGTTGCTCGTATGTAATGGACTGATGGCCCACCTGGGGTCTGCAAATTGTACTGCTTTTATCCACAAACTATGCTATTACGTCACTACTCATTTGGGTACAAATATTTTAAGAGCCAAACTTCCCTTTGTGCCCATTAGGGATTTGTTTTAATTGCGCGATAATTTCTCCCAACTGTCATGAAATTGGTGCTTTTTAAACAAATCCTCAATTAAATTTCCATTATAAATCTTGGAAACAACGGGCCTTAACCACGACCGATCTGAATGAGACGCATAATAAATTAGAAAGAATTCTAAATCCAGTTTATGTAGATTGCCTACTGAGTTTACTCTAACTGACGATTGCAAAAATACAGTTTCATTTCATTATCATTGAAATAGGTTTCTCAGGTTTATATTACCGCAAAATTGTTTAATTTATATGCACGACTAGAATAGAGACTTTCTAAAAATCATCATGATGTCATTGGCAATTTAAACTATAGTATATAATAGTACGTATTACAGATATGGCGCATGAAACATTAATCTTTATAATGTTGCTAATTTCTCCTAAATAAGGTGGCAACAAAATGTAACATTCCGTGTTTATTGTTTCGCAACATACGAAATCTGAATACTTTCTTGTAATGGTAGCAATTGTGGAATTTTTGGCCTTTAAGACTACGTCATTCATGAAGTCTGGGACAGTTTAAAGAGATTTTTATGAGCACTAACAGCACTTCACTTGCTTTTGATTACTCCCTGTTTCGTTACGGGCCCTTATTAAGCGATCTGTCCAGACATTTTCACCGCCGCTTTTTTGTATCGGCATTTTTAAAATTAATTCCTGATAACAACTCGTTTTTAATTTAATACGATGTTGAATATGCATTCTTGTGTTTGTATTAATCACGTCGTATTTCAATGAATAATGGTGGTGTGATGCTTAAGTGTCTTTTCACAAACATAATATTATTCACAATGAATTATTAATTTGTTTCAACTGGATGTTTTGTATGATCAAAAGATATTTCACATATATTTATAAAGTATTCAACGGTGTAAGTTATGAAGATGTGTCGTTTATAAATAATTAATAGCCCATTAATGTCTGTCGGTGTGATTGTACTAATTCGAACCTCATCACAGTGACATATAAATGAACTATTTAGTTAATTAACGCGACTATTCGAGCGCTCATAAATGTCACTTTTACATCCACATAATTCTTTCCAAACCATTTCAGTCTTGTAGAATATATTTGGAACAAAAGAAGGGAAGTTTGGTTTGCGTTGTAACAAACTCTATGAATTATGTCAAACTCGTTTGTATGATATTAATTTTGTAAGATGAAAACGTCTAGCTTTCATTAAAGCAACTGTGACTAAGAATGTGACATATATTTATGTTAAAAGTTCCTTTCTAAAATTGTATTTCTGAATACAGCTTGTGTTGACTAACTTTCAATGTGACAAATAAATAACGACACTATCTTGTGGTATATTTCACATTAAAATGTTCTACAGAAAGAAAACGTTGTTTGCTAAGAACTATTAAAATAAGAATGAATAATCAAATAAGTGTAAACAAACAGAAATAAAAGTATTTTCAAAGAAACCTTATATTTGTAGATGTAAAGCTTTAAGAGTGCGCCGAAGTAGTAAAATCAAAGCAAAGTATTGAGCAATACGGTGTAGCAGAAGCATAAAGTATAAGACCGCGTGGGCATGCCTTTTCATAGCGAGAAAGGACGATTTATGACGTCTACCTACTCGAATATACATACGTCTGTGTGGTGAGTCGTGGATTACAAATGTAGATTGCTTTACTGATCGATGTTCAAATTTAACAGAGAATATCTATTCGTTGTACAGAAATTCTAAACGTTCCATTATATTCGTCTGCTATGGTTTATGGAAATCCTGTTGCGAAAACTCTGACGTCCCGACTACATATCTTTTGGGAATTTCTTGGCAACAATACTATTAGTAAATAATAAACATATAGACGTATGGATGTGTTATTCGACGGCAGCCAACTTAAACCAAATGAACATAAGTTTGTAAATTTTTCTAAAAGCGTATTATCTAATTGTCATAATTATTTAAACGACTGGCACAAGCTTATTAAATTAACAGATAAACTATCATTATACCTAATGTTAACTTATGTTTTTCGTGTAATCAAACAAAAAACAGAGAAAGGAATCTAGAACAAAATAAATTTCGTACATACCTATTTGTCATCTTAAAGCACGTAATTTTTGTTAATATACTGAAACATTTATTTTTATTTTGACCTTTTAGATTGATCAAAGATCAATACGGTTTAGTTAACCTAAAATTTGACACAGTTTTTACTTTTGCAGTCTGTTAGTTAATCTGGATAAAAATGAAAGTAATACACCCAAACAGCAATAATCATAAACTATCATAATCACATGTGCCTCCGTTCACACATTTACCTACGTACTTCTTTAAGTACGTAATTTTATGAAATTACTTATTCATTTACATTCAATTGGCCTATAAAGATTCGATAGTTAATCTTCATTGATTTGGAAACCGGCTTTTCAAATGGGACTATTACATCAGTGCTTGTTTGTGTATCAATGCTTGGCCTTTTAATGTCTATTTATTTATAAGGTTAAGACTTTATTTATCGAAGATTACCTACCTAAGTATTGAAACCGCATTAAATAAGCTTGCAGAAGTAAAGGCAAGCTAATGCACGAAACAAAATTAAATGAATTTATTATAAGTAGCCTTTTATGACACAGTTTATTCAAGTTATAGAGACAATTTTAAGCATGGTAATGCTTATGTCATTACGATAAAAATATACTATAGATGACTTATGAATTTAATTTTTGACTGGAAAAAGGTCTCAAACGGCTTTTTGTTCGTAGCATTCGAAATGTGTGTTTGATTTAGGTATGTAATTAGAGATAATTATTAAATTTCGCACCACACATTAAATATTTTATTCCAGTAGGTACCTCAATTAAGAGATATTTAATATGGGTTAATATATTTTTAAGATAAACATGATTCGTTAAATGGGTCCGCTTGTCTCTCCTAAAATAATAGGTACCTTGTACTAAAATAATGTTAATGGTAATAATGACTAATGATCACATCGGGGAGAGTTCAATGCATCTGATTTAGTTCATGTAATTATCAGGACAGGATGTATAGTCAATTTTAGAAATAAACAGGAGCCTGTTTATGTTTCCAAAAACTTAAATTATGGTATAGTTAGTACGAAATTTTTAATATAAATACACCCGTTTGACGTCGGGGCGGGGTCTTTATTACTTATTAAAATAAGAGGTTGCTCGTAAATTATGAACTTATAACACATGATCATGTTTTATAAGTTTAGTTGTAAATACAGGGTATTTTTTTCTTACGATTCGACCCGTGTGATCCTAAGAATCATATCATTCAATATTTAACATTTTACTAATTACTGTCTGTCACATAAAGATACATCAGCAAGCATTTCATTTTAAAGTCATCTTGTGATCAAGGCTGGTGTAAAATATGCCGGGAAAGTATCAAGCAGTAATTTCACGTTTTCATTTAAAACTAATATTATTACACGTTGCAAATCGCGAAAATTTAAAGTATTTAGGATCCTTATTATATCAATAATTGCAGGCTTGATGAATACCATTTTCTGTGCGCCTAATGTCCGTTGTTTTTTTTTTTTTTTAATATAGGTACTCCTTCCGTTTTTTTCCTTCATTTCCGTTACAAGAGTTACTCTGTAACCCAAATTAATTAATTACTTAGAATTTTGTTTTGCTGGAAAATAAACCAGGATGACGTTGTTTGTAATAATAGTCCGTCTTTCGTCTATTTGTATTCGCTTGGTATTTGCCTTTATCCTCGCGTTTTGTGGACAGATAAGTTTAGTGCCACATTAATATTGCAGTATATCTATTGCAACGTTAGTGGTCCTTTCGTTCTTCGCGCTAATATTGGCCGACTAAGAGATAGCTGTTTACTTTAGCCACGTTGGGGTTTTGATTGAGGGTCTATCTTAGCGTTAAATTATAAGGCACAACTAGATATAGCGTCTGTTTAGAAATAATATAAAAGATTGAACTATATGCTTAATTTAAGCATAAAACTAATATTCGTTTTAATATCTCTTCCAGGACATGTACTACGAAATTGTTTGTACTCATATAATATTTTCTTGTTGTATTTGTTACTAAGTAATTTTTAATAGTTGTTAAGCTTTATGTAAATATAGAAATGATCATTGTATCCGGGTGTTGGTTTTATGTGTGACAGTGATTTTATTGAATATCGATATGTCGGTCGTCGCCCTACGTAGGAGCTACGGCAAATGCAAAATCATTTCAAGCCAATACAAACATGTAGTTCGATTAATAAATTACTGTCAGTATTTTGTCTCAAAATATAGGTATTTCTTTCTTTTCATTTGTACTTAATTTTCTTATACCATTTTACCGCAAGATAAAATTTATTCTACACTTAAAGATCCAAGAAACTAGAGAAGTTTTTATTTACATTAGCATATATTTAAATGAGCATTGCTGCCGCTGTAGTTAATGTAAACAAAGCTTATTTGTAGAAACAACTGTGATTTAAAAATAGACAATAATAAACGCTTCGTGTATTATATTAGTAGCAGTAACCAGCTCTTTACCGTTATACAGAATACACCTATCAGTATTTACTGATTTTATCTTTGCAGCCTAATAATTGTTTGTAAGATTACAACAGGCTGTATACGTGTATGTCATCGTGTTCTTAACCACATTTTGTATTGCCACAGATTGAGCTAAAAGCCATACTTTTATAATTATAATTTCTATTTTAATGTAAGTGTGTATAACACAGGTGTGGTCTTAAAACAGTGAGCTCGATTTTGAAGAAAGATTTGTGCGTTTTTGATTGATTTTAAGCTATAATTGTGCTGGTAGGTGGTGCAGTTGCCAAGGCACAGAAAATAGAGCAGGTACAACCGCGAGAAGTAACTTGTATTATTAAATTACTATTTCAAACTACATTGGCACATATTTATTGGTTAACATTTGTAGACCAATAATAGTTATATCAAACTCTCCTACATTAAGATGCAAATTGAACAATTCGTTAAAAAAGCTAAAACTTGTACGCATCAAAAAATTAATTTGAGTGGAGTGCTAGTGATTGTGTGTCAGTGTTCATGTGTCACCAGACATGCAGTTTGAAGGCTGGCAGGGATTGCGGCTGAGGGGAATTGTGTCGCGATCCCGGGGAGCATAACTCATGCATCTAGGTCGCACTCCCCGATTAGCTGACAGGATTGGCGCCTGACGGGACGCATGTTACATATTACTTATGCACGTTATGGACATTTATATTAAGGTTGGCAATAGAATATTAGCGAGACGTGATCTAAGGATGCAACAGGGACGACGCGGCGTCACTAAAATGATCATCATGTTGATGATGATGGACATTTCTTTTTACTTTTCCTAATATATCTAATAATGATTTCAAGGTAACAATGTCGACTTCGACTCTATCTCACGTTCCTAGGATGCACGCAGCCACTTTTTGATTTGGTCGCGATAAATAAGTCGACGGAGAAACACTTTTGGTGCACATCATTTAAGTTTAATTAACGGGTCCCAATCACGTTTACAAACTTATTTAAGGTGTGAATACCTCGGTTTTTCGCCGACGTTTTGACCGGCTTGAAATCAACAATTTATTGGTAAGTAATCTCTTGTCTCGAGAGTATCGTGTCGCTTTCCTCAATTACGATATCAATAGATTTCTCGAAATAGCCATGTTGCCCTGGGCTATTTTAAGAGTTAATGGCGACAAACATGGATACAAAAATAGCCACTTAGATATTTGTTCAATCTATGAATCAATTTTATACGACATTCTCAATAACGATATTAATCGAGTTTTGGAAATGTGTTCTTTATAAAAATATTTTCTGTCATGTCGGCTGTAATAAATGGGAATTACTTGAATGATGGCGTCTGATCGGACTACTTTCTTTGCGGATTTAAGTATTAATAAATCAATTGTGTCGTTCCGCGTTGTGTCGCATTTAGGATCACGAAACTAATATTTGCCCTCAAACGTACCTACCTACTTGGAAAACGAAACGTAACGTTACCTTGTATTACACCAATTGTAAAACTACCAGAATATAATAATAATAATAACTGTCATAAGTAAAGGTTGATAGTCTCAGAAGTAAAGGCTATTTGTTTTGAAAGCCTATAATAAACCGTTCTATCTAATGGTAGTCTTGTCAAAGCAATAAACGTGCAAAAGAGTTCAGTCTTCCGAATCAATTTAAACACATAATATGATGTGTACCCGAAGTATTAATCGTGTTCTATAAAAACCGTTTATGAAGTCGCTCGAATTGTAACCGGTCGTCGCGGCCGGTCGTGAGCACGTGGGACTGATGGCAGCAATCGTGACCGGTGCAACTTGTCCGAAACATCGGGATGTCTAAGAAAGTTCACCGTAATATTCATACGCCTAAAAAGCAACGAGAACATCATACGAACCTTCAATGAAAAGAGAATGTTAGACAATTAAATGGTACAAGTTATACTTCAAATAATTTCGAACCAAGGCATTCGTAACTTTGGGATAATAAATCCATCTCGAACAAATTGTAATCCATACGACATTAAGTACTTCCTAACTCTATTAACACTCGTTCATTCTCACATATATGACGATGACGACTCGCGGGCAAGTTTTAAAACAATCCGCAGAGCTCCATCAATCACAGTGCTCTTAAACGTCCAAAGTTTGATGCTACAACATTATTCACCCTCAAGACATACGATTAATGCCATGTTATTACAACGAGGACGACCAAACTCAGTTATACATTATTTTCGAAACGTTACACGTATTTATTACGTCTTTATAATCTGGCAGATAAAACTGCACATTCGGACAATTTATTTGGCGATAGCCAGCACTTAAAGGAGGGCCAAGCGACGGCGACGTCCCACAGTGCAGTTAACCGAGGGATGATTAAATCATACGTGTTTTATTATCATGTTTTTATGCCAATGCGACGATGGAAACGATTCTTTCAGTCGATTATAAAATTCCCTCAAATGATTATGACACTGTCGCTAATACTTTTCAACGTACCTCCGAAATCAGAGATGTTTCACTGAAGATAATAAAAGTAATAAAATTTTGAGACGTCAAACTCGAGAGAATGAATGAAATATAAAGTACCTAAGTAAGTATTTGAGAATTACGACCCTGTTGTAAAGTTTTCTACTTCATGGGTCGCGAATATTTCTGTCAATCGGTAATCGGTTTCGGTGATCGTTTGACGACTTCTCTTCAAATATATTTGTTTTGACGAATGTGTGGTACATAAATTCTTTAATATTTATTTGTTTTCCACTGATCGGTGTTCAATACAGACAGATAAAGGTAGATAACAAAAAGAGAAAGAAGAGGCAATGTAAGATATAAATACAACCTAACATTTATTACGTAAGTAACGTAGGTATTTCTTTATTATAGTGAAGTCTCACAGTATTCCATAAACATTGCGAACTGAATTGGATTGTAGGGCACCGAACAATGTCTTACAAAATCTGATCTTATTTTTATGCAAACAATATCTTCTATAAGTAAGTTTTCGATGTCAATAAAAAAGTTGAGAACAAGAGACTATTGGAAATAGTGCCAAGTATTTCGATCTTTTCGTTCATAATTACTGTGTTTGTCCTGTAATCTTTATTAGTTGTGATAGCGCTAATATTAAATATCTCAGATACAACAACATTTCATACTGTCAAAGCTTTAATTAAAGCTACTTCGTAATGTATTGAATATATTTCTATCAATATAGGACGATAAATTTGTCCAGTGCCGATATATTCGCCGAAATCAACGATTCGTTTGATTAAACTGTTAAGCGTAGGACTCTTCGTTATTTATTGGGCATAATATATCATTTCTGCAAATTAATATTTATAAGGGTGGCAAATATAATCATCCTAGTACTGAATAAATTGTTACCTTTAAGAATAGGATATTAAAAGGGCGATGGGAGCAATCGTAACACGAATTTACAATTTATTGCATAAGACGGACAAGCTATTGAATGAACTTCCACCAATAGAACAATGTGAAATTTGAATATAATACGAAATGAGAGTTCGAAGACGGTCTATTTAAAGTTACTGATGAAAGTTAGCAGAAACGTAACAAAGCAAGTCACTCAGCTTGGTATATATTCAAAATTATCGGCGACATTTGGCTTGGGCCCAAACACGGAGTAGTACGTGATCGGAAATATTTGAAATTGCCTATTCATGACAATCCCGCGTATGGAAAACTTTTACTCTGGGTCGCAACTCTACGAAAAAGTGATCGGGAATACAGAACCTAAATGTTTGGGTTCGAAGGGACAGGCAGGAGACATTTGTTGATACAGCAGCTTTTCAAAATCTGACTGGTCCGATGATTGGCAATGTTTAGCTTACAATGGCTTGTTTAGCAGGTGGACAATATTTTGGGTCATTCTCAGATTCATGTTTTTGTTTATAAGAGTGCTATGATTCATAAAGAGCATATCAGTGGTATACGATTTATAAGATTTGCATATAATTTATAAGATATGCAGCGATTAGTGGTATACGATTTATGAGATAAGCAGCTTTGGAACAGCTTGGTTTTGATTGTCAGTTTAATATGTGTAGGTATGTTTATTATAACAGTTGATATAGAATACATTCCTTCATTACCTGTACCAGATTTTTGCAGACATGTTTTTGTGGTACAATAAAAAAGAACAAGTTATTGAAATTATCATGATCTCATGAATACAATTCTAATTTGTAAAAACACTTGGATTATGTCTCCCGCGATAAAGTTTATTTTTAGTTTGGAATGATTTTAATTATAATCTTATATCGGCTGAAAAGAATATCGCTTTCGATCTAATAAATTGATTGAATTTGCATTTTTTTACATCATTAGACATTTTTCCGTCATCCTTCTGATTGACAAAAAGTTCTGATAAAAGATTTTTTTTTTGACAATCAGAATGATATTTGAAGAAAACACTTTTCGTTGAATAGGCTTTACGTGAGATGAATCTGACTAGATACTAACAACTCCCACAATTTGAGTTGAACAAATTCTTTAGGAAACCCATTCTTTGTCAATCTTTATCTAACTTTAGAGGTTCCCGCAGCTACGCCCACATATTTTATTGAAACTTTGCAGGATTCTGACTGATCCCTTAAGAATTTCGTGAATTCCTTCTTATTGCACCCCAACAGTCCCCAAGGAACATACATGTCAAATTACAAGTTCTTGCGACCAATAGTTTTGGCTGTGCTTTCTGTCAGTACAGCAACATTTTTTATAATTATACAGATACATTTAACGAGAGAGGGACATTTTTTAACTGCAAGAATTGATTAAGTAATTCATTGAAAAGTTCCTTTAACAGTACAATTTCTTAAGTTAGCAGAACTAAGCGATTGATACGTATATGTCAAATTAATATGGAGAAAAAAGGATGCATAAGATAAGAGAAGAGGAATATGTTCGTTTTTCTATACAAAGCCAAATTTTCGAGGTTAATCTTAACATAACATAACATAGGAAATGTCTTTATTATATTTATTTATATCAACAGTGTATACTGTTTGTGCGCTTTTTTATGACCAAACATCTGAACTGAATTTGATAAAACTACAGTTAGTTTATAACGAATAACCTCCGTGTTCTATGTGGAGATGCGTAAATTCATTTATTTGTTTGGACACTAGTATTCATTTGATGTTACGCTCGAGTAACTACGGAGTAAATATAAGTTTGTATTCATACATTCGGAGTTAATTAAAGATTCGATTAGTTCCGAGACAGTTTGATATTACTCATGAACTTTTATTTGTAACAGGTGCCGAACAACACCACCAACTACCACTTTCATCTCTTCACCACCTTAAGGTTGACAGGTAGAGAATGCCATATGGCATTATGTCCACCGATGTACACTTTGTTTGTGCATAAATGATTAAATAAATAAATAAATAAACAACAAGGAAAAAGAACTGTGTCAAATGTTATGTGATTATGTTCTATAATTTGTTATTTTAAGCAATATCTTAAGATGTGATCAAAATTACGAATTTAATAATTTCGTTTTAATACAAAAAAATATCATTGCAAATGCAAATTTTCAATCAAAATTTTCGTTAATAAAGCAAGTATTTAATTTGTGATATGTTTATTCCTTTCATGCTTTCTACCAAAATGAACGTAGTAAATTCAGGCAATATTCCTTAAAATTATTTTAATCCTAATTTTAATAAACATTAATATGAATGTTTTGATTGGTATTGTTTTCTTCAGTAACAAATTAGTTTTGCGGTGTAAAAAACTGATCTAGTTAAATCTGGAAAAACTAGAAGACGGATCCGGGATCGTAACACGCTATGACGATGATGATATAAGTTTTGCAAAATTATAGTCCAAGATCCCAGGGCCGCCAGATTTTACTTATTTTGTCAAAACGAAATGAATAGAATAATTTAGTGTTAGAATGTGACATGAGTGTACACATACTTGTTAGCTTGGATCGTGGGCCAATTTTTAGGTACGAGGGTCTAAAGTTAGGTGAAAATAGTACTAACTTTTCCTAAATTCTCAGTGCTGATTTTTATGTATCCTTTAGAAAATATTATTAAAATTTATAAATGATACTGTCGCACTTATTTCGGCGTCGGTATTTTTTACCAGACGCTTTAAAGTTTCCAAAATATCTAGCTATCGGTAGAGGGGGCGCATTTGGAAAATGTATGGAAATTGTTCCCGTGGAACTTTAGCACCTCAAAACTAATAAAATTGGGCAAGTGCGAGTCGGACTCGCGCACGAAGGGTTCCGTAATCATCATCTATAAAAGAAAATCACGTTCGTTGTATGTATACTTAAATACTTTTTGAGTTTCTACCTGTTTATTAGAGACAGACAGACAGACAGCGGAGGCTTAGTAATAGGGTCCCGTTTTTTACCTTTTAGGTACGGAACCCTTAAAATGGGCACACGATCCAAGCTAGCAAGTATGTGTATAGCAGATACTAACACTACATTATTCTATACATTTCGTTTCTGAGAAAATAAGTAAGGTTTGGCGGCCCTGGGATCTTACTCTATTAGTACTCCAACCACGCAGACATTAAAAAAATAAAAGATAAAGGCTCAGTTACGGTCTCCATTCTTATCAGTTTCACACGCACATATTCGGTTTTTACTTTCTTATTACATAAATTTATTACGATCATCTAAGATCTATTAACATATTTGTACCTGATCGTCTTTTATATTAAACTAGAGGATGCCAGCAGCTACGCCTGCATTTTTTGTAAATTTACCCGATTTGGCCGATCCCATGGGAATTTCGGAAAATCCCATCTTAGTGCACCCCTACGGTCCCCAAGGAACATACATGCCAAATTTCAGCTTCCTGCGCCCAATAGTTTCGGCTGTAGCGTGTCTGTCAGTCAGTCAGTAACGCAAGGATTTTATATATTAAGATTAAGATAAGAAAAGTGTAATACGTGACTGTAGAGTAATAAATAACGCTAACTGGTAATCATAACTTTTTCTTAATTATAGATACAGATCACCAGTTATATTAGTTACGTGATCATCTGTTTCTATGATTTATCCCAATGCAATGAAGTTGGATGTAATATTATATTTTGCCAGTTTTCCTACAAATACTTATTCAAAGGACCTGACACAATGATAAGTATTTTACAATGACTGAAATCCCATATAGAGTAATGGGTTACAACATTTTTGTTTACACAAATATAAGATAATATTAACACAATAAAACAGTAGCAAAAGATATCGACTAGAGTTTCCAATTGCTCAAGGAATCTAATGCGCTAACTAACTTGGCTAAGTTTATAATTAAGCGAAAATCTCAAGGGGCTTAGTGCTCGTGGATTTCATGCAAACTATGATAATATGGAAACTGTAAGCCCCGTGATAAAGGAGCTTTTATTAACAGCGTGAGACGCTCTCTGATAAATTCCCGACGATGCTCTTACATCTAATCTTAGCCGAGATTTCTCACGAATATACCGAGTAATAAACCAGTCATTGGTCAGAATTTGATTATCCCTTTCTTCCTGCCTAGTTAAGCCGTGGACTGAGGTTTGATTTTAAGTATCGGCTACAATATCTTTGATATATTTTAAGACGGCACCCGCATTAGAATATACTCATGAATCACGGGGGACTTAATAAATAGTCAATGAATAAACCTACTCGGCACAAAATACACAAAATGTGGTTGTGTATAGGAATCGAGCCCACTACATTCGGCACAGTGTTGAGAAGCAAAAGCGGCGCTCAAAAAGATCAGTAGAAAATATGAAATCCTACTTCTATTGTAAACGCAATCGTGTGAAGGATGGATGAATGTTAGTTACTCTTTCACAAAAAAACCGGAATGTTTCTAAATCGCGTAATTATTTGAAAATAAAGGTGCATAGTGGTGAAACTTCAGAACGTAACAAAGTGAACATAGGCTACATTTTGTAGAGTATTGCCGCGGGCAGCAATATCAAGTCGATGTCTAAATATTTTTATTTTAGGGAAGCTTCGCGTTGCATGTTCTAAAGTAACTAATTATCTGTTATTCCTTTGTAGTGGGACGGAACAAAATTTCGGCTGCTAATTATCTTTTCTTCGGCAGTCGTTTGTTTGCCAGTATATCTGTCGGCTCTTGTTATGTTTTTTATTTATTTTAACTTATTTATCTTTCAGCAGTTTTAACTTATTTCCGGACGCAACTGATATACTTCAGCTTGTGATCGTAAAAAATAACATATTTTTGATAATTTCTATTATTTTTGTAATACACATTATGTATGATGAGAACGGAAATTAATTGACCTAGTAATATTTAATCAGCGTTAAGTAAGTATACATACTCTCGCTAAACAAGTTTTGGTTGCGCCTCTGATTTATGTTTGTGTATACATTACTCGCAATCTTTAACGCAATTTAGTATTTTTTATTACTTTATTGAATAAGAGAGTGAATAAGACCGAAATTTGAATGTTATGACATAGATGGATTGAGTCCGTCTGTTGTGATTGTAGAAATTCTAAGCACGTAGACTTCAATGAAACCTTCAGGATCGAAAACAGAATAACATTAAAACTTGTATACCTAATATAATGTAAAACCTTCGTCCCAAATAGACGGATGCCACAATAAATTCATGTAAATGAGTTGCTTAGGAAGAAAACTTCAGACGGCTATAAAAAATCTCAATACCTACATGTAAGGCGTAAATAAAAAGATTCGACGGTCGTTCTCCTGGAAAATTAATGTCGAAGAATACAGTGAAAGCAATTAATTTAATTTACGAGGATTCGATAGAATGGAGACGATTGATGAAGATGCTTAAAAAAGTGTAGTTCTAAAAATAATGGTTTGAGTAAGTGAATTCAGAGTGATAAACTTAATTTAACGTTTTCTAGAAATGGGCTGCATTATTGTTGGCTACGATAAGTAAATAGTAATTATCAACACAGCTTATATGTTAGGTTAAAAATAAAGTATTTTAGTACTTTGATTATGTATCCCGGAGGAAGCTAACGTGCATATTTTGAATTAATTAATTCCAGTTGCATTTAGGATATTAATAGCCTTCATCTACCTTTATAGCTTATATATTACCTTCAATTAGATTTATTAGTCAGATCGCCAAATTATGAAACTTTATCAAAGCACATTCAAACAGAATTATTAGATATGACTCACAAGGTTCATAACATAGTAAAATCATGTCTATGTAACTTGTATTTATTGGCTATCGTGTACGCTCAGTTTGAGTGTGTTAGATTCCTAATCAGGCTAGCTGACTAATGTAGTTTCTATCGATACTTTCGAAATTGAAAACAGTTCAATACAAGTGTAAGATGACAAAATAGGTGAAGTGAATGGTGAGCCTCCAGACGCAATAGGCACACACGTGCTTGCTTGTCGTGATTCTATCGGCGAGGCGGCACGACCGATCGGAGCCTAACGACCGGACCTCGGGCCACGGCCATATGTTGTTAACTTACACACCAACTAACAATATGACACTTTTCACTTTAGATTTCCACTGGAGTACTTGGGTAACGAGAGAAATGTGTGGAAGATCGGGACCTCTGAACGGCGAAAAGGTTCCAAAGTTGCGAGGAAGTTTGTCGGAGCGGGTAAGTTGTGCGTTAGGTTGTGTCGCGAGCGTGTGTTGCCGACGGGTGGCGAGAGCGAGCGCGCGACCGCAGCGCCTTCGTGTTCAGCTTACACTGATTTTTTGTTGGAGGCATCGCCGCTGGCCCGCCGCGTGCTCCACATTCGACGACCGGTGTGATACGCGGTACGGTGCACGATTAGGGCTGCTGCACGATATATGGACCACATGCGCACATACCCACTTATTACAAGTACAAACCACGAAAAAATTAAAATGTTCCCTTTTGAAGATTGAACAAAGAAGAGACACTTGCTAAGATTTTAGAAACAATTTAGTTTGTCAAAGATTAGTACTTTGACTATTACTTTGCGCAAAGCATTATGCGATAAAAACGTTACCACTTCCACATCATAACCCATGTGAATCCGTATCCACATATGTAAAGCTAATTTGCCAACCCTATCGCAGATTCACAACTATTACCCGACCCGGCGCGACTTGCCACAATAACACCTCGCAAGTAGGCAGCCTGTTAACTTCTACTATTGGTTGGATTACCTCACTTACCTGCCAAGCTACGTGTCCGATACAATTACGTACTATTACGGTTTCGCAACGTTCCAACACTCGATATTCTCTCTTATTAGCTGCAATAATACACTGCATATGGAGATTAGATAAACGTTCGATATGAACTAAAGCTCTGTGAATACAAAGTGTTATTTAAAAGAAATGATAGTCATATAGAGTGTCATGAACGATATCGTGAGCTTCTAATAAGTTGAGCCATAATCGTAAAACAATCAAGAAGTGTCGTTGTGGTGTTGTAAATGTAGGTTCTGGTGCTTACACAATGTTCTAGTCAAACTTCTGGATATTACCGATATGTGTTGGCATCTGAATACAGTTTTGTTGAGTTCATATGGAAATTTGTTAAGTTACTTAGTGTCTGTTATTGTGCCGCAGATTATAAGCTTTCATTATATGGTATTATTGCTATCAGGAGGATTAAGGCACCCGACAGACAATCGGAAGCACATGGATTTACTAGTTCTCGGTTGCAGTTTTAGCTGTTTTGTAAATTTAACTAGGATAAGAATGGAGGTATCTAGAAATTTTCAGTGCAGTGTAAAGTTTAGTGTTAGGGACATATGAAGTTAATTCATTTTGTAACACGTTCATGTTATATCGGCTCTGTATTTCAACTGTTCCACTGATGGGCACGTGTCTTTTCTCAATATTAGAATGGCGACTCTACATCCGTGTAACTCTACTTAAAAGTTGTTTTCAAGCTTACATGCTAAATTGGACATCTGATCTATCCATTATGTAAAATATGAAAAGCTTATGTTACCAGTCTTGAGTTGTCGCTTCTATAAAAGTGTATTTGTTGACTAGAGAATTTGTTTACTGCTAGTAAATAAATTAAAATAACTAATGCAATGGTATAAAGTTTCATGACATAGTGATTTATTTTCATTTTAGATGATGTCAATGTACATATATCTAGTTGGTTTTAGGACTCATTATAAAACGAAGATACAGGCAAACTTAAAACATCAACGTTTAACTGTTAGTTATATTAGTTATTATAACTGTTAGTAATTAGTTATATTCTGAAATTCATCGTAAGAAAGAGTCAACAATTGGTTGAGTGATCCGTTGTTGTGGTATTTCTGTATATCAGAGCGGGATGTAGACCGTGCTTCGAAAGGCACGTAAAGCTGCCAGGCCCCGATCTTGTCTCAGGAAAAGAATCGTTAGGCCATGGCGCAGGCCTTTACGCGGCTTAGAAACTACGAAGTCTATAAACACCAGAGTCAGCCGCTCATTCACACGAAAGTAAAACGAAATTCCATTAGACAAATAGGCTTGTAAGCATATGACGTTTATTTATGCATGTTTCAAAACATGTACTTAATTAAAATCTTTAAGTAATTAATTGACTTATGTCTTGAATATGTAGTAGCGGCAATATAAATTACGATCGCGATAAAAATAAAAAAGAAGAAGAGCGAGGCTTCAATATTTTATAATTAGACGCCAAATACTTGTAACATTATTTATAACAACTGCCGTTTAACCATTTATTATATTAACTTAGCCATAAATTAATGTAAATCAGTGCAATTGTCACTTTCAAATCTAGATATGTCCGTAAAATATAATTTTTTGTACCATAAACAATTAATTGTAATGTCTATGGCAAGATGGCGTATAGCATAACTACAACATTTATACTTGTTTGTCTGTCTAATGTACTGTGATTCATATCGTGTCAAAATATAAATTAAAAAATCGATTGTCGTTAGTCAGAAGTTATAATTAAGTTGCGTGTTATGAAGTAGTCATTTCCGTCGTGAAATAAGATTAAGATAATTTAATTTTGTGAAACAAACATATTTAGCTTCTGTTGCATTGAAAGTTTGTCACGATTTAATGTTTAAGACTTATATTTTTTTAAATGATTAAAACATATTCAATTATCTTAATTATCATCACATCAGTATCACGGGCTATTCCGAACACCCTCGCCTTCGGGCCGTTTTCTAATTTAAACTTGTTTGGCTTTTCCTAAATGGAAAGCAATTTCTATGTTCAGACTAGTCCAAGGATTTTGATCATCACCATCGTCCTAGCATTATCCCGCATAAATAGTTCGGTTACTAGTCTAACCGGATTTGACTGAATATTCGCTTTTTCACAGAGCGACTGCCTGGCATACCTCCACAGCCCAAGGGGGTAGCGATATTCCATGGTTTAGACTAGTGTCAGTTTATTCAGAGGTACTGACTCCCTGTTACTACTGTCAAAAATCTTCATGACAACGATAATTAACAATTCAATAAGCATATAACTCCGAAAAGTCAGTGGTGCGCGCCGTGGATTTTAACCCGATACCCACTGTATTGCAGTCATACGTATCTAAATCAAATAACTTTTTAAAACAACCAAGTGTTAAATAATTAACAAAATTAAATCAAAACTATTGCCATCGGTAAACCTAATACTGAATTTAAAGGAACTTGATGTTATTATTTGAAACATTGTCAGGAAAAACGCCCGCAGACGGCTGTGGAAAATTATCTCACATTTTGAACAGTAATCGGCTGTCTAGTATGGTGGGCATGACAATACTTCATGATTTGCTGTGCCAACCTGCGGCCATAATTATCACGTATTCTTAACGGAGTGTAAGAAGAACGGAAGTCTATGAAAGAAGTGGTACGAGTAGTTAGAGTACGAGAGTAAAATCGATAGTTTAAAACAGTTTCTTTATTTTACTATCGACATTGACCAGGTATTAAACTAAATTATTAAGTTTTCGTAAGAATTTATTTAAAGCATGCTTTAATAAAGTTTTAAATGTAAGCATTTTTCTACGCGCCTAGACATAAAGTGCCATTTCTAGAGTTCCGTTGTAGACTCAGGCACCCTTTACACGTCATTGCAAGACAAGAAGTAAGCGGAATTACTTTAGAAGCGACTTTTTAAAGAAGGTAGTTTCATCTTGTCGATCATTCCATTTTTTTTCTTTGCTGTGGAAATGCATTTAAGCACGTATGTGGGATTCGACAGCTTTAGTGCAAGGCCGCAATACCCACTAAAACCACAGCGCATACTTCAACGTCATTTTGGGGGCGTCAGGGGGTCATGTTAGCATTCTACCCTGACACCCCGGCGGATTGCCCGATGGCCACAATCTCCTTGGCGGTGGATGAAGGTGTTAGACTCCGCCGCCAAAACACCCAGCGGCCGCAGAGTATCTCCTCTTCCTCTGCGGCCCCACAGCGACGCAACAATGGTGCGCCCCCATTTGGTCGCGGGATATAGGACGCGCGGCAACGCAACACCGACACGCCTCTCCTCCCGCGACCGCGCCCGACTGCGAGGGACAGACAGAACTGTCTCCCCGCACCCCCACCCTTGGACGCATCCTGCGCAGGCCCCCTTCAAGCCCACGCGGAGCGTCCACTCCCGGGATCTCTCTTAGCTTCACCGCGGGTGTCGAAGTCACGGTTCATAAACCCCCTCACCACGACAAGGTGGAGATCCTACGAGGGGGTGTCGATCATTCCATGCCAGGCCATTGTAGGTGCTAAAGGGCATAGCAAGCTTATGCATTTTGATTAGATCTAGAATGCGACTTTGTTTTTTTGTCCACTCAGTTTATTTGCATTTTATTTTTATTACATTGTAACAGATTTCGACTTTCAAAGAACTTTAGAAGTTTTCTTACTTCTGTCAAGTAAACCGTTGTGCTAAGTCTATTTGGGTAGGTACATATAAACTATAATAAATAATGGGATATATAATTAAATTAAACAGCTAATAAGGCTTACTTATTAACAACAAATTGAACTTGTAATCTTAATTCGCTGTAAAATGTAAACCTAATAAATGTCGATTGAAGTTTTCTGAGGACAACACATAAAAGAAACTAGGGAACCCCTACAGTGCACGGCACTTGATAGTTTTTATTATTATCATTAGTTACATACTTTGCTAGTTAAGTAAGAATAAACAATGACATTCAACATAATTCCATATTATTACTGTCCTAAAACGTTTCCAAATATATTTTCCAAGCGTGTGCTACCGCTCCAAGTTTGTATGGCGCTGAGCCACGTAGTAGTGCTTTATCACAGATTTTTCGCCGCCATCTGATTCTATCTACGGCCAAGTGAGAAACAGTTTCTACAGTGTGGTGGCCAATTTTTTATCTCGTATGCGTTGTCTTATTGGCCATTACCTTTTTATTGTGTTTTTTATGCTTGTGTTTTGTTTAAATCATGAACCAGGACACTCAAGTAATCAACAAAGATTACTCCTTACCCTACCTACCATTTGTAACTGTTTTAGTAACAAAACCGAAGGGTGTTGGGAGATGTGGGTATTTCTAACTATATTGCTAAATGGTAAACATTTAGCAATATTTACACTAGGCAAAACTGCCCTACTAAGCGCAAAAGCGGTATCTCAGAAAAAACGAAAATTTGATTTTTATGCCATCAGACAGCTTAAAAATACTCATCTAAACACAGTACGTACTATTATCCCAAGTAATTTATAGTAATTTTATATAACAATATGCACATGTAAATGTAGATGAAAGCCTAAGCCGTTTATACATGACAAAGTGTCGTGTTATTCTGAAGAAAAATGAATTATGTCACACCGTGAATTTTGTTAACACGGCACTGTGCCGGTCACCGAGTTTGTATTGAAATTCTTTGTCAAGTATTCCAATATGTTGAATATTTTTCTTCCGCACCCGATGACAAACTTTTGTATGCTCAAATATTTACACACACGGAAACGAAATTTTGAAGTGCTACTACATACATCAGCTTTAAATATGTTGACGTCACGCTGAGTTTGGTAACGTAAGCTAAGTATTTTGGATAAAGTCGTATGTCGAAATTCAGATCGTGGAAGGATTTTGTTGTGACTTTACATTAGTACGAGCAAAATCTTAGTGACAGTATGTCAAACAAACGGTCGTGTTACAAGGTGATTAATTAGTTTACATTTTGTATGTCTGCGGAGACAAACGAACACGTCTCGCAGTGCAAAGTCCGCTTACCAGAGACTTGGAATAATTATCAAATATTCTATAGATACTTAGATAATTTAGTGAATAATCGATTTTAAACTTACGCGATTTGTATACATCATACAAAATAAATTAGCGGGTCTTAATCGCGTACAATTAACTTATTTTAGGTATAAATACCTATTTGTTTCCGACGTTTCGCTCTTCTTGCACCGAGCGTGTAGTCTCTCCGCAACCACGCGGAGTAATTAAGTTATTTATAGGATAATTGGCAGTTTTGGATGCCAAATAAATATAAGCAAAACATATATTTATTAAAAAGAAATCCGAAGAGGACTCTTGTTACCTTATCTTGGCATAAATAGCCTTGTGATTTATTCTAGGTTCACAACGGTATTTGAGTAAAATATTTTTGAATAAAATTTCAATGAAATATGACATGGACTCAAATATTTTACTTTTAATGCGGAGAGAAATATATTACGTTCCGAGACAAGCTTTGTTGTAAAATGCAATTGTATTGTGAAAGTAACCAACATCGATATGTTATTTCATTTTCAAAGTTGTACCTACCTAAAGGTTTTTATATATGTCACACGAAATACCAATCTGACACGTAAATAAAATATATAATTGATGTCGTGGCTGTTTCATAAGATTTTATGACCACACGCGTATGAAAATAACTAAGAGGCAGGTGGCGGATGTATTATTATATTTCAAAGGAAGATAACAGTCAGCATGTATCCGGAGTGCGTGCCAAACGGTTAAAACAATATTTTTATACGTTGTCAAATAACTTTATCGTTCGTACAATAAGTAGCGGTTTAGTCAAGCGTTTGGTATGTCACTTGCACAACGTGAAAATAATATTCATTCCACATATTGGAGTAGTTTCATTGGAACAAGAATAGTCCGTTTAATGGATTGCACGTTCACAGTTTGTAGTGCCAGGATAGAGCAATGCAAATAAAAAGCTCACATTATTTACTTGGCATGTGCCTACATTTGTTTTGGAAGTAAAAATGCGGGTCATTCAATTGTAAGCTTTTCTGTGCGTTTACTTACTTATACATAGTGGAAAGCATAATAGAATTGTGTGTGTGCGCAATAATTTTTGCTTGAAGTCTGGTTATTTATTACCTTGATCAATCTTGTTACATTTGATGGAGATCTTCAACCTCTGATGAGGCGTGTAAAACTTGAAAGAATTAACTGCTCAAATATGACTGTATATTGGCATCCTGCTTATATTAATTAATGTAGTTTAAGTTGAATTTAGTTCCTTGCATTGCTGGTTTTCATTCCTGTGACTATTTTAGTTGATCCTTGTTTTTTTGAGATGTGGGTTATAGAAGCCAGTGGCGTAGCGTAGGTTTTTGCCGCCCGGGGCCGATCAGAAATTTGCCGCCCTCTCTTCTTTTAGGTACCCCAATACATCTGCCAGAAGTGTAAGGTTTTCCGGATGTGGGTATGTTTGTATGTTCATTAGCATGGCTTTACGTCCCCAAACGGCTGGATTTAAACAAATAAGTTATCGTTTGATTCGTCTCAATTGTAAGCAATAAAGCATTGGTGTAGCGACTGCGGACACGAGCAGACGGATCGCCTGATCGTAAGCAATTACCGCCGCCCATAGACACAAGCAACACCAAAAGAGTCACAAGTGCGTTGCCGCCCCTTGCCGTTGGGAAAATGGATAGGATGAGGCGTGGGATGAGGGAGAAGGAATAGGGGATAGGGCCTCCGGCACTCTCACTCACCGAACGAAATGCAACAGTTTAAGTACTTTACGTCGATTTTCTGTAAGAGGCTAGTACTTCCTCGGTCGAGCCGACCCATTCATGCTAAACCTCTTGTATGCCGGAATGCCGGACACAATTAAAAAGCTATTGTGTCTCGCGTAGATTTGCGTTCCGGCATACAAGGCGTTAAATCAGCAAGGCTCTACTACCATCACAATCCATGGCACATTTGCTTTCATGCCCTCTTTGCCCATCTACCTGCAGTAAACGAGATCTTAAAGTGGCCTCAGACAATGTCGTTACCGTAGCCAAGTTTTGGGAACAGAAAATCAGAACCAGTGACACGATGAAGAAGCATAGGGTATAACAGTTTTAAGGGAGAAATCTGGCAGGTCTCAGCGGTATTTATATGTCGCGCAGGACCGCGGCCGTTTCTTGGCTGCAATATAATCATGTATAGCTTAGTCTAGCTTTCGACGGCTTGTAGAATTTTTAATGTAGAAGCAATCGTAATGACCACAAACGCTTAAAGTCCTATGCTCCCGCCTGGATCTCATCCATCATGAGATGCCCACACATCATGTCTTTGGTATAGTGGCGCGTCAGTGAGGCTCTGTGTCATCCAGACTAGGTCCAATAAATTAGTATGTTTACGTGCGAGGTATACAATTGTGCATGAATACTTTCAACCACCTCGAGATTCTCAAACTTTGGGTTGACGGTGCGGCCATCCACAGTGCCAACTCGCGTCCTTGCCTCATCAGTCCGAGCGTCTCGGCTGAAAGATTACACTCCCTTTTTTTCTCTGTGCGGTGATCTCGTCAGGTGAGTTGAGGGCGGCGCATATACTTGTATCGTCTTTAGGCAACGCCTATTGTAGTGTTTAAGTACGAGGTAGATACCTGGGTCGACACACTGTCGACTTCCACAAAGTTGTTGACAAGTTTCCTCCTGGCCAGGAAACCAACACCACCCAAGAGAGTAGGTCGCCCTATATATATATATCCAACTATTAAGATTATTTTGTATTTTGAAGCAAATCAAACATAATTTCAATAATTAACACTGTTATTTTATCTGGCACGCGGCACCCCTATGGCCCTGGCGCCTGTGTGCGCCAGTGCGACATGGCAATAAGAGCGGCACACATCGCACACAGGGGCGGCTCTGCAGTGATATATGGATTAATTAATTACTCATAACAGGCTCGCACATCACCCGAATATTAGACACACGCAAGTCTTCAAGTAATGAAAATAATGGTGATTTTGTTTTCGATTGTTGTTCTTTCTACTGCGCCCACGCCGCCATGCGGTCCTGCTGGGATAGTGTCAGTACGCGCGCCAAAAAATTAGAATTTTATTTTATTTCTCGCGCCCTCTTTTGCCGCCCCCTTAAATGTGCCGCCCGGGGCCATGGCCCCCCCGGCCCCCCCCACGCTACGCCACTGATAGAAGCTATTTAAGGATGACTCGTAGTTTATCGTCACATATCCAAATTAAACTGCGTATTTTCTTTTGATTGAATGTTTGACGCCTATTTACTTAGAGATTGTGCAGCCGCAGGTCGTAGGTTCAGTTAATTTTGGGTAAACCTTCGCTAAAAAAGGTTTGTCCTTCGCGATCCAACCGACTTTAATAAATCCGACCAATTTTAATAATTTGTGAAAAAAAAGTGAATACTTGTACCTACGCACATATTATGTAGATAAAAAAGATATGATATAAGAAAATCCTTAATAAGGTTAATAGATAGGTGTAATTAATAGAAGTACGTGGGTAGTTGTAGCATTAACACCTAAAATTTTTAGCTCCACTTATAAAATTTAAAATAAATAGTTCAAGTTTATATTTTTAATTGATTTTTATGAAAATACTTCAATAATAACAAGCAGTACCTGCCAGTAAAGTGTTTTCTCTATCCTACATACATATCACTTACTTCACTGCACTATGACACAACCACTGCAAGAGTCTATCAACAGCTTAAAGGAAATGTTTCTTAAGCGAATGGCTGATTTCGAAGCTGAGTTGCCCAGATCCCAAGGTACTCCATCCATGCCCGGCTTGGCCTCCGAATACACCTCCTTCAAGGCCTTTGTAATGGATGCACTGAAAGGTTTCCAACAGCAAATAGAGCTCCTTTCTCATACGCTGGATTCCATGGAGATGAGGACTCGAAGAAAAATGTTGCTGCTGCATGGTGTGACAGAGGATGGCAAAGAGGATACAGCCAAAGTAGTAGTAAATGTTATAAAGGAGCACCTCAAATCGGACATTACTACAGCTGATATTCGACGCTGTCACAGAATGGGTCGCACATCAAGTAGCAAGGCCAGGCCCATCGCTGTGAAATTCAACAACTCCTTGGTGCGGGACAGTGTATGGTTCAGTAAACCAAATTCAAGGGCACTGGTATTACGGTTTCGGAATTCTTAACCAAACAGCGACACGAAGCTTTCATGGCTGCTCGTCACAAGTTTGGAATAACTCAATGCTGGACTAGGGAGGGCATTATCCATGTTCTTGCGCCTGATGGTTCCCGTCATCGAGTGGTCAACCTCACGGAGCTGCACAAAATTGAGCAAAAGGACGTGGAGAAGCAGCCCACACCAGCGAAGCCAGCCGCAAAATCCAAACGGACTATAGCCCAAAAGAAGTAACTTTCTTTGTTTTGGTCGATTTCTGGTCCGGGTAGTAAGTAATAAGTATCTATCTTTATATTCTTTCTTGCTTTGTACCCACTTTATGCTCCACTTTACTAATATATTTCCTTTTTCTCTCTATCGTAATAAATTTATAATTAAATAAGTATTTACTGAGGGTGTCTGACATATTATTTTGTTTCTCTTTAGCTGTCTGTCAGCCGTCAGCTGTCATATCCGTCATCTGTCATCTAATGTCTGTCAAATTGTAACGTGTGTGGGTACAGGGCTTTTTGGACTGTTTACATATACTTCCTTTTATTCTTATTTTCTTTATCTTTGTTTCTTATTTCCATCTATATAATTTTATTTCATACTAGCTTTTATTAATAAACTCTTGCAATGTTCTTGTTACTTCCCGGACCAATTCGAATTCTGTTTTTTTTTGTTTTTTGTAACATAATATGTATGTCATGAACGTCGTCGTTTTCTATTCTTGGCACTACTGGCAGGTGGTGTATTATTGGTAGTTTTGAATTAATATTCAGTTTTTAGTAGTAGTAGTCTATATAAAATAGGTATTTTATTTGTTTATCTTCTGATTATATATATTTATATTTTAGATAATATTATTATATTAATTAAGTATATTTTCAGCCATTGACATTGATAGCATTAGTGATGATGAAAGCTTCTACTCAATATGTAGTATAGATGACAGCTTCACCAGTATACCGTCACTTGCCGACAGTCTTCATTCACAATTTTCTGATGTACCTAAAAATTTCAATGCCGTTCATATCAATGCCCAAAGCATTCCGGCACATTTCCCTGATATGCTGGCCAATCTAGACTGTAAGAACCTTCATGCTATCCTTGTTTCTGAGTCATGGCTTAAGCCCTGTCTGCCTTCTTCATTATACTCCCTACCTGGTTTTCAACTTATCAGAAATGATCGAGCGGTCGGGGGTGGTGGGGGTGTTGCCATATATCTTCGCTCACATATCCCATTTACAATTGTAAGTATGTCTGCACAACCACCGCCACCAAATGCCGGTGAGCATTTATTTCTGGAAGTTGCACTAAACCACACTAAAGTCCTTCTCGGCGTTTTCTACTGTCCTTCCCTACGTATTGATTATTTTTCGACCTTTGAAACCGTATTGGTTAATCTTGTGCCTTCTTACAGTCATGTTATCATAATGGGTAATTTTAATACTTGTCTGCTAAAAAATGATTCTCGCTCTTCTTCCCTTCTTTCTACTTCTATAGCCTGTAACTTGTCTATACTACCCTTAAGCGCAACTCATCACTTCCCTAACTCAACACCTTCTCTCCTTGATATAATCATGGTTTCCTCTAAGGAACATGTCACCATGCACGGGCAATATCCAGCAGACATGTTCTCTTACCATGATTTGATCTACATATCTTACAAAATCCGTCCACCTAAAATGAAGCGTAACGTCCTAATGCAGCGTAATTTTGGTGGCATGAACACCGATGCTCTTTGTAAAGATGTCAGTGATATTGACTGGACTCCACTTTTTAATGTTGAATCTGTTGATGAAAAGGTCAGCATCTTTACATCTAATATCACAGATCTCTATGATAAGCATGCACCAATTCGACCTATAAAAATAAAACACCCTCCCTCACCGTGGCTCACTGATAGCATCAAACAGCTCATACACAAAAAAGCTGCAGCAAAATTTAAATACAAAATTAGGCCTGATGAACAGAATCTTCAAAAATATGTTGCGATCAGGAATCACTGCAATAGGGTGTGTAGGGACGCACAACGCCAACATATCCACAATTCTGTGAATAACGGAGATCCAGCGAAGGTCTGGAAATTTCTTAAAACCCTGGGGGTCGGCAAACCACGTCAACACACTATTCCAAATGACTTCAATTTTGATATGCTTAATCAACATTTCTCTGCCTTGTCCAATATTGATAGGACTACTAAAGAAAGCACTATAAATTATCTTTCATCCTTGCCAACCCCTAGTTATTCATCATTTGTCTTTAATCATTTCACCGATAGTGATGTTAAGAAGAACATAATGTCAATCACTTCCAACGCAGTTGGTAGCGACTGTGTCAGCCGTAATATGCTCCTTCCAATCCTCGATTTAATCCTGCCCATAATTACCCACATTCTTAATTACTCCCTATCCAGTGGTCAATTCCCATCAATGTGGAAAGATGCCCTAATAACTCCCATCCCAAAAACCCCTCATCCTTCATCCTTTTCTGACTATCGTCCTATCTCCATCTTACCATTCCTCTCCAAAGTCCTCGAACGTCTCGTCCACAGTCAAATCAACTTGTTCCTATCTAAAAATAATCTCCTTAATCCTTTCCAATCCGGTTTCCGTTCGGGTCATAGTACCGCTACAACCCTTGTCAATATTACGGATGACATAAGGGCTGGTATGGAAGGCGGACAGCTCACAATCCTAGCTCTGCTAGATTTTAGCAACGCCTTCAATACAGTGGATCATGACGTTCTACTTAGCCGTCTTTGCTCTCTTAACATATCTCCTACTGTGATTGATTGGTTTCGTAGTTACCTGTGTGGCCGCCGACAACGTATACGCATTGAAAATTCACTTTCGTCTTGGTGTAACACTACTGTTGGTGTACCCCAGGGTGGCGTGTTATCTCCTTTACTCTTCGCAATGTTTATAAATTCTATATCTAACAATCTTCGCTCTTCCTATCACCTTTATGCAGATGATCTCCAGATCTATACGCAGTCGCCATTCGCACAGTTATCAGATTCTATAGATACCATCAACAATGATCTGGCACAGATTAGCAGCTGGAGTAAATCCTATGGACTTAAAGTGAATCCCTCGAAAACCCAGGTTATTGTTGTTGGTAGTTCGAGAATGATAGCGAAAATCGACTGGTCACAACTTCCTGACATTATTTTTAATGGCACAGTTATTCCTATACAGGATAAAGTAAAGAATCTGGGCCTAACTATCGATTCAACCCTCTCCTGGCGCTCGCAGATCCAAGAAGTGAGTCGTAAGGTGTTTGCATCGGCAGGTTCACTAAGAAGACTTAGGAATTTTCTTCCTACTGCCACCAAAATTGCACTTGCAAACTCTCTTCTATTACCCATTATTGATTACGCAGATGTCAGCTATCCAGATCTTGCCGAAAACCAGCTTGAAAAACTTGAGCGCCTTCAAAATCTCTGTATACGATTCATATTTGGATTACGCAAATACGATCATGTCTCACAATTTCGAACACAACTCAAGTGGTTACCAATACGATATCGCCGGAATGCTCACATTCTTTCTTTGCTGTACAATATACTGTTTAACCCTTCAACTCCCTCCTATCTTAAAGGACGATTCGAATTCCTTCATGATACGCACAACCGTTATTTAAGGTCATCAGAAAATTTGAAACTGAAGATGCCAGTACATTCAACAGCTTTTTATGATAAATCTTTTTCTGTGACTGCTGTTCGGCTATGGAATGCATTACCGTTTCACATAAGGCAGGCTCAGACGGTAACAAGGTTCAAATCTCTAGTCAAGGATCACTATCTATCATTATAACATTCCTTAAATAAAATTATAAGTATGTATTAAATATTATTTATGTATGTATGTATATATATATATATATGTGTATAGTTATTTATGTATGAGTAGGTATATTATTGTACTATTTATTTTATATATGTATATATTTAAAGTAAATCATAATTTACTGGTACACTGACAACTACCATTTCTTTCCTACCAATAATATCCATCCAAAGGTTGCCTGGTAGAAATCGCTGATAATTTAAATATTGACCGAAAAACAACACATTAACAATTAGCAACTACACATACTATTAACCCATGGTATTTAAAAACTTAGCCACGTATTACGCTTACTTCATAATAAGGATTATCTTAAACAACATCTTTTTCATCTATTTCAGCACACAATTCTAAAGGGTAATACGTTTCTTGGAATCTGGTAATATTTTTAAAAGAGCGAATTTCTCTGAAAGTTCATAAATAGAGCTTGTAATCTTAATACTGCCGCCGACTGTCGTAAACGCGGTGAATTTACTTGCTAAACTTTGGAGTGAATTCCATCGAGTGGATTTCTCTGTAAATAGTGAAAATGGTGGCATTTTGTGCCATATTTTTTATTGTAACTAAATTTAGATAGAACTATAAAAGTATTTGTATTCAGTACAAAGATTTTCTTCTAAGTTATACATTTAAGTAATTGGAAATTGTATTGAAAGCAATTTTCACAAATACTATTCAACAAAATTAGTAAGTAAAGTAGAATTAGTTTAGACTAACAATGTGACAATCTTGTGCGGAGACTACGAAATTGTCAGCGCTCTTATGTATTTATATTCGTTGAGCTTTGAAAAAAAGGTAGCAGACAAAATTGCATTGTTAAGTTGAAGCAAACATCAGCAAGAGACAAAGACATTTGTTGAAAGAAATAACAGCAGTTTCATTAGCAAAGAAATGCGCGGTTACCAAAATTGGACGCCATTTTTCGTCGTAATGCTACGACACATCTCTATTTAATTTGAGGATTAAGTCGGAGTAATTGCTGTGACAAACCATTCGCTCCTTCTGCTAAAAGTATAGTATAAGGACTTAAAGTATTATATTTTCTGAACCTCATTGTGAGGCTGAAAAAGCCATCTGTTTAAGGCATGCATTATCTCAGCCTCTCTGTCAGCAATTACGTATAGCCCGAAGAACAATAACGTCTTAAATTAAGTTATGAATGGACAACTTGTTTCAATAATCGACTTAGCATGGTGGCCCGTAAAAATAAATATAAACTTTCGCACAAAGTTATAATATACAAAATATAATTGCTGCAACCATAATAAAATTGCTCTGGAAAATTGATGATGAATTGTTTCTCGCTAACTAATTCGTTCGTTAAAATGATTTTTAATGGTCAGCGCGGCAATTTTTACGTTATTTACGAGACTAAATTGTACTTTGTGAATTTATCGGCAATTACAAATCATGGTCGGAAGCGGAGGCCGGTGACGTCACACATTCGCCGGAGGGCTGTCCCGGCCCGACGATAGTGTTGTGACGGGCCTCCACAGATTTATGATATTTACTTCTGTTGGCCGCCTACAAAATAAGGCTAACTTTGTGACATTTGTTTTTTATTCTCAACCAATGGACGATAAAAAACAATAACGTATTTGGACTTGCATATTAAGAAGTATATGCGCTAGTAATTATGTACCCCATAAATGGCGCCGTTAATGATTTTTAATAAATTTGGATCTTCGTGTCGACCACCTGTGCGATGACCACTAATGGGCAGATGACATCGTTAAGAGATAAGGAATGCAGAATGACTGAAGTCGATATTTTTAAACAAATATTACTGAAAGTACAGACATAATAGGAATGAGAACATAATGAAGAAATGAATCTGACATCAAAATCGTAGAACATATTACTTGTCCAAAACGTCTGGTTCGAAAACTAAATGCTATAGACGCACTCGTGCAGTAATTTTATTTAAGGGACTGCAACGCCCCGTGTCGGGATCAAAGCATTTCAATAACATTTAAGTATAGTAATAACATTGTAAGGGGTGATCCACGAAATCGCATCCCCGACTATAATAATAAAGCTAAATTTGTCGCACACGCGTATGGAATTTAAAAAAGACCAGATTTTAGACTGGAATACGTGAGCAGTGTTGCTTTTATTAAATTTTGACTACACGCGTGACCCCTCGTACCTATATTTTGAGCAATTGAATAGATATACAACAATGTTTTTGGATGGTCTGCGAGCAGCATATTGGTAATTTTTTTTACTCTATAATACGTCTTTTTATTTACTTTTGATCAAATTAAATTACTTTTATTTAAAATCAAATTTAAGGCGTTTACGAGTACGTAATACTTTATCATTAAGGCATTGTCATTATCATTGTCTAAATTAAATCGTTTCATTGTATGAATTTATGAAATTATATATTTAAATAAATGTACATGTAATTAATATAATTGGCAATGTAATAACGCCATTATTTTGCCAAGTGATCACTCAAAATTATACGCGTATGTATTTAAAAGCTCTACAAAGCTTCATAGTACAAGTAGGAAATGAAGACTGGGTAGAAAATGGGGCACATATTTGACACACCCTTACCAATCACGGTAAAACCGCATCTTTATCAAGGGTTTTGAATTATTTTATTTGTAGCTACCCCATAAACGAAACTCGAGTTAGATGTTCTTATGCGTCGTCAATAGTCCATAGCGAGTAAAATACCGAGGCGACAGGCGTGACGGGGATGTACACTTCTCACAGTTCACAGTTCGAAGGTTTACGAGTCGCGGCCGATACATCAACTAGATTATTGTACCCCTTGGTAAATGAAATAGTACGCATGCTAGAATGGGTCATAGACAATTTGTAGGATTGTTTGTTTTTTAACCTTTGGTGACGATTGCTGATCATTGGTGTAATAAAACCTTATTTACCTTCACCGTTCTTACTCGTCAAACACCGTACCTATAAAATACACCTACATTCTGATTCTAGTCTAATATTATGACTGTCTTAAATATGTAAGTAGTGGTCATAATACTATAAGCTAATTTAATTAAATTTTAGTATTTTTCGCACTATAATTAATTTATGTAATATACAATCAAACATAGGGTGCATAGGGTTTCCACTAAGAACTTAGGGTCCCAAGCCAACCTCACCTGCAAGTGGTGCACCTGCCGATCAACGGACGAGGCTCTGGCAAACAAAATGTCCCAATAAGCGGCAATAGGCTCGCCACCTATTACGTGGGATCAGAAAACTGGCGAAAAGTGGGCGTTTTATATGCCTCTGCCTACCCCTTCGGGGAAACAGGCGTGAGTCTATGTATGTATGTATGTACAATCAAACAATAGATACAAAGCAAATGCAGAGCAACAAATCATCGTGGATTGCACATAGTCTGGTCTCATATTGTCTTCGAACTGACAACACACTGCGCTGTGGTAATCGCCAAGTCGGTCGCTTAAACCACTACACCATCCGTGCAATTGGTTAATGGAAGTGATACTTCTTTTTGACAATGATAAAGACTCTTTGAGTGAGGCTTAATCTCTTATTCTCCATTATAAGAGCGTTCTTAAAAACAAATATAGACAAACTACCTCCCTCAGCATAATACCACATGCGACATTTGAAAAATTACGGCGTCGCCACTTCACAAAGTTGCTATAACCTTTAAATATTATCTATTGCACTAAAAATATTGCCTTCACTGTAATAAGAAATCCAAGTTCTTTCACAAAATATTATCTTATCGTTATTCAGGGGGTATAAGAGATACGTTGAAAACGATGGTGCGATATTAAATAAGTTTATAAACTTTACACATTTGTAAAACCTACGCATAAGCAACAAATTAGTTCTAAATTCATTTTTGCTTGTAGATTGTTCTAAATGTATTCATTCCCTTGATACGTACGGATTATAATTAGAGATAGTGCCATTTTTAAGACGTTTTCGTGACGTGCAAACAGTCTGAGAATTTAAGCAAAGATAAAGAAAATTCAGTACTTGTTAAAGCAAGGCCACAAGTATCTTCTGCACTGACTTAAATTAATGAGTGAGTTTTAAAATTCTCTGCAGAGGCGGCGGGGCGGAAGGCTGCGATTAATATCTGTGACTTTCTTGCCTCCGATAATTTGTATGACTACTGTTTGCAGAACTGCTACTGAGAACTGGTCAGTACAAACTTGAGAGGACATTAATTACTGTTTCTGTTCCTAGAGAGCTTAAATTACTGCGGTTTCTGAGTTTGTTTCACATAGTTAGGGGTCACTGCGCTGTTTGCTAATTTGATTTAGATTCTTTCTCTGGATTAACCATATATGTTTATGTTTTACGTTATTTTGTTGAATGTTTTACTCTCTACAAACTGTATTTATAATACTGAATGATACGCTGATTTTCTATAGGTATTTTCTATTTAGTTAGTAATTGTTTTTATTTGTTAAAAGTCCCTATTTTCACACTTTCATGGACGATTCTTTTCCGATACATTATATTACCTATATATAAACATTTCCGATTTCCGAACTCATTTAGTATAATACACTAACCAATTATCGATTTATCTTATTGTACTAATAAAGCAAATTCAGATTGCATAACAGCGTTACTGGAATATATCGGCAACACCGGGTGGTGTTTCCGCAGCAGCCGTAGGACTTTTCTGAGAAATAACTATAAGTTCAATTATTTAATATGAATTTTAAAGCAAGTTTACATTGTTAAACCAAATTTTTATTGTATAAGCAGGTATCTTACTTACTTAGTACCTTAGATTAATATACTTGGGTATGCCAAGTACTAATTGCTTGCCCGGCATGACATCTATAATTCTTTGATCTAAATATAAACTTTTATTTATTTTCTCTTTGTAAGGAAGCTTAAAAATATAGGCTCACGAAAGATTTATTACAGATCGTAGGCGTGAGTTTATTTATTCCGGTTCTATCGAAACAAAAAATATTTTTATTGGTTGTTATTTTACGCGAATGCTAGTTAATATTCCTGGCTTAGCACCATTTACAACAATTTTGTTTTGTTGGAAAATGACTCTATACAAATAAGTGGAATGTGGAATGAGCATAATTTATTAGAATTTGCCTTGTTTTTCATTTAGCGGAATATGAACGGAAAAACAAGTTCTCGATAAGTCTTCCGGGGGGAATTGATTCCGTTACTTTACTCATAATATCATAACTTTGATCATTTCATGAATGACTTATACACTAACGTAGAGCCTTTAAGATTTATATTGTTTGTATCGAGTGCATTTATTGACAGAAAAGATACATGTTTCCTTATTTTAGGGGAGAAGTAAACGTCTCGGGTATAAAATATTGCTTATGCAGGCTTATAATAATTCACTGAAGGGGCATTACAATGTGTACAGGCGCGAACAGTTAATCTTATTGGCGAACACATGCACGCTCGATGTTCAATACAATCGACACATTGTGTATGTGATTCTTGAATTTATTACTATCTTATGTTTCACATCGGATAACGGAATTCTCAGTATTGGTTTTTATGTTCACACTTCTTAAACAATAAGGAAATTTGTCTTCACTGATGGTTTAGTGGCGTTAATTTAAAAAATCATATTGTTTGGTCTGGCTGGCCTAATCACGAGCAAGGCATCCTCATGTGACCGGTCACGCGAGTTCCTGATTTTATTGGTACTTCAGGGATGCTTAATACACTTTATTATGGTGCATTGGCAATAAAAATTGATTAGTCCCGTTTTGGAGAAAGTGTTTAAAGTCACGTGGTTATAAATTTGTCAGTGTCAGCATATCATATTATGAGAATTGACAAACATCAAGCTATCTAGACTCTGTTTTTACAAGGTGGTTTTCGGATGCGATCACTGATTTTTGGTTAAAAATAAACTTAGTTTATGGATGGGATTGGTGGAAAAGTTGCCTTAAATCTGCATCTTAGAATTTCTATCCTAGGCAAATAGAAACTTTTTTATTATAAAACTATGTAATACAACAACATATTTGAAGCTATTGTGTGAATATAATTACTGGAAATACTATAATATTCATAATCACTCTGAGATAGTCCTCAACAAGAACATCCACAAACAGCCATCTGATCCCGAACAAGACAAAGCATGTACATGTATAATGATGATTTGCACCTACATAATATGTATTCTACGAATGTATATTACGTCCAGACCAAAAACAAATCATTGTGTATTTTACACAGAGAGATTTGATCTGGATCGAAAGTCACCAACCACAAGACGCGTAGGTCACTCAATATGCCTCATCACCATCAGTCTTACTTATAATCTGTCCCACTGCTTGCCACAGGTCGCTTCTGATTATGTTAATGGTTAGATCATCCATAGTATACTATGCTGGCCAAATGTGCATTTGCAGATTTTAAGAAAATTATGGAGAACTCCCAGCCGTGCAGGTTTTCCCACGATGTTTTTCTACAATATGCCTTATACTTTTCATAAGTATATACTATTATAGGCTCTTTTACGTTATTATCCATGTTAGCTGGCAAATTGCGGTATTTTGTTTATTATTTGTTGTAGGTAGAGCACTAAATCAAACATTTTACTTCTTTTATACACGAAGAGGTCGAGCCAAGATTAGATAGACTAATGGTCCGGATTAGGCACATAGATTTTAACGGGTCTGACGGTGCTGATTCGTATCAGTAGGAAAGTTATGTTGTAGGTTTTATTTAGATTTTGGCTCACTGGCTTCTTATCGGTAAAGTCGTATGTTGTGTGAACGTACGTTGATTATAACACAAATAGCTATCGGGCTGTCGCATCACGGCGATGTTGCGATGTGGGACGTGCTCGCTCGGAAAGATTGATGGTAGTTAATGAAGCGAAACGCCGGTGTCAAAAGTTCAAAACCGTGTAAAATGGCGGCTATGTCGGTGGACCGATGTGATTTCATTTAGCACAGCTGCTGGTATTTACTTTTTAGTCCGGAAATAAATGATTTTTCTGCAAGTCATCGGCAATGGGTGTACTCGTTATATGGCTAAATTTAGATTGTAAATAGACTGCCCTCTACATTGATTGATATTTTTATACATAAAAAGTTAGCCAAAAATAAATGGTAGGTATCGACTATAATGTATCCAAAAACAAAGGATTATTCGTTAAATTATTTATTATACGAGCTAACAAGTATCAATATGAAACTTTATATATAATAACCTCGCTTTGTTTTTTAGAGCCGACTAAAAGGATTGAACAGGTACTATATTTGGTTCGAATGTTAGTTAAAGCATATCAATCAATCTCTGTGATATGAGAGAACTTTTAGTACATCAAACACTCGTA